>CM062527.1:39810548-40141922 GCA_031439595.1 Pterocarpus santalinus
TTGTATTTAGTATTTGGGTCATGGCACGTCCATGAGCCTCCCTAGATGTAATGTTTATACATATATATATATATATATATATATATATATATATATATATATATATATATATATATATATATATATATATAACCTATATAGATGTAATGATTAGCTATGTAATGCAATGTATTTGTGAATTACTATTTATTTACCTTTCTCTTGTTTTATGATATTGGGGTATGTATTTTATGCGACATGCTCTTTCTTTATCTGTCTTCTCGCTCAAGGCTTTACTTTCCAAAACACTGCAAAGTGATGACGTATTTCAACAAAAAAATTTACCGTATTTTCCGCGTAACTTAACTTAGAAATGAGGTTTAGTTTTCCATGAGTATAGGTAACAACTAATAAATGCCGTAATATGACTTAAGCGTAGTAAGGGTTTATTAGGGTGTTACAGGGAATCCTTCCTTGTCAACTTAGTCAAGGGCAAAGATATCTGGGAAAATCCCTTTATAAACCTATGGTAGTAACCGGCTAAACCTAAGAAACTCCTTATCTCAATTATCGAGGTTGGTCTCTCCCAATTCATCACAACCTCAATCTTACTCGGATCCACAGTGATACCTCCTTGTAACACCACATGTCCTAAGAACTTTAATTTCTCCATCCAAAATTCACACTTAGCTAACTTAGTATAAAGCTTCTTTTCCCTCAAGATTCCCAACACAACTCTCAAATGCTCTTCGTGTTCCTCCTTTGTTCTCGAATAGATGAGAAAATCATCTATGAAAAGAACTACAAACTTATCCAAGTAAGGTCTAAAAATTCTATTCATGTAATCCAAACAACAGGGACATTAGTCAATCTGAACGACGTCACTGTAAACTCGAATGCCCATATCTTGTCCTAAAAGCTGTCTTGGGTATATCCTCCTCTTTCACCCTTTTTTGATGATATCTGGATCTCAAATCAATCTTAGAGAATATGGCTGTACCTCGCAGTTGGTCCCTGAGGTCATCTATCCTAGGCAAAGGATACTTGTTCTTAATAGTCACCTTGTTCAATTGCCTATGATCCACACATAGCCTCATGCTTTCATATTTCTTTTTCACAAACAACACCGGGGCTCCCAAGGTGAAGCACTAGGTCTTACAAACTTCTTTTTGAACAACTTTTCCAATTGTCCTTTCAACTCCGATAACTCCATTGGGGACATCCTATAGGGTGCTATAGAGATTGACCCCGTTTCCGGTACCAATTCTATAGAAAACTCAAATTCCCACTCCGGGGGAAATTCGGGTATATCGTTAGGAAACATATCCAGGTATTCCCTAACTACAGGGATCTCTTCGAATGCCTGCTCGAGTTTCACGTCACTTGCCATAAAGAAAACACATTCCTGATTACTAGACTCACTACTCCCTAACTTAACAGAATTCAAAAACAAACTAACAGGTTCAACAGGCTTAACAGGTATAGGAGGAAGAACAATAGATTTCTCAAAACAATTTACCATAGCATGGTTAATAGAGAGCCAATCGATGCTTAGAATCAAATCCAAACTCAATAAAGCAGATAAATCAAATTTGCTATGAAAGACCTATCATCAATTTGGAACTAACAATTCAAACAACAATGAAAAGTCTTAACTGGTTTCCCAGCAGGAGTAAAAACAACTAACACGTAAGGTAATTCAGACACAGACAATCCCAATCTATCTACACAATCATGGGAAATAAAGGAATGTATAGCTCCAGAATCATATAGTACAGTTAAGGTTCCACCATTGACCTTACACTTACCTTGGATTAGATTTTCGGACTGAGTGGCCTCCTCAACATTAAGGGCAAAGACCTTTCCTTGGTACTGGGGCCTATTGGTAGAGGGCAACAGCTTCACAGTGCAGTCTCTAGTCATACGCCCAGGCTTTCCACGCCAAAAACACGCGTTTTGGCCAGCTAAACAAGGGCATCCTCGATGATGTTTGCCACACATAGGGTAAGCTTGACCATTCACAGGCTTAGGTGAATTCCCGGTAGGCTTCTGGGATTGCTTTCCTTTGAAACCTCCACCTTCAAACGGCTTCCTCGGGGGTTAGGGCTTCAACTTTTGCCCTTGCAGTGCCAACTTCTTCTTGTAAGCTTCGAACCTTGCCACAGACAGCTTGCGGTTGCAATCCTCTACCAAATGGCACTTGTTGAACAGTAAAGCATAATCACGGATCTCCATAGGCACTACAGATGCCAGGATTTCGTCATGCAATCCTCCTTCAAACTTGACGCACTTTTGGCGCTCATCCAGGTTCCTTTGATAGATCATCGAGAACTTGCATAGTTCCTCGAACTTGGCCATATATTCAGCAATATTTATGGTCCCTTCATGCAGACTTATGAACTTCAGCTCTTTTGCATTCCTCACGGATGCAGGAAAATACTTCTCGTAGAAGTGCGACTTGAAAATCTCTAGGTGATGTGGGTCTAAGCACATTCCAACAGCCTCTTGGTGCCCACCCACCAAAACTCAACGTCAGCTTCCAACATGTAGGTAGCAAAGGCTACCTTCTACTCCTCGGTGCAAGTCAACACCGTGAAAATCTTCTCAATGGCTTTGATCCATTCATTAGCTCGATTAGGGTTGTACGTCCCTCTAAAGCTCGGCGGATTTGCCTTCCTGAACTCAACAAACTTGAGGTATTCGAGATCGACCTCAGCTCCCCCATTGTGCCCTTCGGGATTCTCCTCATCCCTTTGCTCTATTCGTTCCATCATGCGATAGGCAGTAGTAGCTTGCTCCCTTATGGTAGCAGCCATTTCACAGAGTGTCCCCATGACTTCCTCAAGACCTTCCGGCTCATTACAGGGCCTACCACGTCTTCTAGAAGTCATCAGTTCCTGGTATACAAGATAGAAGACATTGAGTTGATCAGGCTCAACATTTATGTTGAGTGAACCAGCAACTAACCACATTTGGAACAGACGATCATGCATATCTAATCCCTATATCCCATCATACAAACAAGACTCAAAGCATGACTAAACTAACACGTATGCTTAGAAATATAGTCAGTCCATCCCCAGGCTTTTCAAGGATGAACTGCTCTGATACCAAAATGTAACACCTTAACAATCCCATAATATACTTAAGTCATATTATGGAATTACTAGTTATTACTTTTGCTCGCGGAACTAACATTATTATTGAAAAATACTCTTTATAGGAAAATAAAAGAAATTTTTTTTAGACAATAACAACTAAATTGTTTTGAAAGTCGAGAGCCATGAGCGCATCGTGAACGTGTATTACAAACATTGCTATCTCATACATCAATGCAAGTAATGTAAATAGAAACAATAAGAATAACAATAACTTAGAAAATCATAACATTCATCGCATAGCCATTTCATAGTCAATATAAGGATAATAATACCAGAAGTCATACACAAAGATAATAATGGGTCTAATACCTACTATCGACTCTACAAAGGAGACCTAACAAATACATCCAAAAAGAAAATACATAGGAACTCACATCCACCCATACATGCCAAAAGAAAATGATAACCTTAGCTACAACCAAAAGGGGCTATCCTCATGCTCAGCGCTGCATGCAAACACCTCATCACTCATCTGATGAGAAGAAATCATTCTTGTATCCATTGGGAGCAACATCACCATGTCCTCTTCCTCGGGCACGCCTATGCCCAGGAGGCATAGCACAGGTATGGATAAACCCATGACCATGAATCGGGGTAGAACTGGGCCAGCAGATGAAGCAGAAGAATCGAAGGATAGGCGAATCACCGAAGGCTAAGATGGCTCCGAACGGTAGGATCCCATGGAGTAAGTCGACTATGATGACTCAGAAGGATCAATCTCTATGGAAGTAGTAGATGTCAGTTGAGTGTCAGAGTTAGAGCCCTCATCTGTTAGGTACCTCGGAGGATGAAAAGGCCGGCGGACCTCATCCATGGTAATGTCCTCAAATGGCTGGTGAGGGTGGAAAAACGAACTCATCAGGTGTATGGAATTGGTGGCTATGGAATATGTAGACCTGCATCACTACCCGAGCAGTCAGCACAAATGCATTCAGCACTGGGTTGAGGTGCCAATGCATCGCTGGGAACTCAATGAAAATCACTATCGTGCTTGACACCAGCATCCTCTGAAGACGACACGGAAACATAGGAGTGAGAAATACTAAATTTCTCAGTAAGATCATGACTAGACAAACACTGTGTCATCGTCATCGTCCCAGCCAGTTCGGGTTTACTTATAAAAATAGTGGACAGATATAAGTTCAATTTTAATGATTTTGAAAACTTAAACCCCGAAGTGGGTTGCTTTTAGACTCAGCATCATAATTACATCATGATAACTAACATACATACTAAGGCATTGAATAAATACTCATAATGCAAATGGACAATATAAATACATGCAAGGACATGCACCATCATAGACTAAACCATAGTTATACTTGACCTCACTTTCCTTTTTAGCACGTGCTTAACATTTTTTACTCACCTGTGAAATAGACTGCTTTTGGACATCAGCTCATTCCGTGATCGTCGTCACGCAGTACTAAACCAAATCAAACTAAGCCGATATTGGTTACCCCTAAGTTGAAGGGTCCTCCATGTCACCCTTGCTTCCCTCATAAAGGTTCCTTGAGTCTTTGTGGATCACCATCTCTCACTTCCCTTATCGAAGTGATTAAAAGGTCATGTCCCATTAATTCTTTTCTTATCATTATACTTTACATGCATAGTTCTTCTTTGACTAGACACATGCAATGATATGACTAAGTCCATAATTTTGATGGAAATCTGGTAGTATAACGGCTAGACCGGAGCTTCCCTAAAATGCCAATCATCAACTTTCAACCGATAGTTCATCACATTTATATTATATCATCACACTAATCTTTCAATTATGAGACAAAGCTCAATCAAACTTGTCATTCATCATATCGAATAATATCATACATTCATACCCTAAAGGGATTTATAGTTGTGTTATCCATTGTGAAGAATCTTATAAATCATCATATCATTTCTCATGGTTACCCATGAGAGAATCACATAGTTAATATATATGTATGCGGTCTATTAGTTACTTAGTTCTCATAGTAAATTATTCTTGACTTGAGTTCATATCTTATGGAACACTTGTTCAAATTAATTAAGTTAAGTGATTGTTTCCTTTTCTTGAGATAGTGCACTTAGTGATTCCCAGATTCATGGTATGCTTAGAGGCCCTAATCATACTTCTGTTCCCAAGGAGTTCAAGATCCCTCTAATCCTTGGGTCATGACAACGCATAACCACATCATGAACCCGACAACACCATGTTCACTAAACACCAAGGGCGGTTTTTAACTTAACCAAGTTACAAAGTTTCAAGCTTTTATCACTAATATAACATGATCTCACCTTAAGTATTATAAAAGTTATCATTCTTTATAAAGTGGTCATAAAGTTTTATTCTTTATGAAAGTAAGTGCCTTAAATCAAGCTCTTATCTTAAAGATTTGATCTTCATGAAATAATGATATAAGTTACTAGCTTTTTAACTAAAAAGTCTTGTTCTTTATGTAAGTTGACTCTTTTAATTATTCTAAGGTGATCAAGGTCTCATCTTTATGATTTAAAGTTGTCTCAAAATTAAAAAGGTTCCTACTTTATCAACTAGTGATATGAGACATGAGCTTTAAAGTTATAAAGTCTTGATCTTTATAAAAGTTAGCACCTTTATGACTCAAAATGCTATTTTTGCTTAAAGCTTTGAACTTTACTAATATATTCATCTCAAGATTCCACCTTTATAAGACTTAATGTGCAAGCTTATAACTTTCTGACTTTATGTCACCTTCTTGATTAAAGCTGAATACTTTATGAAAGGATTTATATCCAAGAATCAATCTTTACAACATAAAATGACAAGACATCATTTTTCTAACTCAAAAAGACTTATTATGCCAAAAGGTTCAGACTTTTACATATATTCTTGTCTTCAAAATAAAACAAAACAAAACTTTATGGAAGTACAAAGGTTGCGTCAATTTTAAGGAATCAAGAAGCAAACTTTTTAAAGCTTTAAGCTTTTAGGATGTTCATAGTCTTATCAGATCATGAAAAACTTGTAAAGATGAAACTTTTCTAATCATAAACTCACCATAAGAAAAAGAGCAACTTTAAGCAAGATACCATGAAGAACATCAAGAACATTCAAGAATAAGAACATGAACATACTTTTCCAAAAGTAGAAACATCAAGAACACTTGAAGAAGAACAAGATCATATTTTTCCAAAAGTAGCAACATCAAAGAAACATCAAGAACACTTGAAGAAGAACAGGATCATATTTTTCCAAAAGTAGTAACATCAAGAACACTTGAAGAAGAACATGAATATATTTTTCCAAAAAGGGAAACTTTGCTCATGAAGAGCAGAAAAGATTTTCTCAAGTTTTCACTTAAAGATCTTGGTCATGAAAAGAACCAAGCTTCAAGCTTTCTTCAGTAAGCAAAATAAAAAGATGAAGATCACTACCTTTCTTGAAGATGACGCAAAAACAAGAGAAAAGGAAGAAGAAGATAATAGCTCCTCTTGATGATGATGGTGGCGGTTTTGCAAGAAGAAAGGAGAAGCTCTTGGGTTCTCTTGAAAATGATGGTGATAGTGTTTAGATCTTGCCTTCAAAGACCCAAAGATAAGGTCCTTGACGGGCTAAGTGAGAGGTTTTGGTGGTGGTGGTGAAGAAAAGAAGATGAAGAAGATGAAGAAGTATTTAGAGAGAAGTTGAAGGATTTGGTTTCAAGAGAAAGAATGAGATAAGTAAAAATGAAATGGATGAGGGTGGGAAAGAAAGAAAGTGGCATCCTCATCATAAAGGGAAGGAGGGAGATATTTTCTTAATTATGTGCTAATTAAGGTTTAGGGGGACAAAATGGATGATGGGGGAACAAATCAAGTACTAACTCTTACATAAAGTACTATTGTCTAATGCTTTATGCTTTAATAACATCACTTTTTACTTTATTGTCTACTTGACTTAATTTGAATTTTCTCCTGTGATTAAGTGCTCTTGCAACTTAATTAAAATGATTAAGCAAAGATTAGTGATTAATACACAAGTACATGATTAACAAAAATTAATCTTGCAATTAAGCTTAATTAATCTTAATTAAGAGTAATTAGTGCTTAATTAAGCTATAGAGGCTCTGACTTGCTTAATTAGAGATTATCTAATCTCGATTAAGCATTCTCTTGACTTTTCTCATCCGAGTCAACTCATAAACTCCTCGTTAACCCCTTAATTAAGCCTTAATCTCATAATTTCTCATTAAGTGCCTAATTACTCAAGGTTACCGAGGTAATTTAGCACGATAAGAAATTGAAGATAATACATTTCTCCTCACCTTTAAAAAGAATTTTGCCCTCAAAATTTGTTACCTTTAAACAATTTTGAATACTCGTTCTTCATCTCGGACTCTAGCTCCCACGTATACTCTTCAATGTTTCCTCGACCTCAAGCCACCTTGACCAAGTGTACTATCTTATTCCTCAGCTGTTTCACCTTGTGATCCACAATCCGAGACGACTGCAGATTGAAGATCCAGTCCTCTCTTAACTATACATTTTTGAGTTCAATGACTAGGATCAGAATGGTATTTTCTCAACTGAGACACATGAAAGACATCATGAGAGTTTGACAAATTAGGAGGTAAGGCCATTTGGTAAGCAGCTGACCCGACATGATTGAGAACTTGAAAGGGGCCAAGAAAACGGGGGCTTAACTTTCTGACCTTCATGGCTCTACCCATACCAGACATAGAAGTGATTTTCAGGAACACATGTTCTCCTTCTTGGAACTCTAGAGGCTTTCTTCTCTTATACGCATAACTCTTTTGTTGGCTTTGAGCTATAAGGATTTTGTCCCTAATCCTTCTGATTTGCTCTGTGGTCTGCTTCACAAGATCAAGTACTAATAGGCTTTGTTCACCTAGTTCAAACCAACACAGAGAAATTGACACTTCCTTCCATATAAAGCTTCGTAAGGTGCCGTACCAATACTTGCATGATGAGTATTGTTATAGGCAAACTCAATCAAAGGTAAGTATCTATCCCAAGTTCCTCGATTATCCAGCACACAAGCTCTCATCATGTCCTCTAAAGTTTGGATAGTCCTCTTTCACTGTCCATCCGTTTGGGGGTAATAAGCTATACTTAAGCAAAGCCTCATCCCAAAGACCTTTTGCAAGACTCCCCAGAATCTAAAGGTAAACCTCAGGTCTCTATCTGAGATTATGGTTGAAGGCACACCATGCAACCTTACTATCTCTTGACCATACAGCTGGGCTAACTTTTCAAAAGGGTAAGTAACTCGAATGGGCAGAAGTGAACAAACTTGGTTAATCTGTAAACAATTACCTATATCGCATCAAAACCAGCTTGCGTTTTGGGTAAACCCATCATGAAGTCCATAGAGATGCTTTCCCATTTCCATTCTGGGATCTCCAATGGTTGCAACATACGAGAGGGCTTTTGATGTTCAATCTTCACCTTTTAGCAGACTTAACACCTGATTACAAACCTACCAACCCCGTAATGTCCCTCTTCTATCTCGGCCACCAAAACATCTTCTTAACGTCTTGGTACATCTTTGTCACACCAGGGTGTATGGTGAAATGGCTCTTGTGAGCCTTCTCCAAAATCCTTCTTTGGAGGTCAACACTTGCAGGCATGCAAACTCTTCCTTTGAATCTCTACAGTCCATCTGTACCCCTAGCAAAACCCTTCAACTTTCGTTCTTCTACTAACGCTAGGGTTTTCAGGAAATCCTTTTCCTCACTTTGGGCTTGAGCAATTTGGCTCTTGAAATTGCTCGTCACCATAAGCTGATTTAATCTTAAACTATGGGGGTTCAACACTACTCCAAGGTTAAGGTCTCTAAAGCTCCTTACCAGCTCATCCTCCTTGACCATCATCCATGATGCATGCAAAGACTTGCTACTTAGAGTGTCAGCCACCACATTGGCCTTCCCAGGATGATAGTTCAACCCAAACTCATAATCCTTTAGAAACTCCATCCATCTCCTTTGCCTCATATTCAACTCCTTTTGATTGAAGAGATACTTCGAACTCTTATGATCAAAAAACACTTCGAACCTTACTCCATACAGATAATGCCTACATATCCTCAGGGCAAGCACTACTGCCACTAACTCCAAGTCATGGGTTGGGTAGTTTACTTCGTGAGGCTTCAATTGCCTAGAGGCATAAACCACCACATTCCTGTTCTATATCAAGACACAACCTAAACCTCTTCCAGAGGCATCACAATAAACCTCAAATGGTCCACTAAGGTCAGGCAGAACTAATACGGGGGTTAAGGTTAACTTTCCCTTTAGCTCTTGAAAGGTTTTCTCACAGTCCATGGTCCAATCAAATAGGGCATCCTTCCTTGTCAACTTGGTCAATAGCAAAGATATCTGGGATAATCCCTTTATAAACCTATAGTAATAACCGACTAAACCCAAGAAACTCCTTATCTCAGTTATCGAGATTGATCTCTCCCAATTCATCACTACCTCAATCTTACTCATATCCACAGCGACTTGTGACACCACATGTCCTAAGAACTTTACTTCTTCTATCTAGAATTCACACTTTGATAACTTACTATAAAGCTTCTTTTCCCTCAAGATTCTCAACACAACTCTCAAATGCTCTTCGTGTTCCTCCTTTGTTCTCGAATAGATGAGAATATCATCTATGAAAACAATTACAAACTTATCCAAGTAGGGTCTAAAAATTTTGCTCATGTAATCCATAAAAATGGCAAGGGCATTAGTCAATCCAAACGACATCACATAAACTTGTCATGCCCATATCTTGTCCTAAAAGTTGTCTTGGGTATATCCTCCTCTTTCACTCTTATCTGATGATATCCAGATCTCAAATCAATCTTAGAGAATACGGCTGCACCTCGCAGTTGGTCCATGAGGTCATCTATCCTAGGTAAAATAATACTTGTTCTTAACAGTCACTTTGTTCAACTACCTATAGTCCATACATAGCCTCATGCTTCCATATTTCTTTTTCAAAAACAACACTGGCGCTCCCCAAGGTGAAACACTAGGTCTTACAAGCTTCTTTTCCAATAACTCTTCTAACTGTTCCTTTAACTCAGACAACTCTATTGGGGACATCCTATAGGGTGCTATAGAGATTGGCCCCATTCCTGGTACCAACTCTATAGAAAACTTGATTTCCCTCTCCGAGGGAAATTCGGGTATGTCGCCAGGAAACATATCCTGGTATTCCCTAACTACGGGGATATCTTCCAATAATTGCTCGAGTTCCACGTCACTTGCCATAAGCATAACATATCCCTGATTACCAGACTCACTACTCCCTATCTTAGTAGAATTCAAAAACATACTAACAGGTTTAACAAGCTTAATAGGTATAGGAGGAAGAACAATAGATTTCTCAAAATAATTTATCATAGCATGGTTAACAAAGAGCCAATCCATGCCTAGAATCAAATCCAAACCAGACAAAGGCAAACAAATCAAATTTGTTATGAAAGACCTACCATCAATTTGGAACTAACAATTCAAACAACAATAAGAAGTCTTGACTGGTTTCCCAGCAGGAGTAGAAACAATTAACGTGCAAGGTAATTCAAACACAGACAATCCCAACCTATCCACACAATCATGAGAAATAAAGGAGTGTCTAGTTCTTAAATCATATAGTATAGTTAAGGTTCTACCCTTGACCTTGCATTTACCTTGGATTAGATTATTAGATTAAGCGGCCTCCTCAGCATTAAGGGCAAAGACCCTTCCTTGGTGTTGGGGCTTGTTGGCAGAGAGTAATAGCTTGACAATGTAGTCTCTATCCATATGCCCAGGCTTTCCACACTGGAAACACATGTTCTGGCAAGCTAAGCGTATCCTCCATGATGTTTGCCACACATAGGGCAAGCTTGACCAATCGCAGGCTTAGGTGGATTCCCAGTAGGCTTTCGGGGTTGCTTTTATTTGAAACCTCCACCTTGAAATGGCTTCCTCGGGGGTTGGGGCTTGAACTTCTGCCTTTGTGATGCCAACTTCTTCTTGTAAGCTTTGGACCTTGCCACAGACAACTTGCGATTGTAATCCTCCACCAAATAGCACTTGTTGACTAATGCAGCATAATCATGGGTCTCTATAGGCCCTACAGATGCCAGGATTTCCTCATACAATCCTCTTTCAAACTTGGCTCATCCAAGTTCCCTTGATAAATCATCGAGAACTTGCACAATTCCTCGAACTTGGCCGTATATTCAACAATATTCACGGTCCCTTGACACAGACTCATGAACTCCAACTCCTTTACATTCCTCACGAATGCAGGAAAATACTTCTTGTAGAAGTACAACTTGAAAATCTCCTAGGTGATGTAAGTCTGAGCACCTTCCAACAGTCGCTTAGTGCCTACCCACCAAAACTCAGCATCAGCTTCCAACATGTAGGTAGCAAAGGCTACCTTCTGCTCCTCCAGTACAGGCCAGCACCGTGAAAATCTTCTCAATGGCTTTGATCCATTCATTAGCTCGATCTGGGTTGTACATCCCTCTAAAGCTCGGCGGATTTGCCTTCTTGAACTCAGCAAACTTGAGGTATTCGAGATCAACCTCAGCTCCTCCATTGTGCCCTTCGGGATTCTCCTCATCCCTTTACTCCATCCGTTCCATCATGCGATATGTAGCGGTAGCTTGATCCCTCATGGTAGCAACCATTTCACAAAGCATCCCCATGACTTCCTCGGGACCTTCCGACACATTATGGGGCCTACCATGTCTTCCTAAAGCCATTAGTTTCTGGTACACAAGATAGAAGACATTGAGTTGATCAGGCTCAACATTTATGTTAAGTGAACTAACAATTAACCACATTCAGAACAGACGATCATGCAAATCTAATCCCTACTTCCTATCATATAGATGACAGTCAAAGCATGACTTGACTAACATGTACACTTAGAAGCATAGTTAGTCCATCCCTATGCTCTTCGGGGACAAACTGCTCTGATACCAAAATGTAACACCTTAACAGTCCCATACTATGCTTAAGTCATGTTATGGAATTACTAGTTATTACTTTTGCTTATGAAACTAACAATACCATTGGAAAATACATTTTATAGGAAAATAGGGGTTTTTCTTTTGGATAATAACAACTAAACTATTTTGAAAGTCGAAAGCCATGAGCGCATTGTGAACGTGCATTACAAACATCGCTATCTCATACATCAATGCAAGTAATGTAAATAGAAACAATAAGAATAACAATAACTTAGAAAATCATAACATTCATTGCATAGCCATTTCATAGTCAATATAAGGATAATAATACTAGAAGTCATTCACAAAGATAATAATGGGTCCGATATCTACTGTTGGCCCTACAAAGGAGACCTAACAAATACATCTAAAAGAAAATACATAGGAACTCACATCCACCCATACATGCCAAAAGAAAATGATAACCCTAGCTACAACCAAAAGGGGCTATCTTCATGCTCAGCTTTGCATGCAAACACCTTATCATTCATCTAGCGAGAGGAAACCGTTCTCGTATCCACCGAGAGCAACATCACCACGTCATCCTCCTCGGGCACGCCTACGCCCATGAGGCACAGCACGAGCACGGATAAACCCAAGACCGCGAACCGGCGGTGGAACTAGGCCAGTAGATGAAGCAGAAGAATCGGAGGATAGACGAATCACCGAAAGCTGAAACGACTCCAAATGGTAGGATCCTACGAAATAAGTCAGGTTTGATAACTCAAAAGGATCCGTCTCTATAGAAGCAGTCGGTGTTAGCTAAGCATCAAAGTCGGAGTCCTTATCCATCCGGTAAGTCGGAGGATAAAAAGGCGGGTGGACGTCATCCATGGTAATATCCTCAAACAGCTCGTGAGGGTAGAAAAATAGACTCATCGCTGGTGCACAGAATTGGCGGCTATGGAACATGTAGACCTGCATCACTACCTGAGTAGTTAGCACAGATGCATTTAGCACCGAGTTGAAGTGCCAATGCATCACTGGAACTCAATGAAAATCACCACCGTGCATGATGCCGGCATCCTCTGAAGATGACATGAAAATGTAGGAAAGAGAAATACTAAATTTCTCAATAGGATCATGACTAGACAAACACTGTGTCATCATCATTGTCTCAGCCACTTCAAGTTTAATTACAAAAATAGTGGACAGATATCAGTTCAATTTTAATGATTTTAAAACATAAATCCTGAAGCGCATTGCTTTTGAACTTAGCATCATAATTACATCATCATAACTAATGAACATACTAAGGTATAGAATCAACATTCATAATGCAAATGGACAATATAAATACATGCAAGGACATGCATCATCATAGACTCAACCATGGGTGTATTTGACCTCACTTTCGTTTTTAGCACGTGCGTAACATTCTTTACTTTCCTTTGAAATAGACTGCTTTTGGACGTGAGCTCATTCTGTGACTATCATCACGCAATACTAAGCCAAATCAGACTAAGCCAATATTGGTTACCCCTAAGTTGGAGGGTCGTCCATGTCACTCTTGCCTCCCTCATAGAGGTTCCTTGAGTCTTTGTGGATCACCGCTTCTCACTTCCCTTATCGAAGTGATTGAAGGGTCATGTCCCATTAATTTTTTTCTTATCATTATACTTTACATGCATAGTTCTTCTTTCACTAGACACATGCAATGATATGACTAAGTCCACAATTGTGATGAAAATCCGACAGCATAATGGCTAGACCGGAACTTCTCCAAAATGCCAATCATCAACTTTCAACCAACAGTTCATCATATTTATATCATATCATCACACTAATCATTCAATCATGAGACAAAGCTCAATCAAACTTGTCATTCATCATGCCAAATGGCATCTTACATTCATACCCTAAAGGGGTTTATAGTTGTGTTATTCTTTGTGAAGAATCTTATGAATCGTCACATGATTTCTGGCGATTACCCTTGAGAGAATCACATAATTAAGATATATGTATGCGGTCTTTTAGTTACTTAGTTCTCATAGGAAACTATTCTTGACTTGAGTTCATATCTTATGGAACACTTGTTCAAATTAATTAAGTTAAGTGATTGTTTCCTTTCCTTGAGATAGTGCACTTAGTGATTCCTAGATTCATGGTATGTTCAGAGGCCCTAATCATACTTCTATTCCCAAGGAGTTCAAGATCCCTCTGATCCTTGGGTCATGACAATGCATAACCATATCATGAACCCGACAACACCATGTTCACTAAACACCAAGGGTGGTTTTTAACTTAACCAAGTTACAAAGTTTCAAGCTTTTATCACTAACATAACAAGATCTCACCTTAAGTATTATAAAAGTTATCATTCTTTATAAAGTAGTCATAAAGTTTTATTCTTTATGAAAGTAAGTGCCATTAAATCAATCTCTTATCTTAAAGATTTGATCTTCATGAAATAATGATACAAGTTACTAGCTTTTTAACTAAAAAGTCTTGTTCTTTATGTAAGTTGACTCTTTTAATTATTCTAAGGCCGTCAAGGTCTTATCTTTATGATTTAAAGTTGTCTCTAAATTAAAAAGGCTCCTACTTTATCAACTAATGATATGAGACATTAGCTTTAAAGTTATAAAGTCTTGATCTTTATAAAAGTTAGCACCTTTATGACTCAAAAATGCTATTTTTGCTTAAAGCTTGGAACTTTACTAATATATTCATCTCAAGATTCCACCTTTACAAGACTTAGTGTGCAAGCTTATAACTTTATGACTTTAAGTCACCTTCTTGATTAAAGCTGAAAACTTTATGAAAGGATTTACATCCAAGAATCAATCTTTAGAACATAAAGGTACAGGACATCATTTTTCTAACTCCAAAAGGCTTATTATTCCAAAAAGTTTGGACTTTTACATAGATTCTTGTCTTCAAAACAAAACAAAACAAAACTTTATAGAAGCACAAAGGTTGCGCCACTTTTACGGAATCAAGAAGCAGACTTTTTAAAGCTTTAAGCTTTTAGGATGCTCATTGTCTTATCAAATGATGAAAAATATGTAAAGATGAAACATTTCTAATCATAAACTCATCATAAGAAAAAAAAGCAACTTTAAGCAAGATACCATCAAGAACATCAAGAACATTCAAGAATAAGAACATGAACATACTTTTCCAAAAGTAGAAACATCAAGAACACTTGAAGAAGAACAAGATCATATTTTTTCCAAAAGTAGAAACATCAAGAACACTTGAAGAAGAACATGAACATATTTTTTCGAAAAGGGAAACTTTGCTCATGAAGAGCATGAAAGATTTTCTCAAGTTTTCACTTAAAGATCTTGGTCATGAAAAGAACCAAGCTTCAAGCTTTCTTGAGTAAACAAAATAAAAAGATGAAGATCACTACCTTTCTTGAAGATGGCACAAAAACAAGAGAAGAGGAAGAAGAAGATGATGGCTCCTCTTGATGATGATGGTAGCGATTTTGCAAGAAGAAAAGAAAACCTCTTGAGTTCTCTTGAAAATAATGGTGATAGTTTTTAGATCTTGTCTTCAAAGACCCAAAAATGAGGTCCTTGAAGAGCTAAGTGAGAGGTTTTGGTGGTGGTGGTGAAGAAAAGAAGATGAAGAAGATGAAATGTTTAGAGAGAAGTTAGAGAATTTTGCTTCAAGAGATGGAATGAGAATAGTGAAAATGAAATGGATGAGGGTGGGAGAGAGTGAAAGTGGCATCCTCATCATAAAGGGAAGGAGGGAGATATTTTCTTAATTTTGTGCTAATTAAGGTTTAGGGGGACAAAATGGATGATAGGGGAATAAATCAAGTACTAATTCTTATATAAAGCACTCTTGTCTAATGCTTTATGCTTTAATAACATTATTTTTTACTTTATTATCTAGTTAACTAAATTTGAATTTAATCATATGATTAAATACTATTGCAACTTAATTGAGATGAATAAGTAAGAATTAGTGATTAACACACAAGATTAACAAAAATTAATCTTGCGATTAAGCTTAATTAACCTTAATTAAACTCAATTAAGTTAATTAAGGGTGATTAGTGCTTAATTAAGCTATAAAGGCTCTAACTTGCTTAATTAGAGATTATCTAATCTCGATTAAGCATTCTCTTGACTTTTCTCATCCGAGCTAACTCATAAACTCCTCGTTAACCCGTTAATTAAGCTTTAATCTCATAATTTCTCATTAAGTGCCTAATTACTTAGGATTACCGAGGTAATTTAGCACGACAAGAAATTGAGAATATTACATCATGACCAAAGGATTAGAGGGATCACGAACTCCTTTGGAACAAAAGTATGATTAGGGCCTCTGAATATACCATGAACCTAGGAATCACTAAGTGCGTTATCTTAAGAAAAGGAAATAATTATCTAACTCAGTTAATTTGAACAAGTGTTCCATAAGGCATGTACACAAGTAAAGAGTAATTTCACATAAGGGCTAAGTAACTAAAATGCCACATACACATTTATTTTAATTATGTGATTCTCTCATGGGTAACCATGGAAAATCATTTAATGGCCCATAAGAATTTTCACAAAGAATAACACAACTATAAACACCTTTTAGGGTATGAATGTATGATGCCATTAGGCATGATGTATGACAAGTTTGATTGAGCATTATATCATGATTGAATGATTGATGTGATGATATGAGAATGGATATAGTCGATTGTTGGATGGAATTTCATGATTGGCATTTTGGGGAAGCTCCGGTCTAGCCATCATGCTACCAGAATTTCGTCAAAATTATGGACTTAGTCATACTATCGTATATTCGCATGTGTCTTGTTAATGATTGTAATGCATGTAAGATGTGGTCATAACAAAAGAAAAGAAAGAATGGGATATGAACCTTTGATTACTTTTTAAGGGAAGTGAAAGACGGTGATCCACAAAGACTCAAAGAACCTTTATGGGGGAGGCAAGATGTGACATGGAGGAACCTCCAACTTAGACATAACCATTATCGGCTTAATTTGATTTAGTTAGTACTGTATGAAGACGGTCACAGAATGAGCTCATGTACAAAAGCAGTCTATTTCAAAGGAAAAATAAAGAATGTTAAGCACGTACTAAATATGAAAGTAAAACTAAGGAAAGACTCTGGTGTAGTCTAAGAAGTTATATGAATGTGCATGTTCATTCTCTCAGTTGTATGGTCACGAATGTTTATATTATGCTCTCATATGTATATGCTTTTATATTGTAGCTTTGAGTTTCTTTATATTATGTTTATATGAGGAAGATTAAAAGAGACCCGCTTTGGGAACATATGTTTTCAAACCTTTTAAAAATAGAACTTATGCTTCTCACTATTTTTCTAATTAAACCCAAAGTGGCTGGGACGACGACGATGACACATTAATGGTCTAGTTGAAATCCTACTGAGAAATCCTGTATTTCTCACTCCTACGTTTCTGTGTCATCTTCAGATGGAGCTAATGGCATCCTCGGCAGTACTTCCGATGGTACCCTATTGGATAAGACGAAGAACTACCATGTTTCTTCACCTAGCTAAGGACAATCGAGATATTAGCATAGCGTTTTCACTTTCTTAAGAGCCCTAGTTGGGCAGTTTATATGTAATTAAGAGAATGTGGGAAGTCATGCTACTTAATTTGACCTATTAGATATATGATAATTATTCAGTGTAATGATGACTTTTGATTATCTATGATTACATTATTGGCTTAAAGTATTGTGTTATGTTATTTTAATTTCGTCATACATCTTTCTAGTAACTTTGGGATATGAGGAACAATGTCCATGTATATGCAAGTAAGTATGCGCTTAAAGGCTTAGTTTTTAGACATAAAGGTTTTACAAAAAAAAAATTACAATCTATTTTCATATATTACGCTAATTTCAATTACAAAAACTTTCGCTAGTTAAGATTAATAACTAGTAATGCCATAAAATGACTTAAGCATAATATAGTATTATTAGGGTGTTACAGATTTCAATTTGAGATTCTCATCCTCTCCATCCTATTGGGGCTGGTCCATCACATCCCACGTAGCCTTCTCCTCCTAGCACTTCTCATCGTCATGATGTCAACGACTCAACAAAACACTCACTCATACCAATTCAGTGTTTACTATTATGTTTTATTGACAATGGAGCATAAGAGTGTTTAAACGATTCATATATAATGTTTAAATTAAATTATGGATGAAAATGCAATTCAACAATTTTAAATCTTATCTCTCTAAGAGTCACAAATGTAATTGTAAACACTCTTTCCAATGTCTTGTGTCAGTCGTACACTAAAATCTCAATGGCACATATTCAAGGACCAAGTTGGACCCAAACTCAATGGTACTATCACATAACTCACATCATAACTCACATGGTGCACTCTAGCAAAGAATAGCGAACTTTCTTCACCTTCTTCCTTCCTTTGAGGCCAAACTAGTCATCCTTGTGGAGTACTGGCAATTAAGTTTCTTCATTTTCTCTTATTGTTTCTAGAGGTAAATCTTGCTTTAAGGAAACTAAGTAGAATAGGGACAAGTTGGGGATATTTATAGAATCTTGTATGATTTCACAAATTGAGTTCATTGGAGTAATTCTTGCTCTGACTTAGAAAATATTGTAGACATTTGACAACGGACTTACAGATGTAGAGCATTGATCTATCTCCATAAAGGTGTGACACTGCACTTGGTCGTAAGTAGTTGATTTCTACTGTGCAATTTCTAAGTTGCTATCTATTTTATTTATTTATCTATGTTACTAATGGTTAACGTTGTTTTACTGATTGGTATATGTCTACGTAAAAGTCCACTTCGATTGTGTCTTATGTGAGCATTTGTTTTTATTCTTATCTATCTAATCATTTTTGTACTTTAGAATTTGTTTTCCCAAATTTTCAAAAGAAAAGAGTATCCATATTGTTTCACAATTTTTGAAATTTGCTATAGTTTTATTTACTTGTTCATTTTGTTTTATAAAGGAAAAAAAGTTGTTACTCCCTTCTTGCATTGAAGTTATGTTGCATCCTCTATGCAAGTTTATTAAAATTTTGGGAACGAAATTTGGTTTCTCCTACTGTTTAGTATTTTTTTAATACTCTGTTCATTGACAAAGAATTGCTATTTACTTACTTTTAACTCACGTTGATATCATTATAAGGTTCTATTATAGTTTGTGTGCCTTAAAATATTCTTTTTATTATTTTTTATATATACTTTTCATTAACGTAAATTGTCAGGCATTTTTGTATCTACTTATCTATGTTTTTTTATAGGAATTATTACGTATTTTATGATAGCTATTTTGTATACCTTCTTGAAAGGTTATCACATGATTTGAGATTCTAATTATTCTTGGGACAAGCCTTTTCTGAAGTTCTCTTTGATTTATTGTGCTAGTTTGATTGTTATGATCTAAGTAAGTTACATTATCATATGAGTATTATTGCTAGCTAGCTCTTTGTTACGATTATAAGACATTTATTAGGATACTAAAACTTAAAGTAGTGGTTATTAGCCTTGGTGTATCTTGATTGGACCCTATTAGTGGGGGAATTGCTAGCCCCAAACTAGATACAATTTGGGATTGGAATTTATGAGAAATTGATACTTTGGCTTATCGAGAACAATGTTGTGCATCATGGAGTATCTAAGGGCCACCTCTTGAGTCCTGGTTATGTTATGTGATTGTGATTGCTTATTACTAACACTTTGTTTGTGAATATTTAATTATTGTGATTTTTCTTAAATGATTATTTATTTTAATTATGTTGATTTTGGAGAAACTCATGCCTTGCTTATCCTATTTTTAGCTATAGATGTTAGTTGTTCACTAAGTTTATTTCTCACTCCAAAATCTGTTGTTTTTCTAAGATAAAGGGAAAGGGATAGCGTTTGATTTGGTTCTATGGTGAGAAGTGAAGTTGTGAAGACGTCCATGTGTTCTGGTGGGCAAATTTAGAAACTTTTGTGTCACAACCCAACCCGAGGTGTGACCTACACTTAGGAGACATGTCCCCTAGCAGGCTTATCATATGACATTTTCTAGAAAATAGGACAAAGTCTCCTTTGTATTTAGAACTATACCCGAATATGGATCATCTCCCTGCACAAATAGCATACACACATGAATCATTGGGGATCTAGGCATTTTTAGAGTGCACCCCATAGCATGCAATATAATATGAAGGGCATATAATTAAACATTCATTCATTCATACATCGAAATTTCAGTCAACCGGAGTAACTAGTACATAATTAATTGAGTTACATCTACGTGCTCGATCTCCATCATCATGTTACAATAAACTCGATGCAAACATAAATAAGCACAGGTTGGACCCTACTATGGTGCATTAATACCATTCTAAAGAGTTAAATGAAAGGGTTCTATTTCTAAAGGTACCCTTGGACAAGAAGGGCTCACTAAACAGTAGTTGCTCAGCTATTGGGAGGTAGAAGGATCAAATCCCTACTTAGCATTTGTATCTGAAAAGAGAGAAGACAATGGATGAGTTTATGTAGCTCAGTGAGAGATAGGATATCTATAACCCACATAGGACAATGTATACAAGTATAACTATATATGTGTAGGTTGAAACCCTTGATATCATTGAAAAAGTCATTTCAAGATAAGCATGTAAGTAACATAATAACAAGTTTTAAAGCAGGTAGGAAGTTACCTAATCTAGGATGAATAAGCAGAAATCACACTTAAGTAGCCCTCCCTTTATGTGACCCCTCAAAACAAGCATGAACCACCTCTTGAGTGGTCATGAAATCAACAAGTCAAGGTGCACTCAAACTAATGCCTACTGCCATTAGCTATAGATCCTATCATAAACTTTCCCAAAAACCTTTCAAGTCCATTTATAAGTATACATATAATCAATTTCATAGAATATCCATAACTGAGTCAAAATAAATTTAGAGCTATCTAACTCAATCTCATGCCCAGTACACAATAATACAGTTCTATTGATTTACAATATATAAAATGATTATCATGAGTTCATAGAAAAGAAGTCATTGTCCCATGTGAGATTTTTGGATAAAACATAAGTAAAGGATGGAATTTATATTCATAAAATTAGTTGCCAAATTTTCAATCATAATATCATAATAACAACCATTTTTCATACATATAAAGCAAACATACTAGAAAACAAATTTGGGATACACTATTTACTTACAGACTTAACCCAAAGGTGTAATTCCAACTGTACAAAGTTCAAAAGCCAATAGAGCGGTCCTTGGGAGAATCTAGCACCAACAATATAGCCATAACAACATACATGAGCTAGAATTCAACATATATTGACTCAACACTCAAACCCCCATAGTTCATACGTCTAGGTTCTCAAAAATTCACTAAGAATTCACTAATGTGAAAAAATTAAAACCTACAGAAAGGAAGAAGGAATGTGTTTAGAAAATTACTCTTTGAATAAAAGGGAATAAGGACAAGCTTGGGTGTCTTAATGGCACCAACCCAAACTTCCAATTCCCACAAGGGTTATATTGGAGAAAGGAAGTGAAGATTTGAAAGAGATTGATGTTATGTGAGGGATATAGTGTGTATTTGATACAGATTAAAGGGGGAAAAGCTTGGATGGAAGAAGATGTTGATGGGGATTGGATTTAGAGAGAGAGGAGAGTGTTTTGAAGGTTAGAAAGAGAAAGAAAACTCAAAAACAAGGAGAGAGAAACATTCCACGAGCCTTATATAGGTCCTAGGGAATTGATTCCCCGAAATCCAGATTGGTGGAATCGATTTTCCACACTTGAAATTTTTGCTTCTCGAGGGTCAGGGACTAGGTAATCTATTCTAGGCCCCTAGCAATCGATTCTCAACCTTAGAAACTTGGTTTTCTTACTCCAAAACTCATCTGAGACTAGAATATTATATTTGGTTTGTTTCTAATTGATTGTTATCAACTTCTTTAGAGCTGCTCCATTGTTTACAAGCAGGATTGTTTACAAGCAAGATCCTTCCTATCTCTTAGACTTGTTTTGATATATTATTCTATCATAAGTCACAGGATTAGACCTGTTATTATTATTTTAAACTATTTAGTTTGGAGTTAAACTATGTGAACTCCGTTATTATTATTTGAATGTTTCCTTTGAGGATTTCAATAATTTATCTTTTTGTTTGACAAATATTAAGAGGCTTGCTAGGTGGGACACCCCACTCCTATGTGTTAATCACCACCCTATTTTGAGGTGATGACAATTTAACTTTTATATTAATATCAAAACTTACACATATATTAACTTATTATATTAGTTAATAATACAAAAACCTTCATATTAATAATGTATTAAAATGAGTTTTTAATTTCTTATGAAAAACTAATTTTTATTTTTATATATAATTGATGTAAAAATTATATGATTATTTAATTATCTATTAATATTAACATGTTAATAAATATGCTTAATTTTCATAATAATTATTCCAATGTTACGTATATATGAACGAGTATTGCTAAATAGTTGAAAACAAAAGTTACAAATTCAATACAAATCCTTCGTAATCCAATAAAATTTAAGGAAAGCCAACAACATAGGGTTAAAAAGTAGACACCATCGTAGAGGAAAAATAAAAACTTTTTTTTCCAATACTATTCATGCAATAGTAAAAGTTTCAAATTTGTATCAATTATCTTTATTCTATATGGATTGATAATTTAAAAGATTTACAGTAAAAATTCATCAAGATTGAACTTTTATATTTTTGTATTATATAGATTTTTCTTTATCAAGAAATTAAAATTAAAAAATGAAAGTGGATTATTATACTTCATCCATGTGGTGTCAAGTATTTTAAAAATTGGTTTAATTATATTTTCAATTCTTAAAAGTATTAGAGTTTTCTCGTTTGGCCTATCTCTTAAAACGTTCTCATTTGATCTCTCAAAAATAGTTTTTACCGTTAAATGCTAATATGACATCTTATATGAATGCTAACATGGATCAAAGGACAAAAGATAGTGATGTAAACTGGTAATTTAGATCGAGTTTGAGAAAAAGATAAATCCAAACTAATCAAATTTAATTAAGTTTATTTATTTGATTTTTTAAAATCTTTTCCAACAAATTCAAATTAAACTAATCCGATCAAAATCAAGTTGGTTTGATTCAAATCATCGGATTGAAGGAAAAAATCAAAATATTATATTTTTAAACATTTGTATCCTTATAACAACTATAATAGTTTAAGATATAAGATAATTAAAAATGGTGTAAAGAAATAAATTCCTTTAATAAATGCAAAAAAAGAAAAAGGATAAAAGGTGAAAAAATTTAAAAGCCAAGAGATAAAAAAAGAACAATAGTTTATTAGGTGATGAGGTTTGGTGATCTGGCTATTAGGTTAAAAAATAAAAAATTTGAAACTAAACCAACGATAATTGGTTTGATTTGATTTACCTTAATGTAACACCCCAAGGTTATATATAACATAAGTTTTAGATTTCTTCGAATTATGGATCTTTGAATGATCTTTTAGATTAATATTCTTGAGTATTTAGAAGTTTTGGAGTGGAGATATGTTTAGAAGTATGATTAAAGCACAGAAATACAAAAAAAAAAAAAAAAGGTACCAGCGCCTAAGCAGTGGCTATGTTGTAGGATTTGAGTTTCAGGGGTGTCCAAGTCGTCGAACCCAAGCGCCTGCTAGACGGAATTAAAAGAAGGGTTCTTGACCTTTCTTCATAATTCTCCACCAATCTCTCTTTCTCTCTCTCTCTCTCTTTCTCTCTCTTCTTTCTCTCTCATCCTTCTCTTGTAACACCCTAATAGTCCCATGCTATGCTTAAGTCATATTATGGAATTATTAGTTGCTACTTTTGCTCACGGAATTAATCTTACCATTTACAAATTACTTTATACTAAAAATAGAGGTAAATTTTTTTTAAACAATAAGAACAAGGTAAATCATTTTGAAAACTAAGAGCCATGAATGCATCGTGAACATGTAAAGTTGAATGTCTCTATCTCATATAAGTGATGCAAATAAAATATATAGATGCGACATAGATAACAATCATCTTAGGTAAACATAATATCATTCCATAGGCATCATAGTTAATATAGTTAATAGTAATGCAAAGAGTCATACATAAATAATCATGGGTCTGATATCTACTGTCAGGCCTACAAAATAAACCTAACTAAATACAGGGAAAAGAAAATACATCTGAAATTTCATCCACCCATACATGCCCAAGAAAATGATAACCCTATAATCACCAACCAAAAAGGGCTATCCTGATTATCGGCTTTGCATGTACTATCTAAGTTAATCATCGAATGGTAGGTATCTATTCCTAAAACCACTGGTAGCATCATCTCCACATCCTCTTTCTCGAGCATGTCAATGCCCACAGGGTACGACACAGGTATGAATGAACCCACGACTGCGAACCGAGGGTGGAGCTAGGCCAACAGGCAAAGCAAAAGAATCGAAAGATAAGCGAATCACCGAAGGCTGAGACAGCCCCGAGCGGTAAGATCCCACGGAATAAGTCGAGTATGATGACTCTGAAGGATCCATCTCTATCAAAGCAGTCGACATCAACCAAGTGTCTGAGTTAGAATCCCCATTTGTCGGGTACCTCAGAGGATAAAAAGGTAGACGGACGTCATCCATGGTAATGTCCTCAAACAGCTCGTGAGGGCGAAAAAATAGACTCATCAGAGATGCATAGAACTAGCAGCTATGGAACATATAGACCCACAACTCTACCTGGGCAGCCAGCACAGATGCAATCAGTACCAGGTTAAAGTGCCAATGCATCACCGGTAACTCAATGAAGATCACCACTGTGCCCGACACCAGCATCCTTTGAAGATGAGATGGAAACATAGAGATGAGAAATACTAGATTTCTCAGTAAGATCGCGACTAGACAAATACTGTGTCATCATCATCATCCTAGCCACTTCGGGTTTAATTATAAAAACAGTGAACATGCGAAGGTTTAATTTTTTGGAGTTTCGAAAATATAAGTTTTCGCAGTGGGTTGCTTTTAAACATAACGTCATAATCATAACATCATAAGTAAACATACATACAAAAGCATGGAATAAACATTCATAATGTATATGAACAATATAGATACATGCATTCTATGCAACCTCATTAACCCGACCATGGTTTTACTTTAACTTTACTTTTATTTTAAGCAAGTGCTTAACATTCTTTACTTTTCCATAGAAATAGACTGCCATTGGACATGAACTAATTCCATGACCATCGTCACGCAGTACTAACCAAATTAAACTAAGCTAATAATGGTTATGTAATGTCCGAAAAATTTTATCATTAACAACTGAGTTACTCGGTTTTATCGAATAAGTGAGTTTAATCAGAATTTGATTAAACATTTACTTAAAGCCAATTAAGTGTGATTTAAAAGGATTAGACTTGATGAAATTATATTAGGAGCATAGAAAACCCCACAGAAAGTTTTCAAACCAGTTTACCAATTTAAGGGAAATCGGTAAGATTTCGGTATTTCAAACTATCGGAACCGGACCAATAGAAATTTTTCTAAGAGTGCCCTACGATCAATGGCTAGGATTTAGCCAAACCACCCCCTCATGTGGCTTCTTGATCAGCCATTGAGGGAGGGAAGCTAAACTAAAATTGATGATAAGGTTGAATCCACCAATCAAAGCAAAGTGCCTCCAAATATCTCTACCTTTTCTTTCCTTCTCCTTTTGTGAATTTCGGCCACTCCCTTTGCTGAAGCTCACTTCATTTCTCTCCTCTTCACTCTCATCTCCATTCTATTTCCATCTCTTCTTCAAGCCCTATCACAAGTTGCTTCCATCAAAGACACAAAATCAACACAAATTCAACTAGACAAGGTAGGAAATCCTACTTCTCTTCTTGTTTTCTCTGATTTAGGGCTGCATGGTGATTATGTATAACCTGAGATATTGATGTTATGTAGAGTGATGATAATGATTTATGACTAATTTTGCATGTATGTTGTGATTAAAATTGGAATTGAGAGCAAATAGTTTGAAGAACGGAGACAAACCTAGAAGCTATTAGGGTTTTCCTCGGCAGTCTGTACGGTAGAGTGTGCGGCTCCGCCTATTGCCGTTTAAATTTGATGACCATTTTTATATGAAATAGACATCTAGGGCTTTCCATACATATATACATATAAGGCCATTGGATTAATATAGAATTAGTTATGAATTTTTGAATTTTAACCTAGAAATCTAGATCCTTATCCGGGCAGTATGAGTTGAGAAGGGTATAACTCACCCTATACAATTCCAAATTGAGTAAACCTAAGGTTATTTGAAAGCTAACATGTAAAGGAATAGCCCATAAAAATTTCAGAACTAGATTCATAGCCATTTGCTCCCAATGCACCAAGGAATTTGACTTAAGTCTAAATCAGGCTGAATCAGGGTAGTTTAGTAGGGTCAAGTTTTTGGACTCATAACTCACAATATACTTATGCAAATGACATGAAAATTAATTCATTTGAAAGCTTATTCTGTTAGCTTAAATTGATATAAATTTCGTATGAATTCACCTAGTTTTCTATTTTTAGTGAATTTTCACTTATAAGAACCCAATTTCTAGCTAAGAATAGGGCAGTCTGAGGTTAATTATATATATCTTGAGTTATGCAAATCAAAATGAGGTGGGACGAAAAGGATTAGAAACTAGACATATGAGACTATGACATATCCAAAAATTAAATTTAAATGAGTTGAATTAAATGAAAAGTGGGGCATACCAAACTTGGGCAGAACAGGGGAGAATAAACTAAAACCCTATTGATGCTTAAATTGAAATTATTGAATGATGCTATGAATGTATATATATATTTTTGGTCCATTTGAATTTGCAAGTTGTAAAATTGTATTGGTTGTCTGGCACTATTCATGGGGAAGCGGACTCGATCCGTTATGCTGCCGAAATTTTGGAAAGAAATTCATATATTGTGAAATTTACAATAGCATGAATACATGATATTTGAAGAATCAAGTTAGATGTGCATCCATTTCATGATATCATAAAGGATTCTATATCACTTGGGCCAGCCCCAGAATAAATTAAGGGGAATAGATCAGTGGGAAGGTCAGGAAAAGTAAACCCGGCCATCCTGTATAGGAACGAGCTCGATCCTGAAAAGCGGACTATTACCCAGGAGTATATGGCCAATGACTCCCAGGGGACCAAGGATGGAAATAAGTTCTAATAGGCGAAAGCCTTCAAGGATAAGATACATTTTCTAATTGCACATTTATATGTACAGTGTAATGCTTCTTAATTGATTATTCTAGATACCAGTTTGTTATCCTTAATATGCTATTGCTCCACTATAATTACTGTTTGATTACATTAGTGTATCTATTAACTAAAATTGAGTTTGTTTCGGTGTATATTTTACAAATAAGTATTTAAGTTAAATATATCATTGTGTCATACTATTTGAAAACTATTGCAAGACTGAAATAACTGGGAATGACAGCGATGACGGATGTGTAGAAACTAGGAATTCCTGCTAAGAAATATTTATTTCTCACCCTACTGTACGTTTCCGCATCATTCTCAGACCATGGAGAATGTAGCAACCAGAGTGCTGTTTATTGAGTTACCTGAGCTCCATATACAACCCACTCCTAGAGTCCGTATATATATCCGGCAGGTGTCAGTTCCGTCTCTATTTTTTTTTCAAAGAGATTTTGCCGTTCCGCTTACGCATCCACTTTTTGGCTCCGTTGTTCCCTATATTGCCATTCCTCTTCACATGGCCTATCCATTTCCACCACCGCCAGCAGCAGCACGAGCAACGGCAGCAACTCCAGTTCCGATGGCCCCTCTTGCTTTACCACCGTAGTAGATGCTCTCAGCCTCGATGTCAGAGGAGGATCCGTCTGAGGCGGTAGGTTCTTCTTCCTCGTCCTCTACTCCTAGCGTGGACCACCCTCCCGCAGATGCCACCATGGCAAACGGGTTTCTTTCTTCGGATTTCGTTTAGATAGTGTGTATGCTGTAGCGATAGTAGATGTACAGAATGACCCTCTTTTGACAGTCTGGGTCCTAGACAGATGGGTAGAAATTAGGAGTTGTACATGAAATGTCCCATGGGGACCATCTGGGGTACTGTTCGTAGTGACTGGCCATTTTGTTTTGTGTTAGTGGCCTCATTTTTCTTTACCTTGTATCGTTTTCACAAACTTGAAGACAGATGTCTATGTATATATTTATGATGCATGTTGTAGTAGTTCTGTCTTTATTGCATTTTTATTTATGTTATGTTATTTACCATTTACCAATCAACTAGTATTTATTCCGCTGTCAAGCAGTAAATTTTGTTACGCGAATAATCATCTTTATGTGAGTAATTAATAATGATACAGAAAACAAAATTTAATCAACACTACACGTAATCACTTTTCAGATAATTTGTTATGACTTAAGCATAGTACTTTGTCTGGTAAGGTGTTACATTTTTTGTATCAAAGCAGTTCATCCTAATATAGGCCTGAGGATTGGACTGACTATGCTGTGCATTTGCTCTATATTCCCTAGATATTATTATGCTCTGAGTCTTGTCCATATGGATAGGATGTACGTGAGAGAGTTTGCCTAACTGTATGCGATTATTTACTAGCACACTAAACTTAGTATTGAGCTTGATCAACTCAATTACCCTTATTTTGTGTGTTTAGAACTTAATAGCTTCTGGAAGGTGAGGTAGATCGCGAACTTCCCCAGCCCAGGAGGAATCCACGGAGTTCCTAGACGTAATGCGAGAGATGGCGCATGCTATGCACGAACAGGTAGCTGCGGCAACTCAAATGATGGGCCAACTAGGAAGGCAGTCAGAGGCGGATCGTGGAGGGAATCATAATGGCCCTGGAATGGATCTGGAATACCTCAAATTTGCCGAATTTCGGAAAGCTAACCTACCCAGCTTCAGGGGAGCCTTTAACCTAGATAAGGCAGATGAATGGGTTAAAGTTATGGAAAAGATTTTCTCCGTGTTAGATTGCATAGGCCATCAGAAGGTGACTTTTGCCATCTATATGTTAGAAGCTGATGCAGAATTCTGGTGGAATGGTGCATGATGATTATTAAAAGGATCCCAGATAGAAATTACTTGGGACGTATTCAAAGATGCATTCTACCAGAAGTATTTCCCTAAGTCTATCCGCAATGCCAAGGAGTTGGAGTTGATGCACCTCCGTCAAGGAAATAGTAGCATGGAGTACATTGCTAAATTTGAGGAGTTGTGCAAATTTTCTACCATTTATCAACAGAACCCTGATGAAGCATGGAAATGTATGAAATTTGAAGGTGGACTAAGAGAGGACATCCTTGCTACCATAGGACCAATGGAGATCAGAGACTTCCCTACATTGGTGAACAAGTGCCGCTTAGTGGAGGACTGTAATAAGAAGCTAGTTGCTGCTAGGTCAATCGGCAATAACTTTAAGAAGGGGTTAGCTCCGTAAGGCTCGAGGTTCAAGCCCAACTTATAGTAGCAGAGAAAGTTTTAGCGGATGAGCAACAAAGGCAAGCAACCTCAAAGGCCTTTTGGGAACCAGACTTGCAGCCAATGCGGTAGGAATCGCGACCGCCCTGCTTGGCAGGTCAAAATGTCTACTTTGAATGTAGCAGACCAGGCCACGGAATCTATGAATGCCTTGTCAGAAACCCTCAACCGACTCCCAAGCCACAACACCAAGGGAGAGTTTTCATTATGGATGCACAGGAGGTCAACAAGTCGGAAGATTTGATCCAAGATAAGAGTGAAGTGAACGGTAAGACCTTAATCGTTTTATATGATTTAGGTGCATCTCACTCTTTCATCTCTCATGATTGCATGACAGCCCTGTAGCTACCTATTTCTAAATTACCCTATGACTTGCTAGTTTCTACTCGTACAAATGAGCCCGTTAGGACCAACCATATTTGTATGAATGTCCCCTGTCAAATAGGAAGTCGAACCCTTTCGGCTAATTTAATTTGTCTTCCCTTGTCTGGACTTGACATTATATTGGGTATGGACTGGCTCTCTGCCAACCAAGCCCTGTTAAATTGCTCTGATAAATCCATTATACTCTCCCATGTTTCATCTTCTGAATCAGTAATCCTTGTAAGTCTTTATTTAAGTTCCTTAACAATGCACCCTTGTGGGAATGGAAGTCAAGGGTATATTCTCTTATCAACCAGTATAGTAGAGGTTGATCAGGAGTTAAACAATATTCCAATTGTTAAGGAATATCCTGATGTGTTCCCCAAAGATATCCCTGAGTACCCTCCCGAGAGAAAGATTGAGTTTACCATTGAATTAGTGCCAGGAGTTAGACTAATATCTTTAGCACCATACCGCATGTCACCCTTGGAACTGGCTAAACTTAAGGGGTAGATTGAAGAACTCCTGGAAAAGAAATTCATTAGGCCAAGTGCATCACCATGGGGAGCCCCAATCTTGTTAGTTAAGAAGAAAGATGGAGGCATGCGACTATGTGTAGATTACAGGCAATTGAATAAGATGACGATCAAGAACAAGTATCCGTTGCCAAGGATTGATGATCTTATGGATCAACTACAAGGGGCTACTGTATTTTCCAAGATTGATCTACGGTCTGGATATCACCAGATTCGGGTTTGAGAAGAAGATATTTCGAAGACGGCGTTTCGAACTCGTTATGAACATTATGAATATACTGTGATGTCATTCGAATTGACGAATGCACTGGCAATATTCATGGATTACATGAATCGAATATTCAGTCCATATCTTGATAAATTTGTGGTGGTGTACATTGATGACATACTTGTTTACTCGAAGACAAAATAGGAACACGCGGAAGATTTGCGAGTAGTTCTGCAGATTCTAAGAGAGAAGAAACTTTACGCTAAGCTATCCAAATGTGAATTTTGGATGAAAGAAGTAAAATTTCTTGGCCATGTGGTATTCTATGGGGGATTTTCAGTGGACCCCAGTAAGGTAGAAGCAGTATTAAACTGGGAACGACCAACAACAGTTACGGAAGTCAGGAGCTTCTTAGGGTTAGCAGGATACTACAAGAGATTTGTTAAGAACTTCTCTCAAATAGCCCTACCCTTAACAAAGTTAACCAGGAAGAATGCCCTATTCAAATGGACACCTGAGTGTGAGCAGAGTTTCCAAGAATTAAAGGAAAAGTTGACAATAGCCCCAACACTTATTTTACCGGATCCTCATGGACCGTTTGAAGTGTACTGTGATGCTTCTAAGAAAGGATTGGGGTGTGTGTTAATGCAAAACAGAAACGTCATAGCATATGCATCTATCAAATCTTCATGATGTTTTCCATATTTCTCAACTCAGAAAATACCAACCTGATCCTGCTCACTTTTTGGAACCAGAATCAATCCAGTTAAGGGATGACTTAACTTTTCATGTATCCCCAGCACGAATAGTGGATAGGAACATCAAACACCTTTGGAATAAAGCCATACAGCTCGTAAAAGTAGCATGGGACATGAAGACTCAGCAGACTGTACGTGGAAGTTAGAATCTGATATGAGGAGGGAACATCCCAAATTATTCTCGGGTACTAAATTTTGAGGACAAAAATTTTTTTAGGAGGGTAGAAATGTAACGTCCGAAAAATTTTATTGCTAACAACTGAGTTGTTCGGTTTTATCGAATAAGTGAGTTTAATCAGAATTTGATTAAACATTTACTTAAAGCCAATTAAGTGTGATTTAAAAGGATTAGACTTGATGGAATTAGATTAGGAGCATGGAAAACCCCACAGAAAAGTTTTCAACTTAGTTTACCGATTCAAGGGAAATCGGTAAGATTTCGATATTTCAAACTATCGGAACTGGACCAATAGAAATTTTTCTAAGAGTGCCCTACGATCAATGGCTAGGATTTAGCCAAACCACCCCCTCATGTGGCACCTTGATCAGCCATTGAGGGAGGGAAGCTAAACCAAAATTGATGATAAGGTTGAATCCACCAATCAAAGCAAAGTGCCTCCAAATATCTCTACCTTTTCTTTCCTTCTCCTTTTGTGAATTTCGGCCACTCCCTTTGCTAAAGCTCACTTTATTTGTCTCCTCCTTACTCTCATCTCCACTCCATTTCCATCTCTTCTTCAAGCCCCATCACAAGTTGCTTCCATCAAAGACACAAAATCAACACAAATTCAACTAGACAAGGTAGGAAATCCTACTTCTCTTCTCATTTTCTCTGATTTGGAGCTGCATGGTGATTATGTATAACCCCTAAGATATTAATGTTATGTAGAGTGATGATGATGGTTTATGACTAATTATGCATATATGTTGTGATTAAAATTGGAATTGAGACTTGAAGAAGGGAGACAAACCTAGAAGTTGTTAGGGTTTTCTCCGGTGGTCCGTTCAGCGGAGTGTATAGCTCTGCCTACAGCCATTTAAATTTGATGAAACAATTTTTTATGAAACTAGACATCCAGGGCTTTCCATACATATATCATATAAGGCCATTGGATTAATACAAAATTAGTTATGAATTTTTGAATTTTAACCTAGAAATCTAGATCCTTATCTGGGCAGTATGAGTTGAGAAGGGTATAACTCACCCTATACAACTCCAAATTGAGTAAAACCAAGGTCGTTTGAAAGCTAACATGTAAATGAATATCCATAAAAATTTCAGAATTAGATTTGTAGCCATTTGCTCCCAGTGCACCAAGGAAGTTGACTTAAGTCTAAACCGGGCTGAATCAAGGTAGTCTAGTAGGGTCAAGTTTTAGGACTCATAACTCAAAATATGCTTATGCAAATGACATGAAACTTAATTCATTTGAAATCTCTGTTAGCTTTAATTTGATATGGTTTTCCTATGAATTCACCTAGTTTTCTATTTTTAGTAAATTTTTACTTTCAAGAACCCAATTCTGGCTAAGAACAGGGCAGTCTGAGGTTAATTGTTTATATCTTAAGTTATACAAATCAAAATGAGGTGGGACGAAAAGGATTATTAACTAGACATATGAGACTATGACATATCCAAAAATTAGATTTAAATGAGTTAAATTGAATGAAAAGTGGGGCATACCAAGCTCGGACAGAATAGGGGAAAATAAACTGAAACCCTATTGATACTTGAATTGAAATTATTGAATGATGCTATGAATGTATATATATACTGCTGGTCCATATTGAATTTGCAAGTTGTACAATTGTACTGGTTGTTTAGCATTACTCATGGGGAAGCAAACTCGATCCGTTATGCTGCCGAAATTTTGGTAAGAAATTCATATGTTGTGAGATTTACAATAGCATGAATACATGATATTTGAAAAATCAAGTTAGATGTGCATCCATTTCATGATATCATAAAGGATTCCATATCACTTGGGCCAGCCCCGGAATAAATTAAGGGGAATAGATCAGTGGGAAGGTCAGGGAAAGTAAACCCGGCCATCCTGTATAGGAGCGAGCTCGGTCCTGAAAAGCGGACTATTACCCAAGAGTATATGGCCAATGACTCCCAGGGAACCAAGAATAGAAATAAGTTCAAATAGGCGAAAGCCTTCAAGGATAAGATACATTTTCTAATTGCACATTTATATGTACAGTGTAATGTTTCTTAATTGATTGTTCTAGATACCTATTTATTATTCTTAATATGCTAGTGCTCCACTACAATTACTGTTTGATTGCATTAGTGTATCTGTTAACTAAAATTGAGTTTGTTTCAGTGTATATTTTACAAATAAGTATTTAAGTTAAATATTATCATTGTGTCGTACTATTTGAAAATTATTGCAAGACCGAAACAACTGGGAAAGACAGCAATGACAGATGTGTAGAAACTAGGAATTCCTACTGAGAAATATTTATTTCGCACCCTACTATATGTTTCTGTGTCATTCTTAGACCATGGAGAACGCAGCAACCGGAGTGTTGTTTATTGAGTTCTCTGAGCTCCATATACACCTTGACTCGCTCCTGGACTCTGTATATATATTTGGCATGTGTCAGTTCCGTCTCTATTTCTTTTTCTAGAGAGATTTTGCCGTTTCACTTATGTACCCACTTTTTGACCCCGATATCCCCTATATTGCCATTCCTCTTCACATGACCCATCCATTTCCACCACCACCAGTAGCAACACTAGCAGCAGCAGCAGCTCCAATTCCTATGGCCCCTCCTGCTTCACCACCACAGTAGATGCTCTCAGCCTCAATGTCAGAGGAGGATCTGTCTGAGGCGGCGAGTTCTTCTTCCTCGTCCTCTGCTCCTAGCGTGGACCACCCTCCTACAGATGCCACCATGGCGAACGGGTTTCTTTCTTCGGATTCTATTTAGACAGTGTGCATGCTGCAGTGGTAGTAGATGTATAGAATGGCCCTCTTTTGGCAGTCTAGGTCCTAGATAGATAGGTAGAAATTAGGAGTTGTACATGAAATGTCCTATGGGGACCATCTGGGGTACTGTTCGTAGAGACTGGCTATTTTGTTTTATGTTAACGGCCTCATTTTTCTTTACCCTGTATCGTTTTAACAAACTTGAAGATAGATGTCTATGCATATATTTATGATGCATGTTGTAGTAGTTCTGTCTTTATTGCATTTTTATTTATGTTATGTTATTTACTGTTTACCAATCAACTAGTATTTATTCTGCCCTCAAGCAGTAAATTTTGTTACGCGAATAATCATCTTTACGTGGGTAATTAATAATGATACAGAAAATAGAACAGCACTACACGTAATCACTTTTCAGATAATTTACTATTACTTAAGCATAGTACTTTATCTGGTAAGGTGTTACAGGTTACCTCTAAGTTGGAGGGTCTTTCATATCACCCTTGCCTCCCCCATAGAGGTTCCTTGAGTCTTTATAGATTGCCGTCCCTCACTTCCCTTACTGAAGTGATTGAAGGGTCATATCCTATTCTTTCTTTTCTTATCATTATACCTTACATGTATAGTACTTCTTGACAAGACACATGTGGACATGCAATAATATGACTAAGTCCATAATTTTAACAGAAATCTGGCAGTATGATGGCTAGACCGAAGCTTCCCCAAAATGCCAATCATGAAATTTTCAACCAACAATCCATTATATCCATGTCATATCATCATAGAAATCATTTAATCATGAGATAATGCTCAATCAAACTTGTCATATATCATGTCTAATGGCATCATACATTCTTACCCTAAGAGGTTTATAGTTGTGTTATTCTTTGTGGAAAGTCTTATGAGCCATCATATGATTTCTCGTGGTTACTTATGAGAGAACCACATAGTTAAAATAAATGTGTATGTAGTCTTTTAGTTGCTTAATCCTTATAGGAATTTACTTTTTACTTGAGTATATGTCTTTTGGAGCACTTGTTCAAGCTAACTAGGTTAGGTAATTATTTTGTTTCCTTGAGATAGTGCACTTAGTGATTCCTAGGTTTATAGTATGCTCAGAGGCCCTAATCGTACTTCTATTTCCAAGGATTTCAAGATCCCTCTAGTCCTTGGATCATGACAATGCATAATCACACTCATGAACCTAACAACACCATGTTCACCAATCACTAAGGGATGATCTTTAACTTATACAAGTTGTAAAGTTTCAAGCTTTTATAATTAACATAGCAAGATTTTACCTTTAGTGTTATAAGAGATATCATTCTTTATAAAGTAATTATAAAGTTTCATCCTTTATGAAAGTATGAGTCTCTAAAATTATATTCTTGTCTTCAAGATTCAACCTTTACAAGAAGATGACACAAGATGCTAGTTTTATGATTTAAAAGTCTTATTCTTTAAGAAAGTTGACACTTTTAATCATTATAAGACCATCAAGATTCCAACTTTATGATTTAAAGTTGTCTTAAAGTCTAAAAAATTCCTACTTTATGAAATAATGATATAAGACATTAGCTTTAGAATTAGAAAGTCTTATTCTTTATAAAAGTTAACACCTTATGCATTATTTTAACTCAAGATACAAACTTTATAAATTAAAAGTTACAAGTCAACACTTTTATAACTTAACAATTTCACTCTTGGTTAAAGTTTGAAACTTTATGAAAAGTCTTGTCTTGAAGATTCCATTTTTAAGACATAAAGTGACAAGTTTTCATTTTATGACTTAAAAAGCTTCATGTTCCAAAAAGTTAAGACTTTTACACATATTCTTGCTTTCAAGAAGAACAAAATGAAACCATGTGATACCCATAAAAATAGCACCACTTTTTATGCATCAAGAAGCAAACTTTTCAAGCTTTATACTTTTGGAATGTTTATAGTCTTATCAAGTCATGAAAAACATGTAAAGATGAAAACTTTTCTACTCATAAGCATTATCATAAGAAAACAAACAACTTTTAAATTGATACCACCAAGAACATCATTCTTTTTCCAACAACTCACAATAATCATCAAGATCTTAAGTATCAAGAAAGAAAAATAGAAACTTTGAAGCATTTCAAGAAAGAAACTTTCAAAATATCAAGAACAACTCATAAACAAGAATATGAACATATTTTACTAAAAATGGAAACTTTTGCTCATGAAGAGCATGAGAGCTTTTCTCAAGCTTTCACTTAAAGATCTTGGTCATAAGGGTAACCAAACTTGAAGCTTTCTTGAGTAAATAAAAGAGAATAGTGAAGATCACTACCTAGTGATAAGTTTAAAATAAAGAAGATGGTGGCTCCTCAAGGTGATGGCAGCCTTGAATGGAGAAGGAAGAAGCTCTTGAGTTCTTGATTCTTGTTTTCAAAGACCAAAAGATGCGGTCTTTGAAGGGCTTAGGGAGAGTTTTGGTTATGGTGGTCATGAAGAAAGGAAGAAGAAGAAGAGAGAATGTAGAGAGAAGTTGGAGAGTTTGAAAGTTTAGAGAAAGAATGAAAGTGCGAAAATGAAAAATGATTGTGTGTGTGTGTGTGTGTGTGTGTGTTTGTGTGCATGTGTCTTGGTCGTAACTTTTAGGCCATGGGGGTGGGATCATTTTGCTTAATTTTTGAGTTAATTAAAGTTTAGGGAGACAAATTGGATGATGAGGGAACAAATCATGTACTTACTCTTACATAAAGCACTCTTGTCTAGTTGAGGTCATGTACTTTTAGGCTATGGGGGTAGGGTCATCAATGCTTTATTATCTAATTGACTAAATTTGAATTTAATGATATGATTAAGTGCTCTTACAAATTAATTAATATGATTAAGAAAGAATTAGTGATTAACTCATAGGATTATGATTAACGAAAATTAATCTTGCAATTAAGCTTAATTACCCTTAATTAAACTCAATTAAGCTAATTATGTGTGAATAGTACTTAATTAAACTATTAAAGGTTTGACTTACTTAATTAGAGATTCTCTAATCTTAGTTAAGCATTCTCTTAACTTTTCTCATTAGAATTAACTCATAAACACTTCGTTAATCCTTTAATTAAGTCTTAATCTCATAATTTCTCATTAAGTGCCTAATTACTCAGGGTTACTGAGGTAATTTAGCACGATAGAAATTTGAGGATGTTACATCTCTCCCCCAATATAAATCTTATCAATCTTTTAGCATTTTTACTCAAATCCAACACCAAATCCATCTTTTTCATGTCATTATCACCTTAGCTTGGGTTTTTCCCTTGGATCTCTCTTTCTCTTTCTCTTCTCTTATTTAATGAGAGAAAATGAAGGTAGAAAGAGACCCACTATTATCCTCACGCTCTATGTAACATCTCGAACATTGAGGATAGATCAGGATAAGAGGAAATTTGGGCCAAGGTAAGGGTAAAATTATAATTAGGTAAATTGTAGAAAAAGTGGGGACAAAATTGTAATTATTGAATTATAATGGCAAAATCGTAATTAAGGGTTTATGGTTATCGAGAAGGGCAACCATAGTAAATTCCTGTTTTCGGAGATTTTGTGGATTTTAAGACACTAGTACATAACTAAAATACTCGTGATAATTTTAAATTAAGGTTTTCTACCCATGGTTTAGACAAAAGTATGAACTCACACAATGTTGCATTGTCTCAGGTAGCTTAGGAAACCTAAACTGTTAACTGGGCACCTTGAATTTAAATTCAATGATCCTACATTGATTTTGGGGATGACAACTCTAAGAGAATAATCCCACGGGGACTTGATAAACTTGATCTGAGATGAGCCAATAGGAGAAATTAGATTTTTGCTCCAAACCTACCAATGAAATTTAACCTACAAAACTTACTAAACAAACAAAACCAACTTAAGCATTAAGTCACCATTTCTCACCTTTTTGCCTTTCAAATTTCAGCTTCTCCTTCCCCCCTCATTTCTCCATCTTCATCTTCTTCTTCTTCATTTCTTTCCTCTACCTCCATGGCCAAAAAGCTTCAAGCTCAAAATTGGAGGCCTTCTTGGCCTCAAATCCACTAACTCCTTTTTATGAAAATTAATTCTCATCCTCTCCTCTACAAAACCCCTCTAACAATTTCATGATTAAGCCTCAAATAGAGTCTCCCCACATTCATATGAGTTACTGCCATGAGAAGAGGAAAGGGCTAGAAGTTGCTATTGCGTTCCTTGCTTCCATAGTTTCAAGGATTTTAAGGTAGGTAGTTCAAATCCTTAGCTTTTATTATTTTGTATGAGTTTTGTGGCTGAAGTGATCCTCTTGTGACATCCTTGGCTCATGCTTGTATGGTGGTGTTATGGTGTTTTTCTAATGATCTGAGATAGGAAAACTTAGTTTGGGTTGAAGAATAGCTCAAAAGATCAAAAGAAAACCAACACAAACTGTGAGATAGAACCCTAGGACACCGTTCATACCACATAGGCCATAACTCATTTTACATAACTCAAATTCAAACAAAACTAATTTTATATGAAATTATACTTCAAGAGCAATCCAGGTATATAAATTATAAGACCATTGGATTTAAAATAAATTAGTTATGAATTTTTTAATTGACTATTGGAATTCACTCTCTATCCTGACCAGCGTATTATGTTAGCAGCATAACTCCCCTTATATAACTTAAAATACATAGGATAATATGTCAGAAAAATCTTAGAATTAGATTCTGAGTGGATTTTCCCTAGTAATTCTTTAAAGTTGACCCATGCTCTGTTCGGGTGGAAACAAAGTAGCTCACTTGAAGAGCTCATAACTTGAGCTCTAGTTACTGAATTGGAGTAAAACCTATGAGAATTGAAAGATGGTTTTAATAACTACAATTTGATGTAAATTTTGGATAAAAATGCTATAGAATGGATTTTTAATGATTTTCTAAAGATAGATGTTCAAGTCCATTCTAAAACAAGGCAACCTTGAGTAGAACTTTAATAATTCAAGTTATAGATCACAAAATTTAGTGAAACTAAAGAGGCTAAAAAATAGACTAATGAGGCTACACCATATTAAATTTTCAGATTAAAATGAGCTAAAATGGAATTTTAGTGAAATTTATAAAACATCACAGATTTAAGGATAAAGGCATAACATGAGAATTGTCTTGAATTAAGTGTTCCATAAGTTATGAGAAAGTTAATGGTATAAGAATTTATACAATTTCACACCAATGTAAGATTAATTGGCATAATGCTGTTAATGATTATAGTTACTATGATTGGCTGGCTAACTGAATATATTGATTTCTTTGGAATCTTCCATATTTCAGCTGTTACGGTGCCAAATTTCTAGTAGAAATTCATGAATGCTATGATCATATATATTTTATGTTATGTACATGGAAATCATGCATGCAAGAATGATTAAAGTATGATATCAAGTATATGCATAAGTGCAGACAGCATGTGCATGTGCATGTATGATCATGTCCAAGGAAGAATGAAGATTATAAGAACTTGCAAAAGGGATATATCGAGCCTCCATCTCATAGTGAACCAGCATAGTACTATCAAAGATTTAAGCCAGCCCCAGACCAGATTTAAGGCAAATAGACCGGAGTGAAGGTCGGGAAAAGTAAACCCGTCACTTATGTATAGGTACGAGCTCGAACCTAAGAAGCAAGCTATTACCTAGGGGTGAAAGAAGCCATTTACCTTCGTGGACCAAGTACAAAAGAGTAAAATCAAGTTGCAAGTTAAAGAAAGAGATAAGTAAAGACAAGTGCACTTGTATAAAGTCAAGTTTGAGCATTTGCATATATGTATTTAAGTATCTCATTATACTATAATGTTATTATGATCATGATCGATATGTTATATTGTTATCGTTATTATATTTATCATGAAATGTGCCAAGTGTTTGCTAAACATAACTTGCTTTGAGAAAGGATGTTTTAATCTTAAAATTGAATCTATCCCTATGTGTATTCACATTTTTATAATAAACTAAAGTAGTTGAAATGTTTATGATGACACTCTGTATGATTAGTGGTTTGAGTTTACTTACTGAGGACTTAAAGTCCTCATTACCTATTTGTTTGTTTTCCATAAACATTCTAGTATGTAAGATAGATGTCGAGCTTGGAGCAGATGTTTTGGGGATACTTATAAGATGAAAGACCTAGACCTGACCCAAGTTCAAGAGACCAAAGTGGGCGATGAATAGCCACGGAGTGATGACAGCAGTCCAAGACTAGATTTATATACAATATTAGTTAAGTTTCTTTTAAGTTGTTGTTATGTTACCTTATATGTGTAAATATTTGGGATTATAAACCCTTATTTAGTAAAGAATTTTGAAGTTTCAGTTCTGTATGTATAATTTTTTTTATTTAAAAGTCTTTATAAGTAGTAGTAACAACCTCTAGATATAGCCCCATGACTTGAGCATGGCGTATATATTTGGAGGATGTTACACTCTACTACTTTCCTCTACTCTCTAAGGTAATTCCTGAGCTTAACTCTCCTTATAATACCATAGATTAGCTAGTTTTTCTATGAAGTCAAGGTTTAAGTATATAAAGGGTGTTCAGGTTCAAGAATTGGGGATTTTTGCTCTATGAGGTTAATTCAAGTGAATTCTTACAATGGTTAGGCTGTGGGAGTCTAATTTATACATTTGTTATAGTAGATAATCTCAAGAATCCCTTGGTGGCTCTAAAGCATCATAGGACTTGAGCTCCTTCCTTTCCAGACTTGATATGTGAGGAGATAATATATCCATAGATTGTATATATATATATATATATATATATATATATATATGCATATGATTTTATAAAGGTTATATTTATGGTTTGAGTTGTTAAAGGTCAAAGTTGAAACATCATTTTATTGAACTACCTAGTTGAATCTTTGAAAGGCAAAAATGTATTATTCCTCTATATATTCATGTATATGTGTGGGACAGGCTAATTTGGAAGTTGATTTTCGATACTGTGAGTGAATTTTTAAGATTTAGAAATAATTTCTTTATGTATCTATGTTTGAATTCCCTGTTTACTAGTCTGTAACATATATCATATTTATGTCAAGCATTATGAGCATAAGATAACAATTGATATCTATACCTTTTGTTACTTGTGGAGTATATGGAAATTCTTTCAAACCTTATATGACTTAAGATAAAGAAAATTTATGTTGCCAAATGATTTAGAAAGGAATAAAGGTTTCCAGGGTAGAAAACTATGACAAAAACTGCTCACTAATGATAGTACGCATTAGTCTTGGTGCACCTCGAATAGCCCAGCTAGCAGGGTGGTTGCTAGCCCGACATATTTGGCCAACATGTCTGGAAGATTTAGGCATGCTGAGGTCAAGTTGCCAGGGCTGCTCCATCGTAAGATTTACCAAATATTGCTAGGGTTAGGTTGTTGGGGCTGACCAATTAGAAAGGTACTTCTGAAATAAAAACCTCCCCTAAAAGTTATAATTATTATATTTTCATTACATATGATGCGTACAGTTATTTTCAAATGCTCTATGTCTACATTGAAAAGGGGCTTATGTCTATTTGAATTCAAAATGTGAGTTAATGTACTATGGATACTTTAGAGAGGTATTGTATGCAAGGTATGTTTTTCTGGGAACTTATATGGCCCTTTCAATATATATATATGAATCTTGCTACTTAAGAAATGATTTATGGAGTTACACTAATATAGTGAAATTCTTATTTGTAGTTATGTTTCAAGTTTTATAGTCATGATTCCTTAAAAATGTATTCTTTTAATAATAAATGTATGTTTTATGAAAATGTATGTTTAAATGTGTCCCATTTTTGTTATAGGCATATTATCTTTCACTGAATCTATATGACTCACTCCTCTTCTCTCTCCATGTTTTTAGATAGGTACAAATTCATGCCTAGGTCCTTACCACACTAGCTAAAGTCATTGGATTTCTAGTAAATCCACACTCCTACTCATGTGGTTTTCAAAGGCTGTCCATATTTGAGATTTCTATTAGTTTGAACATAATTGTATACAATCTTTTTTTATGCTTCATTAGTCCACAGGCAAGGTCTAGCTTCCAATGTGTTATAAACTGTTAATTGGCTTCCTAGTAGATTAAATTGTTGTTATGTAAAAAATCTGATAAATAGTTGTAGTTATATTGTTATAATTGTAATCTGCATGTTGTGGGGTGCATTTTGAGAATGCTTGCATCCCCAATAGATGAATGTGCTTGCTTTATTATGTAAGAAGAGGTTCTGTATTTGGGACTTATCCTAAATACAAAGGGACCCTATCCGATTTTCATGAAAAATGTGTGATGGAAGGCTTAGAAAAGGACTTGTCCCTGATTCACCGATCATGGCCCTAGTTGGGTCTTGACACTTAAAATAAACTGATTAGTTAAACCAATTATTTGATTTGGATTTTTTGAGTTTATAGGATGAACACTTTAATAAAAAAAAATTATCAAACACGAAAATTATGATGTTTAGAGAGACTAAATGAAAAAATCGTAATATTTTAGAGGATCAAACGTAAAAATCATAATATTTCATATTCACACTTCTTGTCTAGCTTATCTAGCTCCAACTCCAACTTCTTAATAGACTCTTCAATATTGCCAAAAACATTCTTATCCCACTTCTTCAATGGATCTTTCAGCAACTTGAATTTCCTTGTAACTATATACTTACTAATTTGGACCATATCTTTTTCACTAAATTGTTGAATTTTGTATGTGAGAACTAAGCATCTAATGATTTGAAGGGCTTGGGACCCCATCAATTCTCCCAGTTTCTAGCAATCATGGGCAATGATCAGACATAGATCTTTCTAATGCCCATAACTTCAACTTAGGGAACTTCTCCATCCATTCATGTTCCACCAATATTTTGTCCAGTTTGCTACATGACTTCCATCTCACCTATGTATACTCTCGACCAATCAATAGTAAGTCAATCACATTCATTTGTTGAACCCAATCTAAGAAATCATTCATACTCCCAATGCAAGCCACACAACCTTTTGTCTCTTTTAGTGTTAGAACTTTATTGAAATCCCCTATCACTAGCAAAGGGCCAGATATGGTATATTTGAATTCCCTAAGTTCATTCTACAATCGGTTTCTATCACCACAGTTATGAAGATCATAAAAAAGTAATATTGCATAGTGAAACTCAAAAGCTTGAAATATCCCTTCTACGCAAATCCACCTACTACCTTTGTGAATTCTACACTCCTTTACTAGATCCTTCTCCCATGTACAAATAAGCTCGCCCCCTCCATCAATTACTAGCACATCACACCACTTCTCATTTATCTAGCCCCACCATTTTCTTATTTTAGCCCCTAATGCTAATGAGTGTTTGGTTTCAACTAATCCCACAAGACTAGTTATTTTCCCAACTACCAAATTCCTAGGCCCCATGTTTAACTCTCTCACCAACTCCCCTACAATTCTAGCATAACAACTTCATTAAAATAGAAAAGCACACACCTAAGACCAAGAGCCTGGCCTAAACTTGAGACCTACTTCCTTTCTTTTTCTACTTCACCTACTTTTTTCACCAGTTCTTTTGCTTCTTAATCCTAGCAAGAGCTTTTCTTAATTCCTCATTGTTCTTAACCATAAAGCCCATCATCTTCCCCATAGCATAGACTTTAGCAGCTTCAATCTTGACATCTTCTTCTTCATCATCCAAATCATGATCTAGTTAGCTACAGCACCCCTATGCCCTTCTTTAAGCCCCTTTCGCCACTTTCTTTATAGCATTTTGACCTAAACTGACTCAGCTTGGAGTGGGAGCTTTCATCTGTCATATTTGAGCCGAAACTAGGAGGTCGCAATGTCCTATCATCGCCAACACTTGGTTCTAGCTCTTTGTGATTTTAACTAATCCCTTTGAATTATTGTGGTAAGGTTAGGTCCATTATCTCTTGTGTTTTTTGGTTAGGCCCAAATACTTTTACTCCTTTTACTAATGCAAGATCGACTGTCTGCCTATCTTTATAAAAATTGACTATTGCAGTTCTTGAATTTATTATCAAAACCAAAATTCAATTTCACTGCACTATATATTCTCAGCCAAATTATTAGCATTTATTTTGCATACTCCCTTTTTCAAAGCTGTCATATCATCCCTATAACTTGCAACTGACTATTCTTCTTCCCTAATCACCCAGAATAACATTCTAGTAAACCTTCCATGCTTGACTTACTCTCAAAATGAAAAGAAGAATCCGAGCAAACTAGGCCAATGACTACTGAATTATTCTTTAACAATTTGACAAAATCCTAACTAATCTTCTTTACGTGCATATGAAAAATTTTCCCTTCCAAAATAAGACTGTCTCATTTTTCTAAAAAGTGAAAACATATATCTATTAGTATTTTTACAACCTCAAATGATTCACCATCTAATGTAATTGAATCAGAACAAAAATATTTACATTGTACTTCGCCAATTAGTTTGAAATTTGAGCAGGTCCAACCATGCAATGGGACACCATGAGACTCACATGCTCTCATTGTCTACCTGACTTCCTCCTTAGTCCATGGACTAATATCGTCAAATAGTTCCATGAATATATCTTGTCCAGATTCTAGCTAATGACTCTTCCATGTCTTTCTTAGTTGCAAAAGTCACTAGAAACTTACACCTTTCATTATCTCATACTTAAGAGATGCCTAGTCCTGGATATGCAGGCTTAGTTGTAAACATACTCACTTCTGCTGGCCTTTTCACCTATCCTACATAACTTCATCCCAACTATTCCTTCTTTTCTTCCAAACTTTACCCTTAACAAATATTGAATTATTTAATTTCTCATCTTCTTTCTTCTTTTTCCTCCATCTTCTTCATTATTTGACAAGGCAAATTCCCATTCTGTTCACTCCCTTTGCATCCTTGTTATCTTTTCTTCCCACGGGTACTTCCTTAAAGGTCCTCTCTGTAACACCCTACTAATGCGATGTTATGCTTAAGTTATAGCACGAATTAAGTAGATTATGTTACCGTATTAACACTCTGCTTACCTTTTATGATTCGTGTTCCCTTTTATCATCCCTTCTCTTTTTTTTATTTATTTTTTTCAAAACAGACGAAACGGCGTGCTGCTATACTAAGGGTGAAACGAATTTAACAAAATGTAATAAAAGATAAGAATAGTACAATAACATTACTGTATACATGCATATATATGTATATATCAGAAGCCACTGCTTCAGTTTATGTACAAAGTTTCAAAGTAGAATACATAAGTGGGCCGGTATACCAAAAAGACAATATTGCCCGTATCAGTCAAAAGATCCTATGGTCCTCAGAGGACATTTCATAACCTACTGCTAATCCTACTGTCAAGTCCATGACCCAGAGCTACATGCTGTCCAAAAGAGGGTCATGCTGTACAACATCTCCTGCTGGCTGAGCTACTCTATCAGATAGCTGTTAGCCATGTCAAGCCCGGCTGGAGAATACTCTGTGCTGGGTCCCGAGGAGGAAGAAGGTGACGAGCCGGTGGCCTCCGAAGGGTCACTCTCTGAACTGAGCGGCACATCAGGAACTGCCTGCGGAGGTGACTCTGGTGCAGGGTCAGCAGGAGCTGCTTATGCTGCGGGTGCGAGAAGAGCTGGAGGTGGGTGCGCCATGTGCAGTGGGACAGCAATGTAAGGAGTCGCAGGGTCAAATATAGGATGATGTAAAGGGACAGCAAAGTTCTTGTTGCTAAAGAGGTAAAGGCGGAAGTTACACGAGCCGGCTATATACAAGGAGTCCAACACTGGGTCATGGTAGAGCTGCAAAGTTGGGATCTCAATGAAGAGGGTAGCCGTGGAGTCCATCGCCAGCGTCTGAGAATGATGCGGGAAAATACAGAACGAGGTGAGAATTTCAAGAAATTCTCAGTAGGGTTCGTGTATAGTGGTTATCTGACGTCACATACATTCTCAGTTGCCTCGAGTTTTATTTAATTATAAATAAACATGTGTTCAAACTGAAATATCTATTTAAATGAGTTCAAGAAAATGTTTGGTCCGAGGCAAGGTTCAGTTTTACTATAAACGGCACAAGAACAAAATAGATTACTAATAATGATATATAGAATAATAAACAGAATAAATAAATAAACAGCAGTAAGCAAACATAATAGACAATTGTAAACATCTTGACATAATTATTTCATGTGACCATGCAGTCATGTGATCATGCAGACTTAATCATGAACCTTTCTTTATAAGCTTTTCCATTCCTTTTAATCATTTTCCATCTCTTGGTCCCCTGGGGGTTCTTGGCCATTTAGACTTTTGGGTAATAGTCTGCTTTTCAAGATCGAGTTCGTTCCTATACAAGAATGCCAGGTTTACTTTCCCCGACCTTCCCACTAATTTATTCCCCTTAACTTCTTATCTGGGGCTGGCCCAAGTAGCATGGAACTTTCATAGTGACATAATCTTTATCATAACTTTCATAGCTTTCTTGAAGATGCACATGCATTAACATGTAATTCATAACTTATGCATTGATTCTACTGAAATTTCGGCAGCATAACGAAATGTGTCCACTTCCCCATGAATAGTGCCACCACACCAGAACATCAATTTATCACAAAGATCACAACATAACATACATATTTCAACATGAAACTCATAATAACAATTTCATTAAGGCCAAGTTTCTGTCTCAGCATAGTCAACCAACCCAGTTCTTCCAAATCAAGCCATAATTTCTATTTAACTCATTTGGACCTCAATTTTGGGTATATTAAAATATTATGAGTCTATTTTCTAACCTCTTTGGTCTCATCTAATTTTGATATCTATAGCTCAAGATATTTAGGTTTTATCCCACGCTTGATGGCTAGCAGAATTAGGCAACTAAAAGTAAAAATCCACTAGAAATCGAAAAATGACCCAAATTACACGAAATTGGACTCATATTAAAGCTCACATGGTAAAGTTTCATTTACAAAAAGTTCCATTCCATTTGACTTAGTAGGGCTCAAGTTACAAGCCAGTCGACCTTAGAATCACTTACTGTTCTAGCTTGGTTTGGACATAGGGCAAATTTCTTGGATCATTGGGACCTTATCTAATTCTAAAATTGTTATGGGACATTCTCCTATGTGTAATATTTTTAACGAAGTTGGTTTCACTCATTTTCAAGTAGTATAGGGTGAGTTCTACCCTGAACAACTTGATCTGCATGAACGAGTCAAAACCCTAGGTTGAAATTCAAAAATTCATATCTCTCTCAATACTAATCCAAAAGCCTTATATGACATATGTATGGAAAGCCCTAGATGTCTAGTTTCATATAAAAATGGTTTCATCCAATTTAATCAACTGTAGGCAGATCCGTACACTCCGCCGTATGGACTACCGAGGGTTTTTGGTTCTCCAACCCATCAGCTCTTCCTATTTTCACTCTTTCTTACTTCCAATTCGGTTTTTACCAAACAAACAGCCCAAAACCAGTCACATATCATCATAATCATTCATTTAACACATCAAATATTGTGCAAATAATCCAACCTTAGCTAGCCAAGACCACAGAACTGATGCAAGAATTAAACCTCTACCTTTGTTCTAAGTGATTTTGCTTGATTTTTGAGGGCTTGGATGAGCAAAGCTTGAATAGGTTTGGTGTTTGCTGGAGTTATGTGAGTGAAGAAGAAAAGAAGAGGGCTGAAAGGAAAGGAGAAAGTGGCACAAGAAAAGGGGTTTGAATGGGTGAAGAAGGAGCAGAAAATCTGATTGAAGGAGTATATATATATATAGGTGGCTTCTTGGCTTATGATTGGTGGAGCTTGTATGGCTGAAATTCAGCCAAGCCTCCCCATGAGTTGTGGCCAAAGTGGCACCACATTTGGGGCTTAAGTGGCTGAGTTATCAGCCACTCAAGGTAGGGTAAAAGAATTGGGATTCTATTGGTTCAATTCCGACAATTTAAAATACCGTAATTTTACCGATTTCCTTTAAATCGATAAATCGGTTTTCAATAAAATTTTATGAAATCTCCTATACTTCTAACTTAATTCTCTCATACCTAAACTCAGGTAATTGCTAATCAATTGATTCTAAATAATTATTTAACCGAATTTTAATTATTCTCAATTATTCGATAAAATCGAATAATTAGGCGAAAAACGATGGATGTTACACTCTCATCTCTTGTGGACTACATGAGCTTAAGTCTAAATCTTTGGACAATATCCAGTTGAACTCTCTAATTATTGTGTTGAATTCTCTAATTATTATTTTGATTACTACCTTGTGCTACAACTTGCATACAGAGTTTGCACCCATGCATCTCCATACCATGAAGATTCTTGATGGCTCTCCTTGCTTATTCCATATCATAAAGTCTCACAAAACCAAATAAATTGGAAGAATTCTTCCTCCATTTATGTTAAAGACAAGCATCATCACCCTTCTTTCAAATTGAAACAACTGCTATAACCAACCTTTAGTTATCGATCTAAGAAGATTGTCAACATATAGAGAAGCAACCTTTTTGCGTCTTGCTCCTCCTTGTACACCTAGATGATCCATCTTCGCCTATTTTGTCTTGTATTCAAGAATCTATTATCCTCTAGGATATGGACTTGAATGAAGGAAGCAATACTTTATATATGTAGAATATGGAGGATGATGATTTCGCCTTCTTGACGATAATATTGATGGAGACAAAAATACCTTTATATATGGTAGAGAGAGGACCACATCCTATATATATATATATATATATATGATAGGGTACCTCCATCAAACACCTCCTTTTGTCGCATCTTTACTTTCCAATAGCCATTTCTTTACATTAGTGGATATGATTATTAATAAAGATGACTCTTCAATAAGTAACCAAAATACTTAAACATTTATATAGTTATTAAACGATTATGTAGGACACAATTCTTACATTTTCCCACTTGTCCATATAATAATACTTTAATAGTCTAATTACAAACATGATGTGCAAATAAATGTAATGTTAAATTTTGATCATATTGGTTACAACAAAATATCACGATTAAGTAGAAAATTAATGCAAGTAATAGTGGTTGTATGTCGCTCTTTTCTCAACACAACCCCATTTGTGTGCCACAACACTAACCTTTTCCCTTAGCATGATATATAATCAAGAGTATGGTTTAACTTTAATGTCTTTATTAAAAGATAACACTTGCCATCATTATTCCGATACTACCATGTATACAAACTTCAAAAATTGGTAATATAGAAACATATCATTCATGAGCTTAGAGTGTCAAAATACATAAAACGCAAACATCATCATAATATACAGTAATGTTTATTTGGTAGCAATGTCGATACTTTCAACATGTTTGTTAAACATTTTTGGGTGACAACCCTTTCATTAATGGATCGACAATCATAAGGTCGATGTTAATGTGTTATATTGACACTCTATGTTTATGAAGTTCTTCTTTAATGATAAAACATTTCAATTCCATATGCTTAGCACCTTTTGAATATTTTTCATTTTAGAAAAAAGATTACTATTAAGCAATGTTCATCAATACTAGCATTCAAATAACCCAATGAAGTTGAATAGAAACATGCTAAGCAATGCTTCAAATCTTTTAAAGAGCATAGAAGTGAAATATGACAGATATTAAACATGCATGAATGCAAATATGCTCATGATGCATTGTTCTGCTCGTTGGGGGTAACTTTCTTATTCTTGGGCCCAACACTTATATCTTTGGCTTTGGATTCTATAAGAGCTCTTTACTAGGGCATCTCCTAATTTTAGATTCATGCAAATGTGTGTTCCTTATCTGCTTCATCTCCTTGACGGGGCCCCATATGGTGTTCTACCCTACAAGAATCATTAATGTCTTTCCATTCCTTTCATGTTCATGATCATGTCATAGTCATATCATCATGGATCTTATGCAATTTCACAATAAAGAGAATAGCTACACATAAACCATCAAGTGCATATCAAATGCATTCATAGATCATGAATCATCATCAAACTTTATAGAATTCCATGACAATCATATAAAAGATCAAACTTTCCTCAAGAAACATGATAGGGTCGAACCTTTATCAAGTGAGAAGAGAAATCAAAATTCACCTTTCATATGCTATTTTTCAAGAATATGACACAAAGCCATTTCAAAATCAATCATGCTCATTTCATAGTTCCAGAACATTTCTTTATAAATCCAAATTCTACTATAAATCAAAACATTCCCAAGGAATCACATAAATAATAATAACTCACAAAAGGGCAAGTAACCATACACAACATATCATAGTCAATTATCATCATAAAGTAATGAGCAATGTTGTAATACTAATTTTTAAGATTCAAGTATCATATCTAGCTAATCCTCAACATAACCATCAAATATCATTCAAACCTATCTTTAACACTTAGCCATTTTCTCTAAACTTTACCATTCATGAAATTAGCAAACATAAGCTCCATATCTACCCTGACTAAATTCAAGCTTAGAAACTAGTGAGCTTTTACTTAAAACCGCAGCTCACCTAAAAAAACTCAAGTTACTAAAGCAAATACATCAACATACATAATCTCCACAGGTAAGCTCATACGGCCAAAATGTAACATCCTCCCAAGTACAGTACTATGCTTGAGTCATAGCACCACACTCATGAGTTGTTACTGTTACCTAAGCGGACCTTATTTCCACAAAGAATCGTAGTTGTCTTTGAAACCTTCGTGAGCTATCTGGAGATAACAAAGAAATAGGAGTGAGAATTTTCAATTCTCAGTAGGATTCATTAAGAAATTTCATATCGTGTCTTCGTTATTATCTTTAGCTGCTTCGGTTTGTTATACAAAAAAATGAACATATTATACGAACTGTTCCGTTTTATAGAGTGAAAACATATGGTCCGAAGCAGAGTTCTTTTTATTTCACTCACTTAAGTCACATTGGCAATATTCCATATTTAGAACAATAATCACTGCATAAATAGATAGAACAGTCTCAGCATAAATAAAACATGGGATATACTTATATAAATACTCATATTTGAATTCTTGCAAATGCACCGGTGCTTTCCTTTAACTTTCTTTGCTTTCTTTTCTTGGCACACCTAGGCATTATGTATCGTCGTTCCTAGGGTGCTTGCATATATTTTAATCTTTAGTCTTTACTGCCCTTGGGTAGTCTGATCTAGGAGTGAGCTCAACTCGTGACCATCACCACACAGAACTGACCCGCAACGGGACCCAGGTGCCTTTAGTCTTGGAGGGATTTTATTTTGGTCACATGCCTCTAAATTGAAGGGATCTCTCCCGGTCACGTGCCTCAAGAATAGAGGGATCTCAGCTGACCACTTACCTTCATGTAGAGGGATCTCATCTGACGACGTGCCTCCAAGGTAGAGGGATCTCATAGTTGTACTACCTTCACAGGGAGGGACCCAATTAACTGCCTCCAAGTGAAGGGACCTAATCTTATCTTGTTTAACTACCTTCACAAGGAGGGATTTCATAACTGCTTCAAGGTGAAGGGATCCACATTTAATATATTCATATTCTTTCCTTCTCATACATAATCACACATAGACATGTTTAATGCACTCATACATATGCTTTATCATTTACTTTCATATACTCTTGCATGTAAAATTTCATATTCATAACTTAAATATTCATAACACAAGCTATTATAACTTCATATGATTCTGCCGAAAATTCGACAGTATAATGGAACACGTCCGCTTCCTCATGAATAGTGCCAGATAACCAGGAATTTTAATCAAACAGCAAACCCAATATAGAATATCATATCTCCATTAATTGTTACATACAACAAAGTCTTATGAGCAAAGCTTAGGTAGTTAGGTGCAAGTTTAAAGTCTTAAGTCTTAATCTATCTTGCAAGTTCTAAACTTTTATTAATGTTCCCAACTTTGAGCTTAGGATCGACTGCCGAGATTACATTGGTCCTGAATTCTGATATTATATAAGTTCCAACTTCCAGGGTTACGTGTCTAAGGTTAATGTTTTGATTCCCGACTTCTGGGGCCATGTTTAGAATCGATCTTTGAGATGATTCTGGATTGAGTTTCGAGGTTTTATGCTTACTGAGATACCAAGTTTTGGAATTATGGGTATAAAAGTGTTAAAGCGTCCTAATTCTCGACTTCCGATATTGCTTTATGTGTTGTGTAATTCCGATTTCCGACATTAATCCATAATTGTTCTTCCAAGACTTTTTTATAAATGTGTTTCCTAAGTTCTAAATTCTGACATTAATTTTTACTAATCTAGTTTTCTATTCACTAAGTACCGAATTTAACATTAAGTATACCCGACCTAACTCATTGTTTGCCAAGTTCCGAGTTCCGAGTTCCGATATTAACTCAAGTTGTTTGTATTTTATTCTAGACTACTCTATATCTAGCCAGAATTGCACTCTTGTAAGAGAAAATTCACCAAAAATAGAAATATTGGTGATATTATGCAAATTTTATATCAATATAAAGCTAACAGAACAAGCTTTCAAATGAAAGAAGTTGCATATCATTTGAGTAAGTACAACTCGAGATATAAGCCCCGAAACTTGACCTTCCTGAACTGCCCTATTTTGACCCGACTTGGATATAAGGCAACTTCTTCTAATCACTAGGAGCAAACGGGGCTAGATCTAACTCTGAAATTTTTATGGAAGTTCTCCTATATGTAAGCTTTCTAACAAAGTTGGTTTCACTCAATTCCAAGTCGTATAAGGCAAGTTTTGCCCTAAACAACCTAGTCTGCCTAGAATCAAACTTAAAAACCTAGGTCAAACTTCCAAAATTTATATCTCTCTAAATACTAATCCAATAACCTTATATGATATATGTATGAAAAGCTCTGAATGTCTACTTTCATTTAAAAATAGTTTCATCAATCTTAAACGGCTATAGGTGGAGCTGTACACTCCGCCATGCAGACTATCGTAGGGTTTCTCACTTAGATAGCATCCTAATTCTCCACTTCTTCTAGTTTTCTCATTCTAACTTTAATTCCAAGTCAAGATTTCATGTTAATACAACCATAAACCATCAAATACATCCAATATATCACCAAATAAATGAAGAAGAGTGAAATTTCAGGCAACCACAGTTCAGAGAAATTAAAAACAAAAATTGAATCCTACCTCCTTTAGGTGTGATCTTACTGAATTTGAGTTTGGATTGATGGAATCTTGACAAACCTTGAAGGTTTGATGGAGTAGGTTGAGAAGAAAAGAAAAGAAGAAGGCTGAAACAAAGGGAGAGGGAGGCGCAAGTCAACTGAAGTGAAAAGGGAAGGAATATGTCATATTGACCCAAATGAAGTAGTTGGAAATGTGAGTTTTGATTAGAGGAGACTTTGTGGCCACATTTTAGCCAACCTTCATCATTTTGTGGCCTTTCTTGTGCCACTTTTTTGGGTTAAGTGGTTGAGTTCTCAGCCACTTGATGTAGGGTTATTGAGTGTAAAATCCTATTGGTTCGGTTCCGACAGTTTAAAATACCGTAATCTTACCAATTTCCTTTAAATCGGTAACTCGGTTTAAGAAAACTTCTATGAAACCTTCTATACTTCTAATTCAATTTTTTTATATCTAAAGTCAATTAATTGCTAATTAATTGATCCTAAATAAATATTTAATCAAATTTTAATTACTCTCAATTATTTGATAAAAACTGAGCAAACTAGGTGAAAAAAAAAATGATAAAAATTCCGGTGGATGTTACACAAAAAATATGCTCCTCTTAAAGGAAAGGATTCTTATGCTTAGACACCTCCAATCTATATAGAACATAATTTAACTTCAAGGGCAATGATATGAACCATAATTTCGGGCCTTAGTCAATCCCTCACTCAGACTCTAATAAAACTGCCAAGGCATTCAAATGTCTCAACTCAACTTTATAAACATAAAACCCATCTTGACATATCTCAATGATAATTAAAGATTTCCACTCATCCATTTCCAAAAGCCAAGATTCAAGCCTGTTCTTATCCAAATATTCACCCAACCTTAATATAATACATTAGATACTCAAAACACTCAAAACTAAGCCCATATACATCAAAGATCATTATTGTTACTCACCCTACACTGCATGCCTCAATTTCAACCTATACCCCAAGGGAAAGATTTTTCTGTCCTAGCCATCTCTAAACCTCAAATATAATTTTCATATCACTTCTAACTCAATCTAGCTCATAATTACGTAGTCCTTAATCACCTTGAGGATCCAAATAGACATGACTCAAGCTAGAAATCAATTTTCTCTTTTCTTTTCCGCTCATGGCCGAAAGTACTTATAGGTGGGATGAATAAATTTTCTTAATATTAAGCACTCAAATCGTTAAGTTTCATGCTCAAAGCTTGAACCCTTTTATCCCAACATAACATAAACGTTTATAAGATGTTTCAAGAAACTAGAAACCAACATGATCCAAAAATTTCATTCTCTTCCTTCCTCTCCTAATCATACTCGAACACATGCACATAATTTTCCTTTTCAACATCGACATCATTGCTTTAAGAATCAAGTTAAAAAGGACTTCAAGTAACAAAATACACAATTTTTGGGCATAAAACTCATACAAGACAGCAGCCACATAACAAAATATTCTCATGCTTACCATGCTCATAAATCATGCAAAATAAAGGAAACTAGTTAGAATCATAGCATAAAAATCAAATTTCAAAATAAAAGCAACCATGGGAGTTTTAAGAAAGAGGTGAGAACAAGAGAACCCTTACCTGATTTAAGGCAATAGAGATGATGAAGAAGATGTTGGTGGTGGCGATGGGTGATGGTGATGCTCCCTCCATGAAAAAGATCCTTGAAAGCTTGAGGAATCAAGAACACAAAGAGCTCCCAAGTGTCTCACTCTCCCACTACACTTCCTTCTTCTTTGATGGCGAAGAAGGAAGAAGAAACTCTCAAACTCTCTTAATCCCTCTCTATTTTATGTACCCGAAAAATCCCTCTCTCTGCCTAAGTCCCATTTAATTTTCTAGAGCTCATTTGGGCTTGGCCTAATAAATTTTGTGAGCCTAACTTGACATCTCACTTTATCTTAAATTATTATGACATTAATTTCCTTATTTTCTAATTAAATTATTCATTCTAAATTACACAAGTTTCTAATTAATTACCAAATCACCCAAATAAATTCTAAAATAATTGTAATTTACTTCTATATACTTAGTCTAGGTCAAATAATTAATTATAATTTTATCATAATCTTCTAGAATTTATTCTATCTTTTTGGACCCTTTCATGATATTAACTTCTATGATTTTAATTAAATTATTAATCTTTAATTATCTAAACCTTAAAAAATTACTCAATTACTTAAATAAATCCTAGAATAATTATAATTTCATATATATATATACATATATATATATATATATATATATATATGTATGTATGCATATATTGAGCCTAATATTACCTACAATTTTATTATAATTTTTCTAGCGTTATTTTTGAGCTTTTGGATTTTTTTATTTAATAATCACCTAACAAGCTCAAAACATCAATCAATTTTATAATATCAGTGCTTGTGGTTTGAATTTCTTTTTGTGAAATTGTAATAAATCTCCCTATAACCAATCATGGGGGAGAGGAAATGTTGATTGTGGAGAGAGAAAAATCTTCATCCCCTAAAACACAACTAACTTCACTTATTTTTCTTTTTTTTCTCCTTTGTGCCCTTTTTCATGAATTTACATTTGTACAGTTTAGCATTTTTATTTTATTATTATTATCCATAATTTATTTTACCATAATATTTTTGTCATGACTTCGACTATCTATCATGACTGTCAACTACTTGTTCGTTGATAGAAAAGTTCTGAAAACCAGATTGGACATTGAGCGGGGCAAAACACTGACTCAAAGGTTTAATGGTTTAATCGGTTCAACCAGGATCTAATTGGAATATAATAAAAAATATATAAATTTTTATTTTAATATAAAAAAACTACTCTTTTTTGGGTTAAAAGTATGTCCAGAGCATAAAAGCTCAACTTAACCATGGGTACAATACTAAAGTAAACCCATCAACAGGTAAAGTATAAGCAAAGTCCAACAAAAATCATAAAGAAGTTAACAAAAAAAGTAGCAAACCAATGCAAGAGTTTAGATGAAAGCCTTAAAAAAAATAGTAAAAGGAAAAAAAAGGACACAAGTATCTAGGCAGCGTGCAGGAAATCTACAATGCAACATTTTCATTGGTTACAAATTTATTTAAGAGATATGTCTTCATGATACTTATGTATTTTTTCCCCTTTGTCATCGTTGTTTGTGTTTTCTAAGAGATAAGGCTTAAGTATAATGAGAAAACTTCACTCTACCCTCTTTCTTTGATAGACAATGAAAATAAACCATAATCTCGATCCTTTGTTGCAGGTTTTCTCTCTACTATCATTTTCATTCTGACCTTCGTGGCCCTATCTCTACTCCATTCAAAGACCAAAATGAAAAAAGAAGCTTCATTTGCCCCTTTCTCGCCCATATGATACCACAACTTGCAAAGTTTGGTCCCCAGTGGTGGTTCTATAGTGGTGCAGTGACGCAGTGGCTTCGAGCTGCATTGTTTCTAGGCTTTTTTTGTCAAACCACTGACTACTTGAACCACCACCGGTTTTCTAGTTTCCTTTATCAATTTTTTAACTTGACCAGTTTCCGGTTTAACCGGTTGGATCGGTTGATTTAGTCTAGTTTTCAAAACCATAATTGATAGTGACTCCTCTCACAATTGCTTGAATTAAACTGGGGTTAAGGGTTATGACATAAGTGTATTTTATCGTAAGATAGCTATAATTTACTGTTAGTAATTTTTAAGAGATTTTACTTCATCCTTATTTAATAAAATAAGAAAATATTTATTTCTAATTTACTTGGGTTTGACTTTATAATTTTTTAGACAATTTTGTCCTTACTTTCGATGTAAGATTACTATTTTGCCGCTATACTTTTTCAATGACATTTAATTTAGAATTTCTATTTTCTTTGTTTTGTGACTACTAGTTAATAGGATAATTGTGGTATATTTATTTTATTTTAATTTAGTTAGAGCTCATGAATTTTAAGCTATTTTAAGTTAATTACTCATTCTGTATCGTTTTGGCAGGATATTACATCATGCAATGCATATATTCAATATTACTCATTTTACATATCAATGTAAAATTGCTCTTTGTATAAATTCTTTTCTCATACAAATATTATTATCTTAATTATAATTTTAATATGAACATATATTAATTTATTAATTTTATTTATTATAAATTGATAATAATTATAAGATAAGTAAGTCACTCATATAATGAATATGTTTGACATCTCTCGTGCAATGTACACGCTTGGTATCACTTGTTTTAGATATTAATATTACTAAAAAATAGTTCTATGTCTAAATTCATTTATTATGTAAATATCATTGTCTTAATTAAAATTTTATTATGAATATATATTAATTTTTTATTTTTTATTTATTATAAATTGATGATAATTATATGCATGTTAAATATATTTACTAAATTAGTTGTAATAAATATAAACAAAAAAGTCAAAATACTATTAAAAAATGTCCCCTGTATATTGTTTTTAAAATATATAGTCATAAAAATTATGTTGTAATATACTAAAAAAATGTTCCTAATAATTGGGAAATCACAAATTTGTTGATAATTTTGATTACATAATTTTTTAATTAATAAATTTTGTCTTTTTTTTACTTCAATTTTTGTTATTTTTATTGCTTGAATGTTTGAATACATATATCTTCTAATAAAATTAAATTTCAAAATGAATCAAGTGAAATTTAAATTTCTTATAAACTTGAATTTTGAATCAACGTAAAAAAGAGAAAGAGGCTTTATTTTTGGCAGAGATATGTTATATGGACGTGCATGGGTCGCGTATACGGACAAAACACAAACAGTGATGAGATGGAGAAGGCATACGTTTGGGGAGGATGCTATTGTGGAGCAGAATATAATAGGTGTATGGTGGATTAGCCGAGTTGAAAACAGAGAAACAACACGGCAATGAGTGCTGCCATCTCTGAAACACTCTGAAGCAACCTCTATACAAAGGAAAAAGGTTTCTCTCACCCCTCTTCCCTAATCCACTCTTTTGCTGCCTCCTTTCTGTTACAGCGAGTTTTTGCTCTCTCTCTCTTATCCATGGCAGCCACATTTGTCACTCTGCCAACTCCCTTCCTACACAAAACCAGTGCCTTCTCTTTCTCTAACAAGAGACTCCCAGGTACTCTTCAACCCTTTCATTGATGCTTGCCACTTCCTCAATCCTACATAATTCTTAACCCTCTCTTTTCTAGGTCTTGTGCAGTTTTGAAGCGGAACTCTCTGAAAATCAATGCAGTTGCCACGAAATGGGAACCCACCAAAGTTTCTTTTTGTTTTGTTCTTTTTTTTTTTTCGTTTACTTTATGCAGTTCCCCTTTTCATTTTTGAAAGTTCAATCGTTTCCATCTCAGTTTTGGTGATTTTTGGGATGCAGGTTGTGCCTCAAGCTGATAGAGTTCTTATTCGTCTGGAGGAGCTATCAGATGTAGGGTATAAATTTACTTAAAAAATTAAATTTTTAATTTTGAATATTGTTCATTATTAGTCTGGAGGAGCAGTCAGGACTAGATTCCAGTTTAAAATTTTGTTCCGTCTTGTGTTTTTCAACATTAATGTTCACTATCTTCAGTCCGTGAATTACTAGCATATGTTCAAATTATCGTGGTAATTAACGCCATAAATTTAATTTTAATTTTATTAAATAGTATTTTAAATCTAATCCAATTGCTTGTATGTTTATGAAGTCTGCATGTTATCTTTTTATAAATACTGTAAGAGCGTAAAATTTCTCGAATGTTGGCCATTGTTTGTGGGCTTTCTTTGTTTAATTTAAAATTTTGGCATGAATATTTTATGAGCTTGGCGTGTCAATACATAAAAACGATTGCAACAACAATCTATATGAATGCAATTAGGTGGTGTGCCAATGTATTGCTAATGGAAAATTCATTTGGCTCCACGGTATTCTTATCTTAATTTAGCATGGAAAGCACCTTTATCGTTTATACATGAGCCATTGTGTGCAATTTGATATATCTGTTGGTTAATGCATTTTGATGCCATTCGATTCAACTGATGAAGACTGTGAGCAGCTAAAATGAGTGACATTGTTGACACTCCTCAACCATTGACCACAAGCTTGTTTACCACTTTAGCCACCCCTTGGGGGTCCCGTGGAAGATATCAAGTGTTCCTTATCTTAACTTTTTCCTTTCTTCCTATGATTTTTCCCCCCCAAAAACACAGCATCAATAAATAAATGTATTTCAATCTGAACTGCAAAAGTCATGAGCTAAGGTAATGCTTGCAGCTCACACTATGCATGATGCTTATAAGAATGCTTTGCTGATGCTTAGATTGAGAACTCTGCCCAGGCCCAGTATGCTTGAAGCCCTTGTGTGCTGCATGTGAGTTATAAATTTTGAGTAAAAGTGAGTAGGGATACAAAACAAATGTTGAAGTATATATCTTCTACATACCTTTACGCTAGAAGGGCAGGGCAGGGGTCTAGGAGGATATTTCATCCTAGCTCTATAATGTAATATAGAAGCACAATCCAGTATTATTTGGCTTTTTTCATTTTGTGCTTTTGCCTGTGTTTGAAGGGTGCATTATCTTTTTTTTTTTTTTCCTTTTGTTTAATTTATAATATTCTGGTGATTATTTTTTGCTTACTGCTGCCATCATTTTGCAAAGCTTGCCTTTTTAATTTATCACTTGATTATGGGTTCTTTAAGCATGTTGTTTGCTGATACAATCTTTATTTGTTTTTGGATGTTAACTTCAGGTTAGTATTTACATGCTACAAATGTTAACCTGGAACCGTCTAAAACCTGCATGGGTTAACATTTGGTGACACTTTGAACATGACTATAGCTGAGCCAAGTCCAAGCACCATCGCCAAAGTATGTGGTTCCATCCAATGTGTAGTAGTTCTCGTCACTGGCCATCCAGTTGTGATTCAGCCATATCTATCAAAGATAGATGCACTTGTGACTGCATGGCTTTCTGGAACTGAAGGTCAAGGTGTTGCTGACCTTCTCTTTGGGGCTGTGGATTCATTGGCAAGCTGGCAAGAACATGGTTCAAGATAGTTGACTAGCTCCCAAAGAATGTTGGTGATAAACATTATGATTCTCTATTTCCATTTGGTTTTGGTTTGACTACAAACCTCGCTAAGCACTAGAACAGTAGAGCCTTGTACGAGAGAACTTATGTAAAAACACCAAGTTTATCATTAACTTGTTTAGCTTTATCATGAATGATTGAATGTATCATAAACTTCAATTATGAGATTAATAGTACAAAAACTTACTTCGGTTCCTTCGCAATTTTTTCCTTTTTGTCCTTTTTTTTATTTTTCAGGATGTCGGTGCCTTGTCAAGTTCAATTTGTATGAAATTTTAATTTTCTAATGGGGATGGTTGCTAATGGCCTTGGAGTATGAAATTTTAATTTTAATTTTCTCAAAAATAACCGAGTCCACAAAAGTTACTGACTTTTACGCTCAGTTACTGACTTTTACTCTCAGTTACCAGCTTTTACATTCAAGTCATCAACCATGTGTAGAAAATAATTCAATCATAATTGCAAAGATAGCTTACAATTCAATATTATTGGATCCCCATGATATGAATTGAGAATGCCAACGATCCATGTTGCCCGTTCTCGAACCCATTTTAACGGGGAGTTATAGGTCCCTCAAGAATAACTAAGTCTTAAAAGGTTACCAGCATTTCTTCTCAATTATCAATTTTTTGAATTACCAACTTATTTTCATAGTTACTAGTTTTTTCAATTAAAATTACAAACTAATCTAACTGGGCTACCAACAAGTTGCAGCAAATAACCATATGATAATTGGCCAAAGTAGCTTACAGTTTCAAGTTATTTGGATCCCCATGACTTGAATTCCACAAAAACTCAATTTCATACACGTAGTTGGTATATTGCTTTGAAAAGTTGGTAACTAATGCTCAATAAGTTGGTAACTAGTGAAGAAAGATAGTAACTTTTGAGGTCTTGACAAATCTAAAGAATTATACTTGTTAGCTTGAGTTAGAGAGGATTACAATATTGCACATTGGCACTATGACCTATTTGTTGTGGGGATCAAAGTAAGAAGGACGTAAAGGTAAATTGTCTATTTATCATTCAATCATTCATGTACTAAGTTGGTAACATGCTCAATGAAGTTAGTAACTTTAGTTTTAAAAGTTGGTAACTAGTTGAGAGAAGCTAGTAACTTTTTAGATCGTGGTAAACATCGAGAGTCTTAAAATTCCTTGTTAATTTAGGTTAGGGAACATGACAAATTGGGTCCTTGGCACTATTAATTGTTCCTACCCTTAGGTGAAAACAAAATACACTTTTACAATAGGTCTTTGAAAAATTATTGAGTCCTGCAAGTTACCAGCTTTTTCTCTTAGTTATCAACTTTTTGAACTAAAATTACCAGCTTTTTCACCTGAGCTACCGACCATGTGCAGCAAATAATTTATTTGCTGCACATGGTTGGTAACTCAGTGAAGAAGTTAGTAACTTGAGTGAATAAGTTGGTAATTTTAATTCAAAAAGTTGGTAACTGAGAGGAAAAGTTGGTAATTTTTCAGGACTCGGTTATTTTTTACAAACCTATAACTCCTTATTGGCATGGGTTGGGGAGCGAGCAATATAAGTCATTGGTACTATCAATTTATGTCATGAGGATCCAAATAACATGAAATTGTAAGCTACTATTACAATTATGATGGAACTATTTGCTGCATATGGTTGGTAACTCGAGTGAAAATGTTGGTAATTTTAATTTAAAAAGTTGGTAACTAAGAGAAAAAGTTAGTAACTTTTCAAGACTTAGTTATTCTTCAAATACCTCTAACTCCTTGTTAGCATAGGTTGGGGAGTGGGCAATATGAGTTCTTAGTACTATTAATTCATGTTATGGGGATCCAAATAACATGGAATTGTAATCTACCTTTACAATTATGATGGAATTATTTGTTGCACATGGTTGGTAACTCGGGTGAAAAAGTTGGTAATTTTAGTTCAAAAAGTTGGTAACTAAAAAGAAAAGTTGGTAACTTTGTTGGATTCAGTTATTCTTCAAAGACCTATTGTAAAAGTGTATTTTGTTTTCACCTAAGTGTAGGAACAATTAATAGTGCCAAGGACCCAATTTGTCATGTTCCCTAACCTAAACTAACAAGGAATTCTAAGACTCTTGAAGTTTACCACGATCTGAAAAGTTACTAACTTTCTCAACTGGTTACCAACTTTTTAAACTAGAGTTACCAACTTTATTGAGCATGTTACCAACCTAGTACATGAATGATTGAATGATAAATAGACAACTTACCTCTAAGTCCGTGTTACTTTGATCCCCACAACAAATAGGTCATAGTGCCAATGCGCAATATTGTAATCCTCTCTAACCCAAGCTAACAAATATAACTCTTTAGATTTGTCAAGACCTCAAAAGTTACTATCTTTCTTCACTAGTTACCAGCTTATTGAGCATTAGTTACCAATTTTTTGAACTAAAGTTACCAACTTATTCGACTGAATTACCAACCAGTTGCAGTATAAAATTGCATGATAATTTGCAATGGTGGCTTTAATTCCATATTATTTAGATCACTATAACTTCAATAAATCAATTTATTATAGATCTTTGGAGATTAGCCAAGACCTACGAAAGTTACGAGCTTTTTGAACTAAAGTTACCAACTTGTTCGACTGAGCTACCAACCAGTTGTAGCATAAAATTGCATAATAATTTGTAAAGTTGGCTTTAATTCAATATTATTTGAATCCCTATAACTTCAATATGACAAGTTATTATAGATCTTTGGAGGTTAGTCAAGACGTAAGAAGTTCCAACTTATTTGACCTAGTTATCAACCAATTTTAGCATAAAATTGCATGATAATTTGCAAAGATAGCTTTAATTCCATGTTATTTGAATCTCTATAACTTTAATATAACATGTTATTATAAATCTTTGGAAATTACCCAAGATCTGAAAAGTTACCAGCTTTTTCTTCCAGTTACCAACCAGTTGCAAGAAATAATTGTATGATAATTGGCAAAGACTCATTAGTTGTCAAATTTTCCTTAGCTCTCACTAGCCTTAGATCTTGTTCTAAAAGAATTATCATAAGTTCTAAAAAGAAAAAGTATGCTTTTTAGGCATTAGCACCTCTATTTCCATATTGTGTTTAGGCTCCTTTTATCAATTGATCATCACAAGGACTCCCCTTAACTTGTTTGGTGACACAAATTTGTTCCAGAAGCCCAATGCTACTAAGAATTCTAAAGCCTGAGAAGTTACCAGCTTTCTAAAGAAGTTACTAGCTTTTTGAAGTGAAATTACTAGCTTTTGGGCCGAAATTACCAATCTAGTGCAGCAAAAAAATATATGCTTCTTAGTCTTTGTACCTCTATTTCCATGATATGTTTAAGCTTCTTTTATCAATATATAGTCATAGAAAGTCCTATTAAATTGTTTGGTAATACAAACTTAGTCGAGAACCCCAAAACTTCTGAATTTCCAAAGACATAAAAAGTTACCAGTTTTCTCACAAAGTTACTAGCTTTTCAAGCTTAAGTTATTAGCATTTGGGCCCAAGTTACCAACCCAGTGCAGGAAAAAATTATCCTTCTCTGTCATTCTACCTCTACTTTCATGGTGTGTTTAGGATGCCTTTATCAATCTAAAATCACAGGGAGTCCTCTTAAATTGTGCGATGCCACAAATTTATTCCACAGCCTAATACATTCAAAGTTCCCTTGACCTAAGAAGCGTATCTTTTTCCCCAATATTTCCTAAATTCCCATGATCTGAAAAGTTACTAGCTTTCTCTAGAAGTTATTAGCTTTTTGAATTGAAGTTACCATCTTTTGAGTCCAAGTTACCAACCCAATGTAGGAAAACAAGTATGCTTCTTAAGAGTATTTTCTTTTTCACTTAAGCAAATATTAGTGTAAAAGAGGTCTCTTAAATTATTCCTAACACAAATTTAGTTAAAAATCCCACTACTTACAAATTTTTCAAAACTTGAAAAGTTATGGACATTTTAAACTAGTTGCCAGCATTTTGAACCAAACTACAAACTCTTGCAGGCATACACATCCATTTCTTGCATTGCAAAAATATCTTTACAATGTTTCCTAATTGCTAGAAAAAAATCTGCCTAAGGCTTACCTTGAATTGGATTATAGAAGTGGACTATTTTCACTCAACACAAGGACATATAAGGCACATTGAAGAGAAATACTTTTTGTAGGCCATACATTATGCTTCCACAAACTATAAAAAAGTAAAGGAAAATCTAGTAAAGGCCTATTTTGCCATAAAATAGCTAACTATAGTTTTGTGATCCATAAAATCTCATCCTTGTTGGTGAAAAGACAACAATCAGTCTAGCATGATCAGAAAGAGAATAGTCTTCAGCCAAAGTCCTTTCTCCACTTCACGAGGGGAGAACATTGCATTGTTTACCTGAAAAACAATGGCCTCCTGCTACTAGTCTGTAGTAACATCCTCTAAACAACTAGTGAAAATTTCCAATACGTGCTCTGGACATGTAATTCTAAATCTTCTGCTACAAAGTCAATTATCACGATTTTTATTCAGTAACAGATACATTATTCTAATTAAAAGAAGCAGATTAAACTAGGTTGGAACTTCCAACAAGCACATCAAAATTATTTCAGTTGAAAAATAAAGCAGAAATACATTAAGTTGAAGCTGTGAACTCACAAATCTATGATAGTTAGATTTCTAATTGAAGGATAAGAAACTAGAACCCACTATTGAAAGACTTGACACATGGTGAGCGGGTCTAGAGGAAGTGGAGGAGGATAGAGGCAAAGAGGGCACATCGATGAGGAAGATGCAGGACAGGGCAATGAGGATGAAAGAGACTTGTGTATGAGTTTTTTCGTAACACACAAATATAGCCACAGCTCTTAGTCCTTTCCACATTTGGTTGTATAAGTTGTGTTTGATTCCACCAAAAGTGAGTACACATATCCTTTCTCAATAAGCAAAGGACTATTCCTAACACACCACAATACAAAAAAGCATCATATATCTCTGGCACCAAACATCTCATAAGTCACGACTACCCCACCCTCCCACCACACTTAAAGGAAAAATCCTACCTTAAAACTACAATTTTTGCTCCCAAAAAGAAATCTTATTTCAAAAGCATATTTATTAAATAACTTCGTATATTAGTCATACATCTCATCCCTGTATGATATGTTAAACAACTTATAAACACAAATAAGCATATTTATCCTCCGTGTTTATAATGCCTTCAAACATCACACTTTCTATAGTTTTAATGCTTATGTAGACAAACAGTTAGAATACTTAATGGTTTATTCACTTTATTAGTTTGTTAAAGCCCATTTTAATAATTTTCATCAGAATCTTGTGATATTCTCTCCTTTTGTGTCATCATATACTCAAAAAGCAAAAGCCAATACGTTCAATTTGTATCAAAAAACAAGCCATGGTTTGATAGGTTATACTTAAATTGAGCTTTTGGTGCTATAATGCTATGGTCATGCAATTCAAAAACATGCCTATTCTATTTAAAATTGAGCAGAATCAAAGTGCAACCTCACTTGAAATTTCTTTCTGTTGTAAGTCTATATACCTTAGCATATTTAGAGGGTAAAAAAACCAAATAACAAATGAAGACATGAATATTGTGACCAACCTATGTATTTCTAAAACCTTATATTTCTATTATAGAGACCTTGCCAAAGATTAGAGAACATGAACATGTACCCACAGCTAAACCAAACAGGCACTTTCGCTGGCATCTTATTCATGACACAAACATCTCTAAAGCTAGACATTTACACGTAAACCATCTAAATAGGTTCATCTCTGTAAGCCAATATTGGCTCCAAGAAATGATTGTTATTTGTCCATTGTGTAATGATAGTGACATATCATCACCGTCTTTTCCCTATTATTTTCTCTATCAAACATTAGTCATTCACTTTCTTTGTCTTTTATGCAAGCTTTAGGTGGTATTAACTTACTTTAGAGGCAAGATCCAAAATCCTTTCATTGAGCCAAGAAAATGATTCATTTGCACTATAGGAATGCGTAAATTAATAAATAAACAATAAATAATAATAATTATAATAAATAAATAAATAAACAAACCTTGTTCTCGTCGCGACCTGTTTGGTTTCCATTAGGGTGTAGTCGAACAGTGGTGAGGATGAGGTGAAGTGACTATCGAAGAGGTAGTTATGCAGAGAGGAAATGAGGTGGTTGATGAAAGTGAGAGCAAAGTATAATGAAGTAGGTGGAAGATAGCAAGAAGAAGATGGGGTTTGGAGAGAGTTTTAATTTGGGGGGGGGGGGAGGCGCAAAGAATGAAGCTCTTGGTTACAAGTGAAAGGTTTGGAGAGAGGGACTAAAGCTTCGCATTGAGCAAAGTTTCAGGAAAAGGAGGACAATTCTCTTTTTCTTTTCTTTTTTTTTTAATTTTTATTTTGACTTTTGTAACTTGTGACTTTTACCACCGTATAGTTGTAGGCGTTTTACTGTTTCTCTGTGTTTTTGGGCGTACGCATCGCGTATGTGTCGCTTTTATCACGTCTAAATAATGTAACATCCCGATTTCCGAGTTTGGCTTCGCCCTCAGGATTGATCCATTCCGATTTCCGACTTTATCTTTGGAACACAGATAAGGAGGATTATTTCCGAATTCCGAGTTCTCCTTCGGAGTCCACATAAATTCCGACTTCACATCCTGTCTGACTTCCAATTTAATCTTCAATTTTGATTATGACCGATTTCCGACTTAGAGGTATATTGGGCATAAATTCCGACCTACGACTTCAAATGACGTAATTTGCTACTTCACGACTTCCGACCTCATGTCTTAAAGTATTTATACACGGTTTCCGAGTTTAAGTACCTGGGTTTGGAAATGTGACTCGCGTTCCCGAGTTCCGACCTTAGTGTTGAACTCAATTGGAGTGGACACGAGTTCGGAACCTTGAGCCAATTCTCACAGACAAACTAGATCCGACCTCCGATTTTATATCCAGCATTGGCATTCCCAAGTTCAAATGGGGAGTTCCGAGATTATATGATTATCAGCTGCATGGCTTCCGACCTACGACTTTGATACAAGATTTCCCCAAGTCACAAACAAGCTGGTACGAGTTCCGACGTTAGGCTTCAGCTCCATGCTCAAGTAAAAGCGACACGAGTTCCGACCTCAAGTATAATAAGGATGAGTTCCGACTTGAAATAGAGTAAATGCGAGTTCCGGTTTCAAACAGTATGGCGGCAAGTTACACTGAAAGAGAGACATAGCTAAATTTTGTCCACAAGAAAATTCAGCCAATCAAAACCCTCCAAGTTAACTACCACTCATGCCTATATAACACCTTCTTCTCTGCTCATTCAGACCCATTTCTGCGCCCTCTCTTCTCCCTCGCTGCAGCTCTCTTTCCCCTTCTCCACTCACCCAACCCCATCACTCCTTCAAGCTTAGCTAGGTCCTAATAATTCAAGTTTCAACAATTAACTCAAGATCACACTCCAAAGAGGTAGGATTCTACTTTTATTCTTGGATTATTTGCCCTATGGCTGCATGAACTTGTATTCTTCTTTATGTATTTGATGAGTTACTAGATGTATTATGATGGATCATGATTGAGTTAACGTGAAATATTGAGTTGGGATTAAGATTAGAAGAAGAAAACTAAGAGGAGTACATGGATGAGGGTGCTGTTTTGGTGGAGAGTCCACGGCAGTCCGTATGGCGAAGCGTACGGCGCCGCCTACAATCGGTCAAATCCGATGAAACCATTTTTGGATGAAAGTAGACAATTAGGGCTTTCCATAGATATATCATATAAGGGTATTGGATTAGTATTGAGGGAGATACGAATTTTTGAAGTTTGACCTAGGGTTTAGAATGTTCATCCGGGCAGGGTGACATGAGGAGGGTATAACTCACCCTATACAACTCCAAATCGAATGAAACTAAGTTTGTTAGAAAGCTTACATACAGAGGAATACCCCAATATAAGATTCCGAGTTTGTTATGGTTCCAATTGTTCCCAGTGATTCAAGGAAGTTGTCCTATGTCCAATCTAGGCCAAAACAGAGTAATTCAGGAAGGTAGACTTTCAGGACTTATATCTCGAGATGTACTTAAGCAAATGGAGTGAAACTTGTGGCAAATGAAAGGTTGTCCTGTTAACTTTAATATGAGACCAATTTCGTATGATTTGAGCCAGTTTTCGATTTTTAGTGAATTTATACTTCCAGGAGTGTAACTCGGGCTAGTGACTGAACGAGTTGAGGTAAGATTTGGATATCTTGATTTATATAAATCAGAATGGTATGGGACTAAAGAGGTTAGAAAGTAGACATATAGAGCTATGACATATCCAAATTTTAGATTTAAATGAGTTGAATAGAGATAAAGGTGGATTATACAAGATTCGGGTAGAACCGAATAGAATTGGCAGAATGGCCAAAAATGATAATTTTACAAGTGTTAGTGAAACATATAAAGTTTGAATGGAGGATTGCTAGCTTGACATTGTTATATGTGTGTTAAGTTGATTATGTTGCTATGACTGATTTGTCCGTGAGATGCTGGCACTATTCATGGGGAAACGGACCTGATCCGTTACGCTGCCGGATTCACGGCAGAAGTCTAAGAAGCCAGGAATGTTTAGATGTAAGGATGAATTTTAAAATGATATGAGTTATCAAAAATGAATTAAAGTATGAATAGGTATATAGAAACCCTATATTTGAGAATGACATAAGTATGAGATGAGATATATGAAAGTGAAGGATAAAGCATATGTATAAGTGTCGGTAGAATGGTAAAGAGGCTACGAGCCTTTACACGTTATGAATATGTACGTAAAGATCATGTGTATAATGACATATGAAAATGAATGAAGTATAGGTACAGTCAATATGACTATGCATGACCTTATATGAGAATGAAAAGCCATGAGTATATTAAATGTGAATCCCTTCACTGGAGGCGATTAATTGAATCCCTCCTTGTGAAGGCAGTTAAATGATAAAGATATGAATCCCTTCACTTGGAGGCAGTTGCACTTGAATCCCTCCCTGTGAAGGCAGCTACCCTCTACCTTGGAGGCACGTGGTCAGATGAGATCCCTCAATTTTGAGGCACGTGACCAGAAGAGATCCCTTCAACTAGAGGCACGTGACCAGAATGAGATCCCTCCAAGACTAGAGGCACGTGAATCCCCTTGCGGGTGAGTCGGTGTGACGACGGTCACGGGTGATGCTGACGAGCTCACTCCAAGGCCAGGCTACCCAAGGGCAGTAAATGCACCCTAGGGACGGCGATACGTAATGCCTTGGTGTGCCAAGTAAAAGATTAAAGACTAAAGATGGAATATGGTATGATGCTGCACTTGAGGACGGCGATACGTAACGCTCAAGTGTAGACAGATCCAAGCACCCTAGGGACGGCGATATGTAACGCCTAGGTGTGCCGAATGAAAGGAAAGTAAAATTTTATGTATATGTATGAATTCAAGTACAAGTTAAGTTAGGTACAGATGTTATGTTTCTAGTAGATTAATGCTATGTGCGGTTTATATGCTGAAGTTATTATCCATGGTATTATTCATGAATTAATCTTGTGTACACTCCCCCAAAGGACCAGTATATGAGTAAAAATGAACTTTGCTTCGGACAAGACATTTTTTTTGAAATGTAAAATTAAACAGTTTGTGCTGCATGTTCATCTTTTCCAAAATAAACTCAAGCAACTGGAGACGACCATGATGACACTATGTATGAAAATTAGAGAATCCTACTGAGAATTTTATAATTCTCACTTCTATTTCCATGTTGTCTCCAGATAATTTCAGAAGTTTTCGAAGGCAGTGAAGTTCTTTGTCGATCGAGGTCCACTCAGTGAATAAAGAATAGCCAGTGGTATAGTACTATGACTTAAGCATAGTACTGTGCTTAAGAGGGTGTTACAAATAACATTTTTCTTTTTGGTAAGAATAATTAATAATTCATAACAATAATAATACTTGAAGATTATTAGTTTCCATAAAAGCCAAAACAAACTCATTAATACAAAGTTATGAAATTTGGGAGTGGAAGACAGAAAACGTGGATGTGCCACATGACATATTCCATACCTATTGAATATTTAGATTATATCTCAGCAGTAATTTGGAACAACTTTGTCATGGGTGAATCCCTATCTTTGTCAACAACTTTTTAAGCCACGAACTTCTAGCATTTTTTATCATTCTTAAAAACTCTATTACACATGTTCTTAACTGAATTTCATTTAATTTTTTTTAAAAATACTTTTTCCACATCTTCCGTATTTTACTATGTGAACTTTTAATTTATAAAATATAATATTAAATTTTTAAATATTACAAGCTAAAACAAATACTTTATAAAAGTAATTATTTAAAATTATTTAAATATAGTAATTTAATTTTATAATAATAATTATAAGTAAATAAACTTATTTAAATTTTAATTAAACATCTATTTTATGTATATAATATATATATAAATAATTTTAATATAAAATTTTATCTTTTTCATTTAATTTCTTTAAATATCACGAGTTCTTTATTTTATCATTTTAATCCTATTTTTTAATCCATGCGAACATATACAAGGTAGTGATACATAACGACAAAAATTAACAATTTTTAAAACAAAACAAAAACAATTTTTAAAGGATTAAACAAAAACTTTCCAAAAAACGTTATATTTTGTGTCATAAAAGAATAATAATAATAATAAATTAAATTTTAACATATTACTAGTATGAAAAAATTTTAAATTGATATTCAATTATATATTATTATATTAATAAATATATTTGACTCAATTATTTACTATTTTAAAATTTTATGGATAGAAATATATAATTAGATCATAATATAAAACTTTTATATTGATAAAATATGGTGTGTGTGTCTGTGTGTGTGTGTGTGTGTGTGTGAAATTAAGCATTAAGCATATATATAAATTTCCCGATATTCTAACTGCAGCGGAGATTTAAAAGGGACAGATTAGAGAGTAAAGCAGAACGAAGCAGAGCGGGGGAGGGTGGTGTCAGCAGTGGACATCACCGGTCTTCAAGTCCCTCGACATTCCAAACCCTTTTCATTTTCGACCAAAACTATCCCTTTTTCGTCCATTCAGTTTGCATTACTTCAAACCCACCACACCTTTTCTCTCTCTTTCTTCACCTCGCCACTCACCACTTTGCACCCTCACTAATCCCCCACCTCTCTCTTTCGGTGCATATTCTTTAATTTCAGTTTTGCTAGGTACTTGTTTCTTTATTTCATTATGAACGAGTCCAATTTTGTTGTTGTTGTTTACATGTTGCAGATAGGAATGGGGCAGTTGAGATAAGCGAGGAAGGGACTTTGCCTCGGGGTGTTGGAGAGGCAGTGAATGAAGCATCACGTTCCAAGCTTCTTCAGGTTGTGCTCGTGTCCCCTCAGGTATGAATTAAGATTCAGTTAAACTTGAACTTTTTTTTTGAATATTGGTTTGGTTTCTTAACCGTTAGTTACCTTTCTGTTAAATTTGATAATACAGTAGCCAATGATGCATTAAAGTAGCCTCATACTCTTCTTTTTTTTTTTTTTTTTTTTCAATCAAAGATGACAATTATTGGTAGTTGTTTTATCATGGAAATGCTAGCTGTTTAGTTTAGACTTTGGAGCAACCTTTGCTAGTACTTGCTACTCATCTTCCTCTTTGGAAACCTAAGTTATGACTCCTCCTCTATATCATTGTGCTCCACTTCAGCTACTTTTTCTTTGAGCTACCTTCAGTGGCCATTAATGAGATTTGTAATCCGATTTTATTTGAGTTACCTATTTATCAAGTTACTTGTCTCTTGAATGATAAAGATTTGTAGTCCGGATACATTTAAGCTACCTATTTATCAAGTTATTGATCTTTGAATGGTAGTGAGAAATGTTACTCATTCACAGGGAGAGCAACAAAGACAAGTAGCAATACCTTGAACAACTTTGCCTTTTGTATTCTCGACTCACCCTACACTACCTTTGTTTTGCCAAATAAAGTGAGATAGATGATAGATAAAATAGAGCAAGATGATTTAAACAACAAGTAGAGTTCAAAATTTGGGAGGAAAATGATATGAGAAGATGATATTATGAAGAGAGAAAAGATGGGTGATATCAGGGAAGCAATGCTGTTCACGCCCATAAGAAAAAGTTACTCCAATTTTTTCTATTTTACCATTGATATATGGAGCAGCTTTACTGGCTCACGTGTAGCATAATGCATCTTAAGTTAGAATTTCGTCCTTTTTTCTTTTGCATCTTATAGTTGTTTTTTCAATTTCTGCTCTTGTTTTCTTTATAGATTCTTTTCTTTATGGATTCTCTTAATTTATTTTTTAAATTTTGCTCTTCTATCGTTTTGTATACATTCTCTTTATTTTCATATTGTATTCATTTTCAAGTTTTCTTTTTAAATTTTTTTTTATATATTCTCTTAGCTCTCATAATTTTTCATATTTTATTATTTTGAAAGTTTAGTTAGAGTCTTATGCTAGGGTGACTTGATAACTATATCAAATTGCCTATGGTAAATTCTTATTTTCGAAAAATAGCGGTCACAAAGAGCATCTATTTGCTTTGTTCCCAAGGCATGCCGTTAAAAATAGGTGTTAGTATAGCTTTCATAAGCCAATGTCTTTTGCAAGTTAACATTATCCTTTTTGGTTTATTATTTTTTTAATTTTATTTTTTGAAATATATATATATATATATATATATATATATATATATATATATGTATGTGCATAATTTAATACACATATATATAATTTTTTAGGTTGATTAATATTAGAAATATATTAAATAGTAAAAGATATATTAAATTTTATTCATAAATTTATTTATATTTTTCAAATATTTTTTGGACAAAATTATATATTCATGTTGATAATTATTATTTGACTGAATTTTTGTTAGTTTGTTTAAAATTATATTTATATGTATTTTTTTAACATTATATACATAAATTAAATGAAAAATTTATTATATTTATTTTAATATTTACTTTTTTTTTAATTCTTCTCAAAATTGGGGTGACTAGAAGGGAAATGATGGAAGTAAAATTCAGAAACCTGCAGACATTATTTTTCGGTCTGTATTGGTTTATAGGCCCCTTGGCCCATTTTAGGCAGCCCAAATGCACAAAAATCAGGGAAATAAAACTTAGTATTTGCATAATGAAAGGGTTAAGGGTTTTAGGATGAGGATTAGGCTAGGCTTTGGGTGCTGACTCCTGTGTGCTTCGCGGTCCAAGGTGCTTAGTGCATTTTTTTACTGTAGCGCATCAGATGGTTGAGATTTGTGAGATGTATCGATATACCAATTACCTATGATGTACTATAGTAATATATTAATTTTAAAAAAATTAAAAAGTATGATTAAATATATTTTAGAAATTAATTTTTATATACTGATAGTATAAAATTATACTGATGATATAAAATAATTTTATATTATTAGTGTAATATTACACCGATAATAGTGTAAAATTATATTGATAGAGTAAAATTATACCGATAAAATTTTTATAATTTTTAGAAATTAATTTTTATACACTAATAGTGTAAAATTACATTGACAGTATAAAATAATTTTACATTGTCAGTGTAAAATTACACTGATAGAGTAAAATTACACTGATAAAATTTTTTGATTACACTGACAATGTAAAATTATTTTATATTGCTAGTATAATTTTACACTGTCAGTGTATGATGATTAATTTTTAAAATATATTTAATTATATTTTTAAATTTTCTTAAAATTAAATATTACTACAGTGCATCATAGGTGATTGGTATATCGATACACCTCACAATCTCATCAGCAGATTGCAAGGTGCACCATGCTTCTTGACCAGCAAAGAACACTATAGATGGCGCCTAGGTTTTGAGTTTTCCTCTTCTCCTCCTCTTTTCCATCTTCTACTCTTTTCTTCCTTTCTTCTATCCACCTTCTCATCTTTCCACTATTTTCTTTATTTTCTGTTTTCCTTGTAATTTCTATGGAGGAGATAACTCTTTGTAATGAGTTATATTTTTAGCTAATTTTTATTTAATTTAGGATATAGTTGTTTAGTTTAGTTAATATTTTGTTTATTTTCATTAAGTAGTTTAGACTAAGTGGTACTTTTATTTTCTATTATTTTCTTATATTTTAGATATTTATTTATATTTTTATCTACTTGTTATCATGAATAAGCACTTAAGTTGGAATTTAGAGTTATGAGAGAGCTTACCCTGCATAAAATCAAGATCTTTCAGCATTGGAAATTCAATATCTAGCTCTATAGAAGTCGGATTATGATGGTTCAAGATTCTTTGGAAAGAAGGGAAGAATATCTTCAACTTTGTTGTTGGACACCTTTTCCAGTTCTCGAGTCTTCTAGGAAAAAAGGCGAAAAAAGATTGAAGCATTATTTTATTTTCGATGCTGTTAAGTCTAACTTTTTATCATTCTTTCACTTGTATCTTGAGTTGCAGAACTTCAATTGAGGTGATTCTTGTTGCTTTGGAAAGCTTATTCAAAGATCTACAATTGCTATTTTTACCTCCGAGGCCAAATTCCAATTATTCTGACCACTATAGAGTTTGGAAGTGTATAAAAATGGTTAGTACTATCAGGCAGACGTGCTATAGCGCGCTGCTGTGATAACTCCTTGTAGTGAGTTATACTTTTAGTTAATTTTTATTTAATTTAGGATATAGTTATTTAGTTTAATTAATATTTTATTTTATTTTCATTAAGTAGTTTAGATTAGATGGTACTTTTATTTTTTATTATTTTCTTATATTTTAGATATTTATTTATATTTTTATCTACTTGTTATTATATATAAGCACTCAAGTTGGAATTTGGAGCTATGAGAGAGCTTACCTTGCATAAAATCAAGATCTTTCAGCATTGGAAATTCAATATCTAGCCCTATAGAAGTCGGATTATGATGGTTCAAGATTCTTTGGAAAGAAGGGAAGAATATTTTCAACTTTGTTGTTGGACACCTTTTCCAGTTCTCGAGTCTTCTAGGAGATAAAGGCGAAACAAGATTGAAGCTTTATCTTATTTTCGATGCTGTCAAGTCTGACCTTTCATCATTCTTTCACTTGTATCTTGAGTTGTAGAACTCCAATTGAGGTGATTCTTATTGTTTTGGAAAGCTTACTCAAAGATCTACAATCGTTATTTCTACCTTCGAGACCAAATTCCAATTATTCTGACCGCTACAAAGCTTGGAAGTGTGTAGAAATGGTTAGTACTATCAAGCAGACACATTATAGCGCGCTGTTGTGATAACTCCTTGTAATGAGTTATTTTTTTAGTTAACTTTTATTTAATTTAGGATATAGTTATTTAGTTTAGTTAATATTTTGTTTTATTTTCATTAAGTAGTTTTGATTAGGTGGTACTTTTACTTTTTATTATTTTCTAATATTTTAGATACTTATTTATATTTTTATCTACTTGTTATTATATATAAGCACTCAAGTTGGAATTTGGAGCTATGAGAGAGCTTACCTTGCATAAAATCAAGATCTTTCAGTATTGGAAATTCAATATCTAGCTCTATAGAAGTCGGATTATGATGGTTCAAGATTCTTTGAAAAGAAGGGAAGAATATTTTCAACTTTGTTGTTGGACTCCTTTTCCAGTTCTCGAGTCTTCTAGGGGATAAAGGCGAAACAAGATTGAAGCTTTATCTTATTTTTGATACTATCAAGTCTGACCTTTTATCATTCTTTCACTTGTATCTTGAGTTGCAGAAATCCGATTGAGGTGATTCTTATTGCTTTGGAAAGCTTACTCAAAGATCTACAATTGCTATTTCTAACTCTGAGGCCAAATTCCAATTATTTTGATCGCTACAGAGCTTGGAAGTGTGTAAAAATGGTTAGCACTGTCAAGCAGACGCGCTATAGCATGACGCCGTTTGTAGCAAGGTGCTGGTTCGGGCCAAAATTCGAGAAAAGGATCCGTAGACTATAAAAGGCAACACATAAGTTCAGAAAAAGGATCCCTAGATACTTCAAAATACCTCTCAAGATAGAAAACTTCTTCCAGAGAGATTAAAGGTGAAGATTCAAGGATTCTGGAGCTCAACTTCAACACAGAGATATCCATATTCTCCTGAATATCTTGTCTCTAGCCAGAAATCTTTATGGCTTTTGTTTCTTTTATCTTCTCATTTTCATACTCTTTCATTATTTTCTTTTCTTTAGTTATGAACTAGTTTTCTTTTGCTAGGGCGTTAATAGACCCTTTTTGTATGGCAAGTTTACTCATGGATTAATGTTAATCTTATTTTCTATCTCTATTGTTTAGTGTTTTTGTTTGTTCTTAATGCTTTAAACTGCTTGATCACCAATTAATTGATTCGGGGATTTATAATAACTCGAGAGAGGGTTTGTGAATAGAGCCTCTTAACATAAACACCATGAGCTGAGCGAAAACTAGAGATAGACAAACGCGGTTCGTGCGGTCAACATAAGAACCCATAGAGCTTCAACCTTTACCTAGATTAGTTTGTGCTAAGAGACTAGGCAATCAGTTTAGGATAAAGAGTATTGCTTCACCTCGAGAGAGGCTAGGAATAAATTAAGGGGAGCCGATCATGAGTCAATTAAGACAGGAACTGATTAACAGAAGTTCATAGTAAATGTGTTTGCAATAGGTGAAATTAATTCGCTCTAGTATCCATCCCATTGTATTCATCCATACTGTAAGAATTTTTTTGCATTAGTATTTTTCTTATTTATTTTATTTTATTTAAATTTTAATTTTCTCATCAGTAATTCTATTCTGTCCAAATAGTTATTCCCTTAGACTATTTCGGTATTTGATCTATCCTCGTGGGAATGATACTTTACTTATCACTTTATTACTTGTATGATCCGGTATACTTGCTGGAGCCGCATCAAGTTTTTCGCGCTATTGCCGGGGATAGTATTAATATCATTCTTAGTTGACGAAATACTAGATTGGATTTTTTGTTTTTATTTTTATTTTATTTTATATTTGTTTTTGTCTTGTTTATTTTTTGATTATTTATTTTTCTTTTTATTTAATTTTTTTCTTTTTCTTTCGTTATTTATTTTATTTAGCTTTTGTTTTATTTTATTTTATTCCTACTTTCACTTGTTCTTGTGTTTTATTTTGCAGTTTATGCGAAGAAGCCAATCCACAAAAGATTTATTCTTTGATCCAGAGATCGGGTGTTCTTTGCATCAGGTCAAAAGAGAACGAAGAGCAGTTGAAAGAGTCTTTAAAACTACCATGGCAGATGAAAATGAGCAAAATGATAGGGCCATGAAGGATTATGTGGCACCTACTTTTCAAGGGTGCTCACCCGGCATTGTGAGGCCACCCGTCCAAATAAACAACTTTGAGCTGAAGACGTCACTCATTCAGTTCATGCAACAAAATTGCCAATTTGCTGGACTACCTAGTGAAGATCCTAATGAGCATCTCAGCAACTTTCTGGAGATCTGTGACACCGTAAAAATTAATGGTGCCACGGATGATGCTATTCAGCTGAGATTGTTTCACTTCTCATTGAGGGACAAGGCTAGAGCCTGGTTGAAGTCTCTACCACAGGGGACACTCACTACTTAGGATATAGTGGCCAAAAAATTCTTGGAGAAGTACTTTCCTCCTGCCAAGTCTGCCAAGATGAGGAATGACATCACCTCCTTCACCCAAGCAAATGGTGAATCTTTTTATGAATCATGGGAGAAGTACAAGGAGCTGTTGGCTAAGTGCCCACATCATGGCATCCCACTCTAGATGCAAATCCAAACATTCTACAATGGTCTCTGTATGTCCACTCAGATCATGGTTGATGCAGTAGCTGGTGGTTTGCTGAATAATAAGACACTCGAGCAGTCTTGGGAGCTATTTGAAGTATTAGCTAGCAACAATTACCAGAGGCCTAGTGAAAGAACCCAGAAAAGGGGAGTTCTGGAAGTTGACGCTACCACTACTCTTTTGGCCCAGATGCAAGCCCTTTCTATCCAAAATATAGCCATTTAGAAGCAATTGGGCTTGCTCAGGACCACTTTACCAACACATGTCATGTGTTGTGATTTTTGCCATGGGAACCATCCAAATGGAGAGTGCACTATAGCTCTTTATTCTGATGAGCAGGTTAACTACATGAATACCCAGAAGCACAACTTCTACTCTAACATCTATGTTCCTAGGCAACAGTTCAATCAACCTCCACAAGAGAAAAAGCCCAACTTGGAAGATATGTTTCAGCAGTTCATGAGGAGTCATATGTCTTTTGTGGAGAAGACTAAAGCTTTTATGGAGAGGACAGAGGCTTAATTTAGAGCTTATGATGCTAGAATCAAAAACTTAGAGCATCAAGTGGGGCAAATTTCCAAGCAGTTAGCTGAGAGGCCACTAGGTTCCTTACGTAGCAATACCATTGAAAATCCAAGGGAGCATGTGAATGCAATCATACTGAGAAGTGGTAAAGAATTGGTTGAATCTGAAAAGGAAGAAGTAAGGGTAAAGGAAAAGCCTACTAAAGATTCCAAAATGGCACCACCTAAGGAGAAAGGATATCTGATACCTCCTGCTTATGACCCTCTAATTCCTTATTCTCAAAGGGTGAAGCAACAAAAGAAGGAACCAAAAGGGCAGCAATATCTTAAGGTTCTTGATGTGCTTAAAAAGCTCCACATCAATATTTCGTTTGCTGAGGTATTGGAGCGAATACCAAACTATGCCAAGTTTATGAAGGAGCTACTCTCTAAGAAAAGGAAATTGGATGCTGATGAAATTGTATTACTCACTGAGGAGTGTTTGGCAATCATTCAGAGGAAACTGCCACCTAAGTTGAAGGACCTTGGGAGCTTCACTATTCCATGCACCATTGGTGATTTGAGGATTGACAAGGCACTATATGACTTTGGAGCAAGTATCAATTTGATGCCTTTGTCACTTGTGCATAGATTGGGCATTACTGAAGTAAAACCTATAAGGGTATCTCTGCAGTTGGCTGATAGATCTGTCAAACTTTCCTATGGTATTATTGAAGATGTTTTGCTGAAGATGGACAATCAGAAAGAACCATACAAACCCTAGAGGATATATTGAGAGCATGTGTAATGGACCGACCCGGAAGTTGGAACAAACACGTACCCCTCATCGAGTTCGCCTACAACAATAGTTTCCATGCTAGCATTGGTATGACGCCTTATAAAGCCCTGTACAACAGAAAGTGCCAATCTCCGCTTTTTTGGTATGAACCGGGTGAGCAAAGCCTTTTAGGGCCAGAGTTGGTTAGACAAACCACCGAACAAATTAAGAGGATAAGGGAAAGGATTCTCACTGCAAAGAGTCGTCAGAAGAGCTATGCGGATAAGAGGAGAAAGCCAATCGAGTTCCAAGAGGGAGAACACATATTCTTGAAAATCACTCTTACAACAGGTATTGGTAGAGCCCTTAGAGTCAAAAGTTGAGTCCTCATTTTCTTGGCCCCTTTCAAATCTTGAAATGAGTAGGAATAGTTGCCTACCAAATAGTATTACCATCCCATTTGTCAAACATTCACAATTTTTCCATGTCTCCTAACTGAGAAAGTACAACTCCGACCCCGATCATCTTCTTGAGCTAGAAAGTGTATAGTTAAGGGAAGATCTAACCTTCGACCTACCGCCTATGAGAATCATAGATAGGAAGGTCAAGCAGTTGAGGAACAAGTCTATGCCCTTAGTAAAGGTGGCCTGGGGAAGAGGAAACTTGGAAGAGCACACGTGGGAACTCGAGGCAGAGATGCAAAGAGATTATCTCCACCTGTTTTCAAGTAAAGAATTTTGAGGGCAAATTTTTTTTCAATGAGGGGAGAAATATAACACCCCCATTTTCATCTAAGCTAATTAGCTCGGTGTCTCCGGCTAATTAGAGGGGTTAGTGATTAATTAAAAATTAATTGATTAATCTCGAGAGCAAAGGCTTAGTAAATTAAAGGCAAGTTAATAAGATAAGTAAAAGTCAACGATTAATTAGAAAATTCAACAATTGAAGCATAATACATTAAAAGTTACAATTAAGAATCTAATTAGCCAATCCTTATTAATCCATGATTTAGAATATATAATCGAGGTGATCTAACCTTATTAACTAAGTGCATGACAAGCATCACATCTTAATCACATAAAAAAATTAACCCTCACATCCTCTTTACATAATTAATGAGAAAAATCCTTTTCAATGAAAATGTGCTAAGGTGTAATTGAACCAATTGAATTAATTAATATTTAGATAATTATAACAATTGTAAAAATTTAGAAACTTCCCTTTTATTTAATGTTTGAAAGTTTGGTCAAGGCAAGAGCTATATCCAACCATCCATTTGCCTTCTTATCATACACCATTAGATCAAGAGTCTATGCTAGTAGTATTCCTTAAGTCAAGCCAAGAGATGTACTCTCCTCTATCAAGATTATGACACTTGGAGTGATCATATTCACCCAATGCCAATCCTAAGAGAGGTCATGCTATTAACCACTTGAAAAATACTACATGGTCTTTACCTAAGTGCTAAGACTCAAAGGAAACACAACTCCTTCTTTTGCTCTAAGGTTTTTCCCACTCTCTTGCTTGTTGTAAGAAGCAAAATCACATCACTTCCTCTCCCCTCATTTGCGCCATTCAGCCCCCTCTCTCTCCCCCTCATTTCATTTTTTATTCCTCTTACTAAGACACAAAGCTCTCTCCTCTCTCCAAATCTCATTCCCACTCTCTTGTTCTTCCAACCCTCCTTGTTCTTCTTCCAATCTCCTTATTAATTCCTACCTCATTTTCATCACCAACCTCACAATCCTTTCAAGGACTGCCATTTTTGGTCTTTGGAGAAACAAGGCCACCCATACACAAGCTCCATTTCCAAGCTTTCAAGTAGGAAGGCTCTCTCTAACCTTCTCCACATTCCAAATCTTTCAAGAAGCTCTCTTTGGTAGTTAGTCTAACCCTTATCTTTCGTATATTTTTCAAGCACTAGAACCCCTTAGCTCTTCATAGCTAGGTGGCTTTAGGACTTGCTTCAAGGTTTTATAACCATATCTTGCTCTATGAGTTTTCTTGCCTTGTTGAAAATGTTGTCTTAAAATGAGATTTTGTGGCATGATGGTTTTTATGTATCTTGCTTTATTTTCATTTTAAAATACTAATTTGCTGATTAAAACTTTGAATATAATGGTGAGATAAAACGTGAAAATAGTGATTTGAAGTGGCATAACAACATCTCCACAAGTTTGATATGTAAAACATAAAAACTAGTTAAGCTGGAATTCTAGCAGTCTATAATGTGTACAATATAACTCGTTCTAAAAACTTGAAATGTAATGAAAATAATTTTTTATGAAAGTAAACTCAAAGGGCTTTCTACACATGTAAAATACGTGAAATTTGGATTTAAAATGAGGGAGATATGATTTTTCAAACTGAACTGTTCCCGAATGAGTTTCGGTTTGGGCAATCTACACTAAAAACCTTATAACTGGAGCTACAAAAATTATTTTTAAGTGGGACCAAGTTTTTTAAAAAGCTAAGAAATAGAAGAACACCCCTATAAAGCATTTTTGTTAGATTCCATGTGAGGAACTCCTAGTGGAGTTGACAAACTACTGACCTGAGAAAAACTTTCAAGTCTAAATAGTCAGAATAAAATGTGCATATCTCAAGTTAGAAAATTGATTTTTGAGTGGGGTTTCTTTTATTTAAAAATAGACTCAGATAAGTGTAATAATATCAAAATTCAAAGCCAAAAAATAAAAGATGAAATTATGGTGAATTTTTGAAATTACTATCCCATTGTAAAAGTAAAACTGGTTATGGTTTAGTTTTAAAGAATAATGAGAAATAAGCTTAAAGACATTAAGACCCTCACATTAAGTATTGTAAAACCTTCATAATAATAGATGAAATTAACTCTATGCCTAATAAAAGGATTTTATAAAAAGGGCAACCTCAACTAAAAGCTTGCACTAAATTTATTAAGTTAAGCTCATAAAACTTTGGGAAGCTTTGGTCTAGTCGTTATACTGCCGAAATTCTGCAAAAATTGTGGACTTAGAATATTTTGCATCATAAGCTTTAATAAGAAGAGATTTAATTAAGTGTGTGATCATTCAAAAGGGAAGGTGACCTAATTTAAGCTCCCCTCACCCACGACTCACATGAGGCATGGCATGACCCAACTAGTGTAAGTACTGAAATTCTATGGTGGCAATGGCTAGGGTATGAGCTCATTACCACTTATGTTTAGCGGGTGAAAAGAAAAATAAAAAGACCTAAAATAAAGGTTAAGTGAAGAAAAGAAAGGGACCTCGGTCCGACTCAAGTAAAGAATGAAACTCTCAATATGTTCATGCATGATACGAATTGTCATATAAGTTCTTATGTATACCATGATGTTAGCATATGAGAAATACGTACTTAAAATGGAATCTGCTTCAGATATTGATGTTTTCAAAAAACCTAAGAATTGAACCTATTGAATGCTTACTATTTTCATTTATAAAACCAAAGTGGCTGGGACGATGACAATGATGATGACACTTTCGTGTCAGGTTCGAGTCCTACTGAGAAATCTTATTTCTCACTCTAGTTATTTTCCATTTCGTCCCTGGATACCTATGGCACATCCGGTGGAGTGGAGCATGGACTCTCCCTACCATGAGTGGACCTACGACGCTGATGCTCAGGCTATCGTGGCCATAACCACCACGGTAGTCCGCACTTACTTTTACCTGGGTCTTATACATGAAGGAGAGGAGCTCGATGTTCCCCTAGCCCCCGTAGACATTTCTTCGGCATACTTTGGACAACCGCTGGGTCCTTGAGATTTTCCACCTGAGCCATTGCCATACATTGAGATGGAGTCGATGTCTCTGGACCTGCCCGTAGTCGAGCCCGTACCACAGCTTATGATTCCTGTGGTCGACGTGAGTTCCATGGCCATTCCTAGGGCCATAGCCGCTTTGCCGCCGCTCCTTGAGTATCACCCTGTTACATCTGAGGAGGATCCCTTCGAGGAACATTCCTCTATAGCTAGTTATACTCTGGGTCGCCATGTTTGTCGCATAGAGATGATTAGCAGGCACCCTCACATCATCCGTACTCCTCACATTCCCTAAGGCCGAGGAGCGAAGGGAACCAGGCACTCAAGGACTTGATTCCATCCAATCGAAGGGCGCGGAAGGGGCAGAGAAACCAGCACGTGTCTACATGGGCCTATTTTATTATTGCTCCTTATCCTATGTATTTCATTTTGTGACGGACCTTGTTATATTTGTTTATGTTTGATATTTTAGGGCCATGGCATGACCATGAGTTCCTTTTTTATGTATTGTTGAATATTATGAGACTTTATATATGTGATTGTTTTAGCAAGATGAATGCAATATATTTCTATTTATCAAATGTTCCTTTATTTTACAACTTGAATTTATGCAACATGCTAGTTTATCTTTATCCTCTCGCTCAAGGCTTTATTTTCCCAAAACGCTGCAAAGCGATGATGTATTTAAAAAAAAAAAAAGAAATCTTATCGTATTTTCTGCATAACTTAATTTCAAGTGAAATTTAGTTTTCTACGAGCATGAGTAACAACTAATAGAATGCCGTAATACGACTTAAGTGTAGTATGGGTTTATTAGAGTGTTACACCTCCACTACACCAACCTCATGCTTTCTATAGTCAAAAGTGGAGTGGGTGAATATTTGAAAAAAATAAGGAAAAAAAAGGGGAAAGAGGAATGAAGAAAAGAAAAAAAGAAAAGAAAAGAAAAGAAAAAAAAATAGAGAAAAGTTGGCAATACAAGGAAAATATAATGCCAAGGTTCAACAAGAAAAGCATGGTGGTTGTCAAGCAACTAAGTTGGGGGTACCCCAAGGAGAATGAATTAGGGGTGAGGGTTCCTTAAGTTGAGGGGGTTAATTGAGCTTAAATAATTATTCCATTATACCCCTTACCTTGGCCTACCGTTACAACTAAGAGAAGTCCTTTTGATCTTTGGCTAAGTGACATTCATGGAGAAACAGAGAGAGAGGATTGTGGATAGTGTGATGTTTTTGGCTTTTCTTAAACACAGCATAAGCATTGGGTGAGTCAATTCTTTGTTGCTTTTCTCTTGTACACACACACTTGGTCCATTCTTTTGACAATGTGATTGCATAATTAGATGGTCTTGGTACTTAGACTTTGATCCTTGGTAACTTTTGAGTTAAGTTATGGAGCAGTGATGAGGAATTCCATAGACAACAGCTTCTATCTTGACCATTTTGTCTAGTGAGTCCTTTTTGTTTTAAGTGTTTTTGGTTGAGTCTTTTGTTTTTCTATTTTTGAGTCTTTGATTTGAGTTTTGCTTAGGGACAAGCAATCACTTAAGTTGGGAGTTCTGATAACTCCTTGTAGTGAGTTATATTTTTAGTTAATTTTTATTTAATTTAGGATATAGTTGTTTAGTGTAGTTAATATTTTGTTTTATTTTCATTAAATAGTTTAGATTAGGTGGTACTTTTATTTTCTATTATTTTCTTATATTTTAGATACTTATTTATGTTTTTAGTCTACTTGTTATTATGTTGAAGCACTCAAGTTGAAATTTGGAGCCATGAGAGAGCTTATCTTGCATAAAATCAAGATCTTTTAGCATTGAAAATTTAATATCTAGCTCTCTAGAAGTCAGATTATGATGGTTCAAGATTCTTTGGAAAGAAGGGAAGAATATCTTCAACTTTGTTGTTGGACACCTTTTCCAGTTCTTGAGTCTTCTAGGGGAAAAAGGCCAAACAAGATTGAAGCTTTATCTTATTTTCGATGCTGTCAAGTCTAACCTTTCATCATTCTTTCACTTGTATCTTGAGTTGCAGAACTTTGATTGAGGTGATTCTTATTGCTTTGGAAAGCTTACTCAAAGATCTACAATCGCTACTTTAGTTCCAAGGCCAAATTCCAATTATTCTGACCGCTACTGAGCTTGGAAATGTGTAAAAATGGTTAGCACTGTCAGGCAGGCGCGCTATAGTGTGCTGCCTTGCACTATAGTGTGACGCCATTTACAGCAAGTTGCTGATTCTGGCCAAATTTCGAGAAACTATAAACGGCAACACATAAGTTTAGAAAAAAGGATCCCTAGACACTTCAAAACACCTCCCAAGACAGAAAACTTCTTCTAGAGAGATTGAAGGTGAAGATTCAAGGATTCCAGAGCTCAACTCCAACTCGGAGAGATCCACATTCTTCTGAATATCTTGTCTCTAGTTAGAAATCTTTATGGCTTTTGTTTCTTCTATTTTCTCATCTTCATACTCTTTCATTATTTTCTTTTCTTTAGTTATGAACTAGTTTTCTTTTACTAGGGCGTTAATGGATCCTTTTTGTGTGGCAAGTTTACTCATGGATAATGTTAATCTTGTTTTCTATCTCTATTGCTTAGTGTATTTGTTTGTTCTTAATGCTTTCAATTGCTTGATCACCAATTAATTGATTTGGGAATTTACAATAACTCGAGAGAAGGTTTGTGAATAGAGCCCCTTAACACAAACACCATGAGCTGAGTGAAAACTAGAGATTGACAAACGCGATTCGTGCGGTCAACATAGCAACCCATAGAGCTTCAACCTTTATCTAGATTAGTTTGTGCTAAGAGATTAGGCAATCAATTTAGGATAAAGAGTATTGCTTGACCTCGAGAGAGGTTAGGAATAAATTAAGGGGAGTCGACCGTGAGTTAATTAGGATAGGAACTGATTAACAGAAATTCATAGTAAATGTGTCTGCAATAAGTGAAGTTAATTAGCTCTAACATCCATCCCATTGTATTTATCCACACTGTAAGAATTTTTTTGCATTAGTATTTTTCTTATTTATTTTATTTTATTTAAATTTCAATTTCCTTATCGGTAATTCCATTCTGTCCAAATAGTTATTCCCTTAGACTATTTCGGTATTTGATCTATGCTTGTGGGAACGATACTTTACTTATTACTTTATTACTTGTATGATCCGGTATACTTGCTAGAGCCGCATCAAGGAGTGAGTTTTTGCTAGCTCAACGATTCATTGAATAATGTGGTCTGATATCTCGAGACTTTGTTCTTCAATTTCAATGCAATATATGTTTTTTTGGTTCTTTACTTCTTGTTCCTTATTATGGGTTGTCATTGAATGGTATTAAGATATTAATTCATGATTGAGATGTTAATTGAATGCATATTGGTTGGTTAATTAGTATTTAATATTTAAAAGAGGCGAGAATTGTGTTTGGGTTTAAGCTTAGGCTAATTGCAATTGGTTCTATAAATCAAAATAGGTTCATTAGAGTGAAGGTTTCAATTATCTAAGCAATTTTATGTTGATTGAATGTCTAAAGGTTTCTAGGATGAATTGCGGGATTGTTAGTTGAGGTCTCACTAATAATCCAAGTTGACCACATATCTTGTGTTATTTTTCGCCTCTTTGTAGTTAGTGATATGGATGTATGGTAATGATTCATGTTGCGAATATGATTGTGTTGCGAATTGAATTCTAGGAGGTCTCCCAGTGAGAACATCTCTTAGGATGTCAGGGCTTCCAATTTAGAGAGGGTCAACCTCAGGCACGCAACTTTATGTTTTGGTTGTTAATGATTGAATCACCATATACTCCTTTGGAATCTTCAGTTAGTACCTTTCTAGTTTTTGTTATTTTCTTCTTTTTAGACTTATTTCTTTATAACTTGCAATAAAAAAAAAAACCCCATGTTTTTGTTTTGTACTTTGGATTGAATAGCTATCAAACATCCTTGTGAGATGACATAGATTGCGTACTATATTGTAAATATTTAACAATTTGGTTTTAAATTATAATTTGGGTGAGCCCGACACATGCTACCACTTCTCCAATATGGGCCTTCTCAAGCTCATCATATGACTTGGTCGTGGTCTATTTTCCTATCTGGGATCAAACTCTTTTATGTTGGAACTTATATCTGGGCTGAACTCCACCATATATGTAACATTCCCACTTTAGTAAATAGAACGTAATAGAAACTTTAAATTATTTCCTTTAGGCAGTGTGAGAATTTCTCAGGCAGTATTATGCCATGACGATCCTTACACTTGAAATTATAGGGTAGTGTAATACTACCGTTGAAAATATGGCACGGCCATATGTTAAAAATTAAGAAATGACAAAAGTGCCCCTATCAACTTTTGTTAATTTCAATCTTGCCGAAAAGTTTTAGAAATTGTACTTTAACTCCTAGTGAATATTTCCACAATAGCCCTAGAACTTTTCATAAAATGAACTTTATATCTCTACATCTATAAGATTAGCAGAATGAGATTTTAAGCAGAGCATAATCACGTGGTAAAACCGTAGAAGTTTAAATCTCTGCTGATTGGGCCATGGAGGCAGTCTAGTATGAAATGACGTGGGGTGTCCTTGGACTTGCTCAAAATTACAAAAATGCCATTAGCTATGAAAAATAGAAAATAGAAAAAATTCCGAATTTGCAAAAATGATTATTTCACGTTAACAAGCAATTTATTCAATCTTATTGACTAAGTAAGGTTAATTAGGAGTTAATTAGATGTTAATTAGGGGGATTAGGCTTAGGAACAATTAGAATAGAGATGTAAAATTTCTCTCAGAGTCATTTACTAAAGTTTTGTAGATTTGAAGAAAATCAGCGAAGATTCGGTATTTTAAACCACCAGAACTGAACTAGTAGAATTTTCTACTAGAATCCCTCACTTAAGTGGCTGAAATTCAGCCACCCTTACCACATATGAGTGGCGCCAAGTGTTGCTCAAAATAGTGGGAAAACTTGGCCTTACCTTCATCAGATTTTTATCATTTTTGCCTAATTGTTCGGTTTTATCAACTACTTAAGATTAATTTGCATTCGATTAAATTTTTACTTAGAGCCAATTAAGTATCGTTTAGAGAAATTAGATATGAGAGAATTAGATTGAAAGCATAGGAAACTTCATAGGATTTTTCCAAAACCGATTTACCGATCTAAAGGAAATCGGTAAGATTTCGGTACTTTGAATTGTTGGAACCGAACCAATAGAAATTATACTATGAAAACCCTAGGATGAATGGCCAAGATTTAGCCAAAAACATCCCTACAAGTGGCGCCTCAATCAGCCATGAAAGAGGGCAGCCAAGTTGAGTTTGAATGTGAGATGAATCCACCAATCACAATCTAACTTCCTTCAAAAGTCTTGAAATAATTCCTTTCTCCTCCCCTTCAATTTTCGTCCATATAAGCTACTGAGCTCTCATCCTTTTCCTTCTATTCACACTCACCTTCACTCCATCTTCAACCCCTCTTCAAGTCTCATCAAGAGTTTCTTCAATCTAGGACATTAAACCAACAAGATTTCAACTAGATAAGGTAGGAATTCCAACTTCTTTTCTTGTTTTCTTTGAATTGGGCTAATTGGAACCCCACTTTCTTCCCTCCTCCTTGTATGATTCTGATGTTATCTTGAGTGATGATGATGAATTAAGGCTGGTTTAAGTTGTATATGTGAGTTTGAATTGAAGATTGGATGGATTGATTTAAGGAAAATATGAATTCAAGAAAAGTTCAAGAAGCTATTAGGGTTTTCCCCTCGATAGTCTGTACGGCGGAGTGTACGGCTCCGCCTACAGCCTTTTGAAGTTGATGAATATATTTTTATATGAAACTAGACATCTAGGATTTTCCATACATATAAATATAAGGCCATTAGATTACTATAGAATTAGTTATGAGTTTTTGAAGTTTAACCTAGAAATCTAGATTCTTACCTAGGCAGTATGAGTTTAGAAGGGTATAACTCACCGTAAACAACTCCAAATTGAGTGACCTTAAAGTCGTTTGAAAGATGACATATAAGAGAATAGCCCATAAAAATTTCAGAACCAGATTCATTGTCATTTTTTCCCAGCACACCAATGAAGTTGACTTAAGTTCAAACCAAGCTAAAGTAGGGTAGTCCAGTAGGGTCAAGTTTCGAGACTCATAACTCAAAATATACTCATGAAAATGATATGAAACTTAATTATTTGAAAGCTTGTTCTATTAGCTTTTATTTGATATAAATTTCATATGATTTCACCAAGATTTCTATTTTTAGTGAATTTTCCACTTATAAGAGCACAATTCTAGCTAAGAACAGGGTTGCCTAAGGAAAAATACTTTTATCTTGAGTTATACAAATCAAAATGAGATGGGACCAAAAGGGTTAGAAACTAGACACATAAGGCTATGACGTATCAAAATTTAGACTCAGATGAGTTGAATTGGGCAAAGGGTGGATTATAACAAAATCAGGCAGAATAGGAGGGAGTAAACCAAAAACCCCATAGATGCTTGAATTGAACTTGATGAATGATGCTACGAATATCTGTATAATTGCTAATCCATATTGAATTGCAAGTTTGACAGATTGTACTGGTTGTTTGGCACTATTCATGGGGAAGCAGACTTGATCCGTTATGCTACCGAATTTTCGGCAGGAATTTATGAGAACTTATGCTATGGGTGATTATGCTTTGAATATGTTTACATTTGCATGTCATGTTCATGTGCATCATGCATGCAAGCACAATTAGAATATGATATGATAAATAAGGTATGAGACATATCCATGAATGCACAAAGCATCCGCATGCATGATAAGATATGAAAAGGGAAAGATAATAAGAACTTGCAAGAAAGACGTACCAAGCTACCACGTGAGGCATGGCATAGACCTAGCTAGCGTGGGCCAGAGCGGTACTGTCTAAGACTTGGGCTAGCCCTCGATCATATTTAAGGGGAATAGACCGGTGTAAGGGTCCGGGAAAGTAAACCCATCACTCATGTATAGGTCGGACCTGAAAAGCAGGCTATTACCTAGAGGTGAGAGAGGCCATTCTCCTCTGGGGGACCAAGCATGGAAAAGCAAGGTTAAGTTGCAAGTTAAGGATTAAGTTGCATGTAGTCAAATATAAGCATCTATATGTGCATCTTCAATTATATCGTTAAGTCACAATGCTATTATGATTCTTGTTGAAGCATATCATACTATTCGTATTTCTATGTCTGTCATATGAAATGACAAGTGGTTGTTAAAATATATCCCGCTTCGGGTAAAGTGTTTTCAACTTAAAATTGAACCACTATTTATTTATATGTGCTCATATTTTCATAATAAACCAAAGTGGATGGAATGTTTATGATGACGTTGTAAGATTGGTTCGAGTTTACCTACTGAGAATCTTAGATTCTCACTGCCTGCTTGTATGTTTTTCTTTTTCGTAAACATTCCAACACCTAAGTTGGAAATTAAGTGCGAGGTGGAGTACGGGGCCTTTCATTGAGCAATGATCGGGCGTAAGCTAGACCAAGAAACTATTGAAGCTAGCTAACGACTAGTCAGATGTAGACGCTGTGTACTATGTCAGTTACAATTTCTTTAAAAGTGTAATTATTTTATTCTCTACGTATCAAAGATTATTAGTCAGTAACAAAGTGAGTAGTTAAAGGGCCATGTATTATATTTTCCATATTTTAAAGATTTTTTAGCACAGTGACAACCTTTTAATATAACTCCATGACTCGAGCATGGCTTATATGATAGCGGTTGTTACAATATGTACTTCTTGAGCTTTTTTGACATCTGCTCCTTTGTGCCTCTTTCACAATGACTTATTATAACATTGCCAAGCTTCCTTTTGGTTGGCATGTACCCTTTACTTTTGTGGTTGAGTCTAGAAACTTTAGTGCTAAGTAAGGTATTGGCACCACAACCCCAAAAGCATTCAAAAAGGGGCTTCTAAATATCATATGATACCTTGTCTGGGAATCAATCACAAGATTTTACACATTAATGGTCTTGATGTGGGGCTTAGTTCCAAAGGTCATCCTTAGGTCAATGACTCTTTCTACTTTCACTCGTTCCCTAGCGAATCCAACTAAGTCTCCACTATGGGGCCAGAGATTATACTCTAGGATTTGCATCTTCTACAAGGTGGAAGCATAAAGGATGTTAGTTGAGTTCCCTTAGTTGACCAGTAACTTTTGGCCTATATAGTTTCCTACGACCATGAAAATGACCATAGGGTCAAGTAGATTTTGATCTATCCCCTTAGAAGCTAGGTCAGAGAATAATATTACCAATTTTGATATCTTTAGTGGGCGAGTTGGCATTTTTTCCATAGCCATGATAGCTCAAAGGCATCACTTTCTTGTCGAACTTGTTTCTCCACCTCCTGCAAATTGTCTAGCTATGTAATTTATTAGTCCTTGGATTTTTGGAGGTTGTTTGCCTCTAGGGTCTCTTCCCTAACTAGTCTTTGGGGACTGTCTTCCTTGGCTCTGGCTTTTTTGCTACCCTTTGTCCTCTCCATGCTCTCAACTTTGGCTTCTTCTACACCAAGCAATGTATTTGTCCAGTAGCCCTTGCCTTACCAAATGTTTGATTTGTCCTTTAGGATGGCGTAGGCTTCAATGATATGCTCATAATTCCAATGAAACTGATACCATTTGCTTCTATCTACCTCGAGATGGATTTGCTGCTTTCTTACACTAGATGAAAGTTTTATAATATGGGAATTATACACCTTTTTGGGAATAATTTCTCATTTTGCATTAAGAGATATGGGCTTGACATATCTAGATCCGAGAAAATAGAAATTGTATTGGCCTTCCTCTCGGCCCTTTTCCCTTTGGTCAAGCTCTCTTCTCTTTTAACTTCATTTCTCTTGTTTGAGCTTCGATTCATCGTTTTTTCTGCTCTCTTGGCGAGCATATACTTTTTTTGTTTCCCCAACCTGCTCCATATTGATATACCTTACGACCCTCTTTTTGAACTTTGCAATTGTCTTTAGTGGGGTAATGGCCAAACAATTAGCAAATGGGTTGGCTCTCAGTCCTCTCTTCATGGAATGAAGCTCCATCACTAGATTGAGGTCTTGAATCTAATGGTAACAAAATTGAACTGATCCAGGTACTCTTTCAAAGATTCCTGAGGACCTTGCCTTACCGCATTTAAAGAATCTAAGGTCTTCTTATAGACTCAACTTGAGGAAAAGTGGTTGATGAATGCATGTAAAAGCTCGACAAAGTCATGAATAGATCCTACGAGTAACAAAGAAAACCACAGGAGGGTCACTTTCTCCAAAAACATAGGGAATATTCGGCATAGAAAAGGATTTGTAGCTCCATTTACTAGCATCGTAAATTTGAACATAGTTATGTATACCTAAGGATCTTCAATTTCATTGTACGACCATAAGGTCGTTGGGAGCTTAAATTTGTCTAGGAATGCTACAGACATAATGAAATCCAAAAATGGCCTTGATACACTTGAAGACCTTGTGAAGTCATCGTCCAATGTGTTTCATTTTCCTCTTAAGTTGGCCGAGTGTTGTCTTCTTTCCTATCTTGAGTAGGGTCATCATTATTCTAATGACTGTTGGTCTTCTTTTCCCTTCTTGCATTCTCTCAATTCTATGCTTCCATTTGAGCTACTAGCTTCTTGTTTTGGTTTTGCAGTTGTTTGATCATGTGATATAATCATTCAATAATAGAAGGTGGCAGATTGTTGTTCTCCTTCTTCCCATTATTTGGATAGTTCAGGTTGTTAGCATGATCAGTCATGTTAATACTCTAACTGTTTGTGGTGCTATTCACCAATTGTGGGGATTGCACTCGGGCCCCATGGAGGGCACCAATGTTCTGACCTATTTGCTAGGTTGTTCGATGTGTCCTTTCTTGGTTCGAGCTTTTCTCATCTCTATGGCTTTAATGGGAATTTGCAAGGAGCTCCAATGCTTAAGTCAAAACTCTACTCAACTTGGGTGCAAATGAAATAGGATTGATTATTTACCTTTGGCTCCTGTAAGCCCCTTTATTTAAAGTTGAATCTCCTTTCCAGTTAAGGTTTCCACATCCTCTAATTTTCAAGGGATTCCATAGTTATAGGTAACTACTTTTGAGTGGTTGAGGCTTGTTAGGAGTGAGGGTCATTCAAGATTTATTTGGAGAATACTCCTTTTAGAAAGCCTTGTCTTAATCTCACTGGCCGAGCTCTAAGGCCCAAGAAAACAGTTTAGGCCAAACATTATGTCATGGAGGGCTACCATGATGCCATGTTAGGAAGATGGACACGATGGACAAAGGCTCTAGTGATAGATTATGTTTATCATGTGAACTGAGGCAAGAATTGTATGGGTTGTATCCGTACCGTGGCAAGGTCATGTGATTAGAGATGATGGATCTGAGCTAAGGGATGCCATCGCACAAGAGTCCTCAAAGGTCATAGACATGAGAATCTCTATGAGCACAAAATTGGCCAAGTTAAAAGAAATTAATAATTGGTCAAGTTAAAAGAAATTAAGAAAAGAAGCTCTAAATTTGGCTACCTATACTGTTAATTTTGCTTGTGCAATCATGATGCATTACAAACCCTTTTGAAAGTTATCATATGCATGATTGAGCATTTTGGTGTTAAATGTTCTTAAAGTTGCTTGGTGATGCTGGAACTGTCTGAAAACTGGACCAGAACGTGGGTCTAACCAGTTGAACTAGGAACTAGGCAGGTATTTGGTCCAGTTACACCTAAAAAACTGCCATCTCAAAAAATCAGGATTGAACCAACCAAGAACTGATAAACCGGCCAAATCAGACCAATTTTACTTGTTGGTCAATTTTTTTTTTAAGAAGCACAAAATTAATTTTTAATCATCAATGGTGAGCGTAACTACTTCATTATGATGAAAAATGGTCAAAAATATATTTTGGTTGGCCAAACAAAAAACTGTTATATCTTTTACTCTTTAAAAAAGAGCTTAGAGGTGATAAATATATTAAAAAAATGATGCATAGATACTATTTATAGAAGTTTCAAGAGTAAAATATTTTTACTCTAAGCAATGTGAGACTTGTTGAATGCTTTAAGTAGTTTTAAGAATAAAAAAATTTCAAAATCTAAGCAATGTGGGACTTAATATTTTACTTGTATTGGTTATGTGAATATGACTTAATATAGTGATTTTGATTTCTAAAACTATTTTTATCATATTAAATTTTTTAATCATTTTTATTTATCTCACAACATGTTTTTCATATATATATATATATATATATATATATATATATATATATATATATATATATATATATATATATATTACGTCTAGGTTAAATCTCTGGATGAACCAATGAACTTCTGAGCTAGTACTTTGTCTGGTTTAATGCTCGGTCCAGTTTTCAAAACCTTGGATACTGGTGATTGTACTATTTTATGTTTATTGTATGCTTTCTACTTGTTTGATAGCCTGGGAAATTTCGATATCGGTAGGCCCTTGGAAAACACCGCCCATATTGAGATTAGTATATTACCTCATTTCTTTATGTTTCCAGTTACATAATAAGATAACAAGGATCAAGTTTGATTGGATGTTTGATGTTCATGTGATTCGTACATATTATTTCTGAAGGTACCTTTTTGAATGTATAAATATTATTAGTGGTCATGACCACAAAGTTGTGTATTTATATGTCTAGATTATTATAGTAATTGAACTTACGGATGCATGTTATAGTGACTAAGTATACATTCGTCTTTTGTTAGATTAGCCAAAAAGACTTAATGAAGGATTAATTAAGCAAATGGCAAGGTAATAGAAGTAACTTAAGAAAGGGATTTGTCATCCATGGACGTATTAAAGGAAGGTAGAGTAAAAACCCAATAACTCTTACATGTAAAAAAAAAAAATGAGAAAGAAGTTGCTAGCACTTACTAATTAATTGTTAATTAAGAGATGAAAAACAATGGCTAATTAATAATTAACTGATGAGATGTTACAGGGGTTGCGCCTTTTTTCTTCTCTTATTGATTCAAGGGGAAAGAAAATACCCTCTTACTCATATAACGGCCTAGTCTCAAGAAGTTTAGACAAAAAAGAAAAGGAGATTTTTCAAACCTTGAAACCCTAAATTTTGTTGCTTGATAAAATACTCTATCGTTCCTCAAAATACGAAATCAAAAACCAGAAACAATCTTTTTTTCATTTCAAAACATTGTTATTTGAGAAATTTCAAAAAACATCCATGACTATGAACTACGGTTTAGATTCGACTCAATCATATTTTTAATGCAAAAATTTATTCCATCTAACCAAAAATCATATACAAGATACAAATAGAATTTTGACGACTATAAATTCTTATTTTAAATTAATTTGATCCAAATTAATTTAATAGAAAACCCCAATTTAAAATAATTTGATAATGTTCTCAAATAGGGCTTCTACCTTAGTATAACCTACTCTAATACCACATATAAGAATTTATCAGATCTATATTAGGAATTTAGAACATCATAGAAATAGATATATGGATTGGTAATGTTGTGTACCCCATTGATTGATAGCATTGAGAGGCACCGTCTGTGAGTCCTGATGCAATGAGAAAATGTATATACTTGTCTATGCCAAACACAGGAACTAACACCATCTCCTTCTTTCCTTATAGAGGCTATTGATGGAGTAGCAAGCCATTAAGAGACTAGAGTGGGGATCCTAACTATAGTATGAATATACAATAACCTAGTTTTGTCCATCATAGACTTTGGTTACCTTGAGCCTCTAAACCAATGATCACCTCCAAACCTATAATGAATCATAATGATTATATGCATTTCTTGGGAATAATCAAACTATTCATTCAACATATTTTTTATAAAAATAAAATACTCATCAATCAATAGAATCCCAAATCAAAAAATTCTAACAATTTATTCATTACAATATCCATGTGCAATAGTAATAATTAAACTAGTAGAGAAAACAAAACTAGCTAACAATAAAAAAATTGACATTAACTTTTGAATGAAACAAAGCTATGGGAGAAGTTTATTTTGTCTTTATGTCCATTACTAGAAACATGCTAATTTATGACGGAATTACCGATGAACAAAAATCTATTGGTATTTTTTATGAAAATACCGATGGAAAGCCAAAAAAATATAATAAAGTCGAAACTTATCGACAAAAGCATAATTTTGTCAATATTATTTTGCATATAGGGGTGCCAAATAATTTCTGATGGATTTACCAACGGAAGTTTTGCAGTAAAATCCATCAGTAATGAAGAAATTAGACATTAAAAATGCGAGCTCCACTTTCTTCTTCCTCACTTCATCTCTCACTCTCTCTCTTTCTCTCTCTCATAGCCATAGACTGTTTGCTCGTAGCTGGAGTTTCCATTTTGCTGCTAGAGACAGCTATTAATTTCATGGTATGTTATTAAGCATTTTATTAGTTTATTTTTTTGTTTAGCTTAATTTTTTCCGTTCTATTTCTTTTCTCAAAGTTTTAAGTTTCTAAATTAGTTAACTAATGTATTTTGTTGTTTAGATTGTTAAAGATCCTTTTTAGGAATGCCTGATTGATTTGCATGAGTGTATGTGTTTGCTATTGGTGTTTATTTAATGAATTAATTTTTGTGGAGGCTCTTAATTTACGAGGAGATTCTACCCAAATATTTTTTATTATTTAGAATGTTGTTTTAATTAAATAATTATCATAATTAACAAGTGGAGGCTTCTTATTCAAGGGGAGACTCTGTCCAAATTGTTTTGATTGTTTAAAATGTTGTTTGAATTAAATAATTATTTTAATATAATAATCAGAGACTTTTTATTGAAGGGAAGACTTTGCTCAATTTTTTTTTGATATTTTAGATTGTTTTGGACTAAAAAATTGTTGTAACAAGAATAAGTAAAGGCTCTTAATTTAAGGGAGACTCTTTCCAAATTTTTTTTATTGATATGTGATTGTTATGCTATGTAGTTGTTATATATTTTTAAGATATAATGTTCTCTCCAAATCAATCATGGATATATGATAAATTACACCCAAGTCAAGGGGATTAAACTACAATTTTATGCAGGGGTTGATGAATTAATAAGGATTTGTTATGCAACAGAATAGTTTATAAGTGATAGGAAAGATAGGTGTCCCTATGGTAAATACAAATGTAGGAGATCTTTAGATAATAAGTTCATTACATATCACCTGTACAAGGATGACTTTAAGCTTGATTACTAGGTTTGGACTGAACATGGGGAAATCCTTGCACTAGAGAATCAATTCGATATGGTTATGCTGGAAGTAGTTCCAGTAGGGTCTATGTAGGTAATGAAGAAGGTGGTAATGTGACTTGGAAGGATAACCTTAGTCATCATTAGTTTGGAATGTATTCTTAACTTTCATAAAAGGTTTCCCATCCAAATACTGAGAGATTTTATAGTATGATAGAGGAAGTGAATAAGCCTTTACAAGAAGGGTGTGTGCATTCGTAGTTGTTTTTAATAGTAAGAATTTGAATAATAAGTATAGGCAAATCAGAGTCAAAGTTCCTTTAATCAATAGGCTCCATTAATGAGTGAGATTAGTTCATAACTAGAATCTATTCCAAAGGACTTTTACCAAGCCAAAATGTTAGTTTCTAAGCTTGGGTTGAATGAAGCAAAGATTGATTGTTGTTTGAAAAGTTGCATGCTCTATTACAAAGTTGATACTACCTTGACTCAAAACAAATTCTATGAAGAGGCTAGGTTTAAGCTCAAGAAAGGAGGAAGTGTGGCATATAAGGATGTTCCACATATGAGAATGCATTATCTACTCCTAATCTCTAGACTTAAAAGATTATATGCATCAACGAGTTCAGCACCTCACATAGGGTGGCACTTTGAGAATCGAAGCATTGATAGTGTAATGACACATCCTTCTCATGGTGAAGCTTGGTAACATTTTGATTAAGCCCATCCCGATTTTGCATCCGATCTTCATAACATTAGGTTAGGGCTTTGTGCTAATGATTTTACTCTTAACAATCAATTTAGGAAATCATATTCTTGTTGGCCTATGGTTGTTATTTCTTACAATCTTCAACCTTAAATGTGCATTATAGATCTTTATTTGTTCTTAACTTGCATAATTTTTGGTCCTCAATAATCCGAACGACAAGATTGATATCTATCTTCAACCTTTGATTGATGAATGGAATAAGTTATGGTTTGATGCTATTTTGACTTTTGACATCTCAACCAGGCAAATTTTTATGTTAAAGGCAGCATTGATGTGGGCCATCAGTGATTATCCATTCTATGGGATATTATCTGGATGGATGACTCAAGGGAAATAGGCATATCTGATTTGTATCAAGGATCCAAAGCATTCACTTTGAAGTATAGGGAATAGAATTCTTTGTTTGACTGTCATGGAACGCTTTTAAAGATGGATCATACTTATAGATTCAATAGGTATGGATTCAGAAAAAACGTCATAAAGAATAAGAAAGCTCCAGTCCGACGTACCAGTTACCAAATTTGGAAAAGGGTTAGTCAACTTCCAAAAATTATAAAAGTCTGGATTTTCTATTTTTTTAGAATTTTATGTTAGTAGCTTATATTTTTATTTATTTTTTTAACTTGTTATAAGATTTATTACAAATTATATTTATATATCTTGCACTTTATTATATTTTTAATTATATAGATTATATAAATTTGTGAATAATTAAAATACTTTAAAATAATTAACTAATAATTTGAATTTTTAATAGCATAATGTAGATTTAAAAGAATTAATAATTTGCTATTACCGACGGCCATTCCATCGGTAGTATTTGAATACTAGACTATAATTTTTTAATTACCGATGGCTTATTTGTTAGTGCAATTATAAAATTTGTTGGTCTAAATTCATCATTGATGGATTTAATAGGCAATTAACAAAAATATTTAATGACAGAATTAAATTTTCGTTGATATAATAAAAAATATTGATGCTGATACGTGTTTTACTGATGAATTTTAATATTTTTTTGTTTGTAATTACGTTGGTAAATGGTAGTGACTGTCATAGCCCGCTCCAAGTTACAATTTTTAAAACTTAATTACACTATTTGAAGGATAGTGCAACCAAGGTCATCTCATAAGGATGTTGATGACTATTCGACTAGTAATAAGGGGGTTTTGTTTGTATGTAAGAAAACTAATTAATAAAAGAAACTAACAACTAAAATGGACACTAGCTTAAGGATTTCGTAAAGCCAAAAGTTTATCTATTAAAAACGTGTATATGATCAAACACATGATGTGTGGCTAACTTGAGCTATTAAAGAGACCTCTATTAACAACCTTACAATTCTACCTGGAAACCTCTAGGTGTTAAACTAATATACAATTGATTAGATAATTGAGACTTCAACTTTAATTAACGTATGTTGATTTTTAGCCCCAGTTGCATTAGCCCAGGTTTGGACCCAAACCCAATTCCTAATTCTTTGATTAATCAAGTTCATAGCAATTAACCAATTAGTAATCATCCAACTAATTTCTCATTCATAAACCCACATATCAATACCATTCAATGCAAGCATATAAAAGAGTAAGAGACAAAGAATTATGAAAACATATCATGCATTGAAATTCAAAAGAAAGGTTTCAAGATACAATCCTTGAAGCCCATTAGAGAATCTCTAAGCTAGCCTCTGTAACATCCGAAAAATTTTATCATTTTCAACCAAGTTGTTCGATTTTTATCAAACAATTGTGATTAATTAGAATTCGATTGCGCATTTATTTAAATCTAATTAAGTGTGATTTGGAAGGATTAGAATTTAGGAAATTAGATTAGGAACATAGGAAACCTCATAGAGTTTTTCTAAAACCGATTTGCCGATTTAGGAGAAATTGGTAAGATTTCGGTATTTTAAACTATCGGAACCGGATCAATAGAAATTATACTGTGAGAACCCTAGGATGGATGGCTAAGATTTAGCCAACTTACCCATGTAAATGGCGCAATTTTAGGCCTTCATATGGGCTGCCAAATCACATTGAACAACCAACACAAATCCACCAATCAAATGCAACTTGCTTTAGAAGTTTTCATTTTTTTTCCTTTTCTACCCTTGCAATTTCGGCCTCTTTATGTGGCTAACCCCTCTCCATTTCCTTTCTTCATCATCTCATCTCATATCATCTTCATCTCTAACAAACCTTCAGCTACATCAAGATTTCTTCAACTCAAACACAAATCTAGCAAGAGTCACACCTAGAAAAGGTAAGAATCCAACTTCTCTTTTTGTTTTCCTTGATTTGGGGCTATGAGGAGATCTTGTTTTTCTCATCATAATGATGTGATTTGGAGTGATGATGATGGATTATGATTGAGTTTGCATGGATGTTGCAATTAGAATTGCAATTGGTATACAAGTACTTGAAGAATAGAGAGGATTCAAGAAGTTATTAGGGTTTTCACTTGATGGTCCGTAAGGCAGAGTGCACGGCTCTGCCTACAGCTGTTTAAATTTGATGAATCTATTTTATATGAAAGTAGACATTCAAGTCTTTCCATACATATAAAATATAAGGCCATTGGATTAGAATAGAATTTGTTATGAATTTTTGAATTCTAACCTAGAAATCTAGCTTCTCATCTGGGTAGTATGAGTTGAGAAGGGTATAGCTCACCTACCCAACTCTAAATTGAGTGTAATTAATGCTGTTTGAAAGCTAACATGTAAAGAAACTTCCCATAAAAATTTCAAAGTCAGATTCATTGGTGTTTGTTCCTAGAACATCAATGAATTTACCTTAAGTTCAAACCGAGCTGGAACAGGGAGTCTAGTAGGGTTAAGTTACGGGGCTTAGATCTCAAAATATACTCATGAAAATAATATGCAACTTATTTCATTTGAAAGCTTGTTCTGTTATCTTTAATTATATGAATTTCATATGATCTTATCCAGATTTCTATTTTTAGTGAATTTTTAGTTATAAGGGTGCGATTCTAGCTAAGAATAGGGCAGTCTAAGATAAAATACTAATAACTTGAGTTATACAAATCAAAATGAGATGGGAATAAAAGGATTGAAAACTAGACACATAGAGCCATGACATATCCAAAATTCAGGTTTAAATGAGTTGAATAGGAGTAAAGGTAGACTTAAAAAACTTCGGGTAGAAGAGGATAGAGTGAGCAGAAAACTCTGTTGATATTTTTATTGATTTTGAAATACCATGTGATCAATAATATTGCTGTAACTTGCTATTTTACATTGAATTGCATACTTAATTGATTGTATTGGTAGCCTAGCACTATTCATGGGGAATCAAACATAATCCATCATACTGCCGAATTTCCGGCAGGAATTAGAGATAGTTCTAAATGTTGGTGTGTTAATATTATTATGCGACGTGTATGAATACTATGCAAGTTTTATCACTTGAGAATAAGGTAAGAAGCTTATGTATTTATAAATCTATGATGAAAGATATGATGATCAGTTCATATTTCTAAGGAACGTGACATGGTGATCACGCTCTGATGGGGTATGACAGGGCGATCATACTCTGGAATGTAGCATAATGCCCACACCCTAAGGAATGTGATATGGCGATCAAATCCCGATGGAGTATGAAATGGAGATCATACTCTGGGACATGGCAGGATGAACTTATTCCTAAGAAGTGCAATATGGTGATCATACCCCTACGGAGTATGACATGGTGGTCATACTCTTGAATATGTATAACAAGTAAAGGGAAATAAAGAAAGAAAAGAAAATCATGTGTATCTGTATAAATTCAAGTACAAGTAAAGGCAAATGTAGATTTTATATTTTCAGTATATTGGTGTTATTATATTTTAATATATTTCAGTTATTATTCATAGTATAATTCATAAATTGATTTTGTATTGGCTCACCCAAATGACAAGTATATGAATAAAATGGACTCTGCTTCAAACAATATGTTTTCGATCTATAAAATTAAACAATTTATATAACATGTCCACATTTTTCATAATAAATCGAAGCTGCTAGAGATAATAACGATGACACGGTATGAAATTTCTTAGTAAATCCTACTGAGAATTTAAAATTCTCACTCATGTTTTCGTGTTATCTCCAAATAGTTCGAGAAGATTCAACGACGGCTGAAGTTGCTGTTAGATAAGATCTGCTCAAGTAACAATAACAACTCCAGAGTGTGGTACTATGACTTAAGCATAGTATTGTACAAAGGAAGATGTTACAGCCTCAAACTCTACTCCTTAATTGAAATTTACAACCAAAACAAAAAATAAAGAGTGGTGATGGAAAGATGAGAGGGTGAGGAAAAGAGAGAAGAAGAAAAGGAGAGCAAATAAAGAAAACTAATCCACTCTAACCTAAAGAGAGAAGCTAAATTCCTAAGAATGAGACTCCCTTTTTGCATTGCTATTTTATTACTACTTATCAGACCTCAAATATGTGAATTCAATATTGTCCTTGAGCCCAAATTAATCCTTCGTCTCTTAGCTTTAAATGAACACCCAATTTACTTAATTTAGACTTGAAATGAAAGAGTTATGGCACAATCTTTGTAGTGTATCCAAGTTGTATCTCTATTCGTGTCAGTCAACTTCAACAACCAAGAAGCCCACTAAGATGTTATTATTTTGGAAATTGATCTCATATGAATTGAAGCTTTATGTCTTTACTTTCAAATTGCATCAGTTTTGCCTTAATCCAATATCTACAACTCAAGTTATGGTCCAATTAGTGTACACTACTTAGATTCTAGTGACAAGTTTCGATTTCATGGCCCAATTCGATCAACTAGATATTTGAATTAACTTTCGACTTCTCATCAAAATTGTAGATCTTTCTCTCAGTTTTTCTACAATATAAAATTTGTAATTTTTAGAGCTCTACAACTCAAGATAAGCACAAAATATAGAAACAATATAAATTTATAATAGTGCTGAAAAATATAATTAAGCCCAATTAAAGCTGAAACTCGTAAAATGTATCCAAGTAACATTGATCAATTAAGAACAAAAGAGGTCTAATAAACAAAATATGAGGGTTAATCAATGTATTAAAATCTTACTTATCAAATTTCCCTGCACTTAGCTTTGTACGTATCCTCATACAAAATTCAAAATATGCACAAGGGTGCCAAAAGAAACATCAAAGTCTAAAACAAACACATATGTCCTAAAAATGAAAAAAAATGATCAAACAACGTGAAAAACAAATTTCCAATGGATCTTAAAGAGTGTTAAGCATATAGGCAACAAGCACACATAAGGCATAAAGAAATTCAACAACCAAGACACATATTTACAAAGGTGCAAGCAAGGGAAAAATCACTCCAAAAGCATGCATTAAGCATAGAGGACTTCACAAGATATTGTGTTTAACACACTTACTCTCAAGTGTTTAAAGTTTAATTATTCTACTCAAATCACCTCAAAAGGAAAAGCATTACCATAAGCTTACTTATCATCTAATTCTCTACTACTCAAACATATGTACATACAAATCAAAAGGACTTTATTCAAGGTTATAATGGGGCTAAGGTAAGGGTTGGGAAATAGCAAGAATATGCAAGGTAAATACCAAAGACAATAGAAGAACATTGGCAAAGACATGAGGTTACAAATGTAAGGGCCCTCCTCAAATCTAAACAATGCAACAAATAACTCTCTCTTAACCTCTTTCTTCACTTTCTTTTTTCATCAAAATTGCCCTATTTATTGGCTTTTTCCTTTTTTTATTTAATTTTTTTTACATTTTTTCTTTTATTTTTTATTCTTTTCATTTCTTTTCTTTTCTCTTTTCATCTCTTTGCACCCCCTATACTTAAAGTCTTGCATGTCCTCATGCAAACCCTCACACTTATGTTAATGCACATTTCTAATGATAACCAATAGTCTCCTAATCCCTAAAGCTAGGTAGATCATGGTTTTTTGTTTTAAGCTTGTAATGTGCTAAAAACAAGGAATAGGTAAAATGGCTCAAAGGGACTATGCAAGGGAAAAAATACAAGGATGGCTATTTGGCTAAGTAGCTAATCACGAAATGAATGCTTTAACCATATTCATGTATGCAAATGAACAGTATAGCCTCAAAAAGAATCAAAGCAAGTTTGAGAGTGACAAATCCTATGAGGGAACAAAACACACAAGGAAAAAAGGAATGGCATGTAATGCATCAATCCAAATAAGGCTCAAAAGCTTACATGGGTTATGCCCAGCATACAAGCAATTGAAGATCAATCTATCACGCATGCAAAATATAAAGGATGAGATAAAAAGTCAAGCATGTTGAAATCTCAAGCCATGAATGCTAAATGCTTAAAGCTAATAACTGAAGAATTACCATGGGAAAATATCAAACTAAACAACACAATTGATATACAAAAACTAACACTGAACATACTTTATTCTAAAAGTAAAATGTAGGACAGAAAATTAAAAAGGTAAAAAGTGATGAGAACTCTCTCATAGTGGCTTATGTTTGAAGTGTTCTAGGAATTCCCACCAAGGCTTGCATCAATGGCCTCCTCAAGGATCCCATAAGGTGATCTTGAATTCATTGCCATCCTTGTTATTGGTCTCGATAGGTTAGTGTTGATGGCCTCGGCAGCCTCCTAGGTAGCACTTCTACAATGTTGAAATAGGTGGCTTAGGGGCAAGATTTGTTTTTGACATAGGCATAATCTAAGCACCTTCGTGCACCCAGATGAAGTAAGCCAGCTATCATGTCATAACTGGTTCGAAGTTGTGCATTGCTATCCAAGTGGGCATATTCAAACCACCCCAAGAAAGGTGTAGGTTGTAACACTCTAATAGTTCTACACTATGCTTAAGTCATATTATGGAATTACTAGTTGTTACTTTTGCTCTCGGAACTAATATTACCTTTGAAATTACTTTTATATGAAAATAGGGGTAAATTTTTTTCAAATAATAACGAATAAACCTTTCTGAAAACCGAGAGCCATGAGCGAATCATAAACGCATAATATAAACATTGCAACTTATACATATAGTGCAAATAAAATAAATAGAAGCAATAAGAATAACAACAATCTTAGATAAATATAACATTCATTCCATAGCCATTCATAGTGAATATAATAATGGTGTTATCAGAAGTCAGACATAAAGATAATGATGGCTCCGATACGTATTGTCGACCCTACAGAAGAAACCTAACAAATACATCTACAAAAGAAATACATAGAAAATCCCATCCACCCATACATGCCAAAAGAAAATGATAACCCTAGCTACAACCAAAAAGGGCTATTCTCATGCTCAACTCTGCATGTAATCACCACATCACTCGTCAGGCAGGAGGAAACTATTCCCGAATCCACCGATAGCAACATTACCTCATCCTCCTCCTCGGGCACACCTATGCCTACGAGGCACAGCATGGGCATGAATGAACCCACGACCGTGAACCAAGGGTGGAGCTGGGCCAGCAGACGAAGCAGAAGAGTCAAAATATAAGCAAATCACTGAAGGCTGAGATGGATTCGAACCGTAGGATCCCACGGAATAAGTCGGGTATGATGACTCCGAAGGATTCATCTCTATCGAAGTAGTCAGCGTCAACCTAGTCTCAGAGTCAGAATCCCCATCTATTGGGTACCTCAGAGGATGAAAAGGCGGCGAACGTTATCCATGATAATGTCCTAGAACGACTTGTGAGGGCAGAAAAACGGACTCATCACTGGTGCATGGAACTGGCAGCAATGGAATATATAGACCTGCATCACTGACTAAGCAGTCAGCATAAATGCATTTAGCACCGGGTCGAAATGCCAATACATCATCGGGAACACAACAAAAATCACCACAATGCCCGATGCCAGCATCCTTTGGAGATGACACAGAAATGTAGGAGTGAGAAATACTAAATTTCTCAATAGGATCGCGACTAGACAAACACTATGTCATTATCATCGTCCCGGTGACTTCGGGTTTGATTATGAAAACAGCGGACATGTGTAGGTTCAATTTTAATGATTTTGAAAACTTAAGTCCCAAAGTAGGTTGCTTTTAAACTTAACATCATAATCATAACCTCATAAGTAAACATACATGCTAAAGCAGAGAATAAACATCCATAATGCATATAGACAATATAAATGCATGCCTTGACATGTAACCTCATAAACTTAACCCATGGTTATACGTTGACTTTATTTTCATTTTTAGCATGTACTTAACATTCTTTACTTTTCCTTTGAAATAGACTGCTTTTGGACATGAACTCATTCTGTGACCATCGTCATGTAGTACTAACCAAATTAGACAAAGCTGATATTGGTTACCTCTAAGTTAGAGGGTCCTCCATATTACCTTTTCATCCTCCATCGAGGTTCCTTGAGTCTTTGTGGATGATTGTCTCTCATTTCCTTTATCGAAGTTGTTTAAGGGTCATATCCCATAATTTTTTTTCTTATTATTATACTTTACATGCATAATACTTCTTTGACTAGACACATGTAATGATCTGACTAAGTCCATAATTTTGGCGGAAATTCGGCAGCATAATGGCTAGATTGGAACTTCCCTAAAATGCCAATCACAAACTTTCAACTGACAGTCCATCATATCTATATCATATTATCACACTAATCATTCAATAATGCGACAAAGCTCAATCAAACTTGTCATTCACGATGCCAAATGGCATCATACATCCATACCCTAAAGGGGTTCATAGTTGTATTATTCTTTGTGAAGAATTTTATGAATCATCATATGATTTCCCATGGTTACCCATGAGAGAATCACATAGTTAAAATATATGTATGTGGTCTTTTAGTTACTTAGTTCTCATGTGAAATTATTCTTTGCTTAAGTACACATCTTATGGAACACTTGTTCAATTTAATTAAGTTAGGTGATTGTTTCCTTTCCTTGATATAGTGCACTTAGTGATTCCTAGGTTCATGGTATGCTCAGAAGCTCTAATCATACTTCTGTTTCCAAGGAGTTTGAAATCCCTCTAATCCTTGGGTCATGATAACACATAACCATACTCATGAACCCAACAACACCATGTTCACTAATCACCAAGGGTGATTTTTGACTTATCCAAGTTGCAAAGTTTCAAGCTTTTATCACTATCATAACAAGATCTTACCTTAAGTATTATAAAAGTTATCATTATTTACAAAGAGGTTATAAAGTTTTATTCTTTATGAAAGTAAGTGTATCTAAAAATATATTCTTGACTCAAAGATTAAACTTTATGAAATAATGATGCAAGATACTAGCTTTTGAGCTAAAAAGACTTGTTCTTTATGAAAGTTAACACTTTTATTTATTCTAATACCATCAAGGTCTCACCTTTATGATTTAAAGTTGTCTTAAATTCAAAAAGGTTCCTACTTTATGAACTAGGGATATAAAACATTAACTTTAGAGTTAGAAAGTCTTGATTTTTATAAAAGTTGACACTTCTAAGCATTGTTTTGACTAAGATCTAAACTTTATGAATTAAAGGTTGCAAAACAACACTTTTATGACTTAAAGTTTTCATTCTTGACTAAAGTTTGAAACTTTATGAAAGGTCTTATCTTCAAGGTTTGATTTCTAAGACATAAAGTGACAAGATATCATTTTTATAACAGAAAAGGCTTCATATTTCAAAAAGCTTAGACTTTTACATGTGGTCTTGTCTCCAAAACAAACAAAATAAAACTTTATGAGGGCATCAAAACTTGCGCCATTTTTTATGCATCAAAAAGCAAACTTTTTGAGCTTTAAACTCTTGGAATGTTCATAGTCTTATCAAATCATGAAAAACATGTAAAGATGAAACTTTTCTAATCATGAAATCATCATAAGAAAAGGAACAAACTTTAAAAAAGATACCACCAAGAACGTCATTCTTTTTCAAGCAACTCATAAGAAACATCAAGATCTCATGCATCAAGAAAGAAAACTAGAAACTTTGAAGAACTTAAAGAAAGGAACTTTTCAAAAACTCAAGAACACTCATGAACAAGAATATGAACATATTTTACCAAAAATAGAAACTTTTGCTCATGAAGAGCATGAAAGATTTTCTCAAGCTTTCACTTGAAGAACTTGGTCATGGAGGAACCAAACCTCAAGCTTTCTTGAGTAAACAAAATAAAAGAGTGAAGATCACTACCTAAGCTTTGAAAATGATGAGTTCTTGAAGGATAAATGAAGAAGATGATGGCTCTTCCCTGATGATGGTGGTGGCAGTTTTGGATGAATGAAGAGATGTGGTCTTTGAAGGTCTAAGTGAAGAAGGTTTGGTTATGGAGGTGGAGAATGGAAGAAGAAGAAGATGAAGAAGAAGAAGAGAGAATATAGAGAGAAATTGGAGGATTTGAAAGTTTAGAGAGAAAATGAAAGTGTGAAAATGAAAATAAATGTGTATGTATGTGCATGTGTATGGCCGTAACATTCAAGTGGGTGAGGGGAGATATTTTTATGTTATTTTGTGTTAATTAAGGTGTAGGGGGACAAATTGGATGATAGGGGAACAAAGCATGTACTTACTCTTACATAAAGCACTCTTGTCTAATACTTTATGCTTTAGTGACATCACCTTTGTTTTATTGTCTAGTTGACTAAATTTGAATTTAATCATGTGATTAAGTGCTCTTGCAACTTAATTAACATGATTAAGCAAGGATTAGTGATTAACACATAAGAACATGACTAACAAAAATTAATCTTATGATTAAGCTTAATTATCCTTAATTAAACTCAATTAAGCTAATTAAGGCCGATTAGTACTTGATTAAGCTATTAAGGCTCTAATTTGCTTAATTAAAGATTTTCTAATCTCGATTAAGCATTTTCTTAACTTTTCTTCTCATAATTAACTCATAAACACCTCATTAATCCCTTAATTAAGCCTTAATCTCATAATTTCTCATTAAGTGCCTAATTATCAAGGTTACTGAGGTAATTTAGCACGACACGAAATTGAGGATGTTACATAGGTGCTTGCTCTAAACTAGTGCAATATGTCTTAGCTGCAGGAGAAAGACAATGGAGGGGAAAGGTTAGGTAGTTTCTTCAATTTATTCCTCCAATAGCTCAGCTCTATGAATATCAGCTACAATGTCGCCATCTTTTAGCATCGGAGGATCTCCTCTCAAGCATGACTCAATCTCTACACACACGGGGCAGATATACTTACCTCACAGTCAGCACATGTGGATCCATAAATATGTCAATAGTAGTTAGCTCAGAGAATTCTGCAGAGAGGTCACTAAGAGGGTCTTATGAAGTAGTAGAAATATCCGTACATGTAGACATGGTCATATCCTCAACGCAAACAAGATCATGAGATATCTCCTCAATCAATGTCTCCTGTGGTGTCTCATCTAGTGGCCTAGCCACATCTTGACTCTTGCCAATCCCCTTAGCTAGCTCATGTAATTACACATCTGGCACATTCCCCTCATGAGTCAAAATAGTATGAGAAAAGAACTGGGTGGACTCATGAGGTTGCAACTGGCTCCATGTAGAAGTTAATTAGCTCAACTATGTTTGCAAGCCCTAAATAGTTGCATCTGTCCTCTGTTACCATTAGAGGTTACTCTCCATCAGCTAGTTTACAAAATCTTCTAGAGAAGGCTTAGGTGAAATGGCTAGTAGACCAACCTGTTGATATGTAGGTGGTGACTGGTGCTGTGGTTGCTCATATGGCTCTTGAAGTGGATGCAAATGCTACTTAGTGAAAAGGAGTGAGGGCTAGAACTATTGCTGAAAATATAAGGGTTACTATGATGAAACACCCCCATATCCCTAGTCAACTCCATCATACCAATTAGATTGGAACATACTGGAATGTGGATCATATCCCTGTTGTGATTGATGGGTGTGATTCCTCATGGCTTATTGCTCTATTAAGTACTTTATCCCATCCAACTATTGTTCCATTCTCTAGTAAGGATCCTCATCAACCGCTTTAGTTCCTACACCATTCCAACAACCATATGTCTAGGAACTAAATGGTGGGTTAATGAACATGTTAGAAAAGTGGAAATGAGTAAAATAAATACAAGAAAAAACTAAAAACTACTCTAAAATGACATAAAACAACTAAGAAAATACTGCAAAAGATGTTTTGGGTTACATAAACGAGAAACAAAAAGGGAAGACACAAAAGAAAATATTAAAAAATACAAGAAAAATCAAAACAAACTGAAAAAGTGGTCAAAACTATTGAATATGGTAAAAATTGGGTGGGGCTCACAAAGCAAGTCTTGTTTAGAGTGCTCGAAAACCTTGGAACACTAAGTTTCAGGTCAATCTAAGACAGTCCAAAATAGGTCAGCGCCTATTTATGCACCAAAAACACCGAGAATGACCAAAATCATGAAAAATAGAGCAAGTGAGATATGTGCAGGTGTTTGTAGGTATTTACAAGTCAAATAGCACTAACATCTCCAGCAATGGCGCCAAAATTTTGGTAGCGAGTGTCATAGCCCGCTTCAAATTACAATTTTAAAACTTAATTACACTACTTGCAGGATAGTGCAACCAAGGTCGTCTCACAAAAATATTGATGACTATTTGATTAATAACAAGGGGGTTTTGTTTGTATGCAAGAAAAGTAATTAAGAAAAGAAACTAACAACTAAAATGAATACTAACTCAAAGATTTCCTAAGCCCAAAAGCATATCTATCATAAATGCGCATATAATCAAGATACAACCCTTGAAGCCCTTTAGAGAATCCCTAAGCTAGCCTCCAACTCTACTCCTCCATCGAAATTTACAACCAAAACAAAAAATAAAGAACGGTGATGGAAAGATGAGAGGATAAGAAGAAGAGAGAAGAAAAGGAGGAAAGAAAATAGAAAAAACTAATCTACTTTAACCTAAAAGGAGAAGCTAAATTCCTAAAAATGAGACTTTCTTTTCATGTCCGTATTTTATAACTACCTATTAGACCTCAAATGTGAGAATCCAACATTGTCCTTAAGCCCAAATTAATCCTCTCCTTTTTAGCTTTAAGTGGACGACCAGTTTACCTAATTTGGATTTGAAATGACAGAGTTATGGCTTAATCTTTGTAGCATATCCGGGTTGTATCTCTATTCACGTTAGTTAACTTCAATAGCCAATAAGCCCACTAAGATGTTATTATTTTGGAAAGGGATGTTCATATGAATTGAAACTTTATGTCTTAACTTTCAAATTTACCTCAATCTAATGCCTACAATTTAAATTATGGTCCAATTAGTATGCACTACTCATATTCTAGTGACAACAACCTTGTTTTGAGTTTGTGGCCCAATTCAATCCACTAGATATTTGATTTAGCTTTCGACTTCTGCATCAAAATTGTAGATCTCTCTCAACTTTCCTACAATATAAAATTTATAATTTTTAAAGGTCTACAACTCAAGATATGCTCAAAATATAGAAATAGTATAAATTTGTAATAGTGCTAAAAAGTACAATTAAGCGCAATTAGAGTTGAAACTCATAAAAGGTATCCAATATTGATAAATTAAGCACAAAAGAAGTCTAATATACTAAATATGAGGCTTAATCAATGTATTAAAATCTTACTTGTCAGTAAGTAGCGTGTTTATGGTAGTGGTCATTTTGTTTCTTCTTGAGTTTACTTTTGTTGGGAGTTGATGGTGACCTAAGTTTAGACTGAGGATTAACACAATAATTAAGAGGCGGTTTAATAAGGTAAGGGCTGGAAAAAGGGATGTTTGGGCTCTCTTGAGGAACCCAGTATTGGGATGATGCTTGACCCAAGAATATCTCAAGAAATGGGCCAAACATCACCTGGGAACTATCCTTCTTAATGTGGATTGGTAGGTTTTTGGGCATAATGTGGCCTTATGGAAGCATCTTCCTACAAAGGACACCACCTGGATCTCCATAGGGTCAAAGGTTCTACTTTGCCCAGGATGCTTTGTCAACATCGATTCGCCCTTCCCAGACTTATACCCTGGCCAAGTTCGAGGTTTATACCAAAATGAAAATGATTCCCTAATGCCTTGACTTGCTTATACCCATTTTGTCATGCTTAAAATGTTATTGCCTTAATACTAGTAGTCAGAAGCTACTAAAAAGATATGACACCTTGCCTAAGAGCCTAGGATCTATCACTATCACCTTTTTAACACATTTGTCTTGTACTAAAATATTTAGGAAACACAAAAACTTGGAGCCCATGTAGTAAAAAACTTAACAAAAACTAAGAGAATAGCACTAAGAGGTCTAAGACCACAGATACTAGAGCGAGCTCTCCAATGGTACCATCTTCCTTTAACCCAAGTGACCTAGAGAGTGATTTCATGAATAGAGAGTCCTAAGGGGTGAGCCAAGTACGCAGATCCTATCATCCTTTTTAGATCCTTGTGGTGGTTATGCCCGTTTACTACTGAGAACCACCTTAGGGAGATAGTTCCTTCTAGTTTAGCCATTACAGTATTTCCTCAAAAGCTTATGCTCACCGAATCTCTTCTAATCTTAGTTTAGTGTCCAAAGACATTACCTAAGAAACTGGCTCAGATCATTGGGCGACTCTACTAGGAAGGATTACGAGCAATGGCCTCACAGAACTGTGCTGGAAGGATACTATTCATCACTCCATAGATAGATGCTGACCTTCAATTTGGAAGATTTTCTAAGAAATGAGGAGGAAGCATTGGATGGACAGCTTGAAACGGGACAACCTAGCGGGGGAGAACGTGAAGGAGGAAATCCCAATGCTGTAGATTTCTTCACAAGCCACTGTCCCAGCTCACGTTTTGAACTCCATTATGGCTGCTCAAAACAACCTCACCAACATGGTAAAGGACTTATTAACGAAAATGACAGTAGCAGAGGAAGAAGGGGGAAGGAGCGACGACGAAGACACCCCCATCACCAAAAAGGAGCTTAGACGCTTTCTCTAGAATAAGAGAGAGGTTAGTGATTTTATGTGGGATGTGGACCCACCCTTCAGCCCAAATATAGCAACAAAACCTTACTCGCTGGGGTATCAACCTCCTCACTTCAGGAAGTTTGATGGGATAGGAAGTGCTAAGGAACATATCATCTACTTCTTGGATGATCTGGGTGTCCATAGAGGAGACAACAACCTGAAGCTGAGGGAGTTTTCAAAGTCACTAACAGGGAGGGCTTTCACTTGGTACACCAAGTAACTCCATAGCAGTTGGAAGCAGATGGTCACTGAGTTTTGTAACAAGTTCCTGAAAGAGGAGAGTGCCATGCATATCATGGATCTAGAAAGACTAAAGCAGAAGTCGGGGGAAGGTCTTGTGCCATTCATTAAGCGGTACAGGGACAGAGCTTTACAGTGTCGTGAGACACTACTAGAGCTAGATCTGGTTTATAAGTGTATCAAGAATGTAGAGGATGGGTCACAGATCTTCTTGTCCATTAGGGGGATTAATGCTTTCTCAGAGCTCTTAAGGAGGGCATCCGACATCTCAAAAGGAATGAAAAGAAGTGGAAAAAGACCAAAAGAGGTTGGCTCAGTTTTGGATGTATGTGCATCTACAGATAAGCCTAGGAAGTGTAGCTACAGAATTGTGCCACCCCCAAGGAATTATGAATCAAGGCCAGAAATGCCACCCATTCCTATCCTAAGGGCTCAAGTGATGGTGATTGTGGCAAGATCGTTTGAAGATGGGATGCTGAGAATATGAGACAAGAAAAATACACTCACAGCAAATAACTTAAGGACCTTGCATATTGCATCCTCCATTGCTCCAAAGGGCACACTACCATGGATTGTTGGGTTACAAGGAAGGTTTTCTGCAGACATGTAGAAGAAGGAAAGATCGTTTTGCCAAAATGAGATGATGGTAGCATAGATCTTCATAATAAGTCGTTCTCGCACCATGATGTAGGAGTGGTTGTGCTTGAAGGAGACATTCAGTCGGGCGCCCCTATGGAATAAGAAGAAATTCTTGACGCACCACTATCCAAAGGATGCTTGACAAAGGAAAGGATGCTTATGAGTGGGTTAATGAAAACTAGATGATGTCGTATACTCTTCGGGCAGTTAGGGCTAGAAGGTGATGCTCAAACAAAGGTAGCTCATGCTCTAGTCAAAGTAATAAGCAAGAGGGGAGGAAATATGTAATATCCAGTTTAAAATAAAATTTTTATTTAAAATAAAATGTTATTAATAATTGCATTTTATAGAAATAGAGGAATTACATTAATTAGAAAAGAATAAAATTCAAAGTAAAGATAAGTGTGTAATCGGAAAAAAAAAAAAAAAAGGAACAGCGAAGGACCACAATGCACCATAAGTGATGTAGTGCACTGTAAACCCTTCTTTTTCTCCATTTTCCTCATCCAGAGCATTCTCTGACGCATTTCATTCCTTTCTTTCATTTGTGTTTTTTTCATTCCTTTTCTTTTCTCTTGTTACTCTCTCTCTCTCTCTCTCTCTCTCTCTCTCTCCCTCTTGATTTTTCTTTTTTCACTCTTGCATCTTTGCATTACCTTGCTAGCCACCATCCGTGCTGCCTTCACCTCACCCCCGCCACTGCAGAACCTTTTCCCTATGCGCCTCCCACCCTGCATCTCTCTCATCAATTTTATCTCTCTACTCTCTCTCGTGAATGCCTACTTCTTGTGGGTAGTTGAGCTCTTGTCTTACTCACTTTAAATTCAACCCACACCTACTGAGTTTCCTTCTTCAAAGCTACGAGTTGGCTCCATTTTATTATTGTGGTAATTGAAATTGATGGATATCTAGATTTTGTTGGGTCTTGTAAGGGTGGAAGGTGAGTGGAGAAATAGTTAAAGTTTAGATTAATGGGTTATAGTATAGCATGGTTTGAGTATTTTGTTCACTAAGGAAGAAATTTGTAGACTTTAAATTTTTATGTTATATAGTTGAATATTTTATAATTATTATAGTGCTTAGGATAGTAACTCTTGATTTAATTAGTAAAAAGTAAAGAGGGTAAAGACTAGACTTTAAAACAAATTATGTTTAAATTGAAAATAATTAGTTATGTATGATTTCAGATCCCTCAGGAGATCAGCTTGCAATTTCAGCAGCCCTGAGGACGTAGATTATGTCATTGACAGTTTGACAGTGGACAATGCCTCTATGACATATGGTTTTCTTTATGCAATTAATATTGATTTGGTTTTAGTATATATTAGTAATTTAGTTTATATATTTAGTTAATTATGAATATTTTGTTTATAGTTTGATATATTTATCTATTCATGGATGTTTGTTTTGAATTTGAGGAAATTTTATTAGTATGTAATTGTTGAATGTTTCAAAAGTTTTCTTTTAAAAAAGAGATTACAGATTTTATAAATGTTAGGACAAACTCCGAAATAGTGTTTAAATTATTAAACTGAGTTGTTGAGAACCTTATTTTGAGTTGGAAACTTTACTTGGGATTTTCATCTTTGGAAACTCTATTGTATATTTATACCTTTATTTTTGAAGTTTTATTAATATCTATTACTTCAGTTTTTATATACTTTGTGGGAGGATTCTTAGTTAATCAATAGCTAGCAGTCACTAACGCTAGCCTTGGTGCACCTTGACTCGAACCCAGCTGGCAAGGGAGTTGCTAGCTCGGTATGTGTGTGTGTGTGTGTGTGTGTATGTGTGTATGGCCAACACACACCGCCGACTCTGTTAACTCTGAAGGGGATGACCCCAATTTGGAAAGTTCTCAGAATTGGAACCTACCCGCTTTGGCATTGAGATTTGAGAAATATATTTTCAAGGTCGTGAGACAATATTAATTCTATTTATATTGAGAATTATGGTTTTGAACTATGCAATAATATAAATTTTATATACATGCTTAGTTTTACGTTGATTCCTTAATTATATTTAGCTTGTGATATTAACTCTTTATTTATGTGCAATTTGCTTTATTTCTAGAGCTTGTCCTCATATGTTATTGTCTCATTGCCCCTCACTGAGTTGGTTGGACTCACCCACCCACTTTCCTTTCCTGTTTCAAATCATAGTGTTACACCTGATTCAGTTCCTCCAGTTTTGTGGAGTAAAACATCTTTTGATAGCCTCTCTACGTGTGAGGGCCTTCCGTATACTCTATTTGATGTTTTGGATATATGTGCCACTTTAGAGTTGCTCCATGATCCACAGACAGGATCCTACTGCTCGACATTCTTTTTGGATGGGATATGTATGTAGCAACTTGTTTAATTTGTAAACTATGTTTTTAGGTAGTTGTAGTGGTCATAGATATAAATATTTATATGTGCATATGTATGAGTAGGTAGGCATAAATATCTTACTATTATGAGGAATGAATGCCTAATATTTACATATGTGTAACTTACTTGGAAGTGCTCTAAGAGCCTCAATTTGGACATATTTGCTGGTTAAACATTGGAACAGGTCTGGCTTTTATGGGGGAAACTGGAAAAATAGGGTAGATTCTGTCTATTTGTCATGAAAAATTAAATGTTTAAGGCTTGCTGGAGGTTCATCACCTCCAAGCGCCGATCACGACTCAGGGTGGGTCATGACAAAAGTGGTATCAGAGCCTGGTTAGGTCTTTTTGTGGTTGGTGGAGCAAATGTCCTTTAGTAGTATTGCGATTGTGTAAATGGTTGTCGGCCCATTTCCACAAAATGCAATGCTACCTAAAGCTTTAAGAGTGTTATTTTATTCTTCATCCCTTAGCTATTTCGTGTGCCTTTTGATGTCTTGTCTATCTTATTCCTTGCTATATGGAAGAGTTATGTTCCTCCTTTCTTGTCAAAGATTTGCTCTGTTAGGCAACAATGCTTAATTAAACTAGTCATAATTTTCTATGCATATCAAGTTCATGGATCATTCATAAGTCTATGTTGTCAAACATTTCTTTGACCTGCTAAGTGCCATTGTATACTTGCATCCATGATATTTGACTCATTATATGATTGCTTGCCTGACTTGGATGCTTATAAATACATGTGTAATTTCACGATTATGATTTGTTTGAATTGCTGGATGTGTTTGGCTATTTTCCTTTCTAGTTGTTGATGTTACAAATGGTAGGGACAAAGGTGCCCATCCTAGTATTCCAGGATTGTTTGAATGGAATGTCTTCTAGTGAGTTGAAATCTGATTGCTAGTATAATTCCATTCAGCACATATCGTCGGTACTATGTATGCTTAGATTTGTCTATATGCTTTAGGTTGAAATAATTTGTCTCATTATGTCATTGCTTGATTCTACGTATGTATGAAAATATTTGTGCTAAAAATCTTATATCTGTTTATTCCATTAAAAAGGGACCTATTTATAGGCATGATAGAAACTATGATGAATGTGCTATTGGATTATGAGATATGAAATGTGATTCTGACCAAGCTAAGGCAGATATCAATATATTACTTCTTGCAATATGCCAAAGATTCTAATACGCATCACATTTTGCAGTTGTGTCAATTTTAGTTTTAAATATGGTTAATAGCCTAGTCAAATTGATGTTCATAATGTCATAATTTGTGTTAATGTAATTAGTTGCAACTTATAAGTCAAAAAAAAAAAAAAAATTGGAGTCTTAACTTTCGGCCATGCTTCTTGAATCCATATGTTTCTTTTTCATCCTCCCTTACCAACAATCCTAACTCTTGTAGTATTCTTGATTCCACCACTTCGTTTCTTGTCTTGATGGTTTCATAAAGTTGCACAAGCAAGTTTGAGTTGATTTCATCAATAATTAAGCACCATAGTGTTTAGCATCCAATATTGAAATGATTGTCTCGATTCATGATTGGAGCTCTTTTAAACTTTAGCAGAGCAACTAGCAAGAACCAGCATACTCTTAGTCTCTTACCCTCACTTCTATATGATCTTTTGTCTTTAAATATAAATGAAATTAGGGCGTTGAATGTGCAGAATCTATCTGATGATGTTCCTCCTAACTATGATTATGTGAGTATTATTATCTGAGATTTGACACGAGGTTTGGGGTCCAATTTTACTTTTGTCTGGGGTATTAATTGGGTGTAAGTCTTTGTGGTTTAAAATGGAATTTTGATGATGAAGTAACATCTTAATATTTGATCACTATCTAATTACTGAAATCTCCTTGCTTTGCCTGTTTCTACTCTTGTGAGTTTTAGATCCACGAAAGAATTGATTATCAAGTTGGTCTAAATAAAAGCTATTTCTGGGGGTGTTTGGTTGCTTGTTGTTTTATTTTTCTTTTCTTTTCCTTTCCTATTCTTACTAAATTTTTATTATAAGTATAACAGTGCTAGCTCATTTTTAGTAGTTTTACATTTTTCAACTTTTGTGTTGTTTTACCATAAACAAAATGAAATTATGACCATATTAAGCTAAAAAAAATAATAACAATAACTAAAAAAAAAAAAAGAGTAAAATTAAATTAATCGATTGAATAGCATCTTGCCTTCCTAAATAATGTCATTGATCATAATGTAGAAATAGGATATCTATGATCTTTTTTATGTTTGATTGCATTTCTTTTCTTAGCATGCATGTTCCTCTACTTTTATGTTCCCATCTCATCCTCCTAATGGTTATCTCATTAAATATTATGTTGTCTATATTTTTACAACATGCACTAAGAGCCTTAAAAATCAATATTTCTGTTGGGATATGATTTTAAATTAACAAAGAATTATATGATACAAAACAATGTAAAATAATGCTTTTGGACCCTCTTGTTGTTTCAAATACAACATGTTTACCCTGCATCCCAGTTGTAGATATGGGAAAACTATTGTTTAAAGATGCCATTGAACTAGAAAACCTAGACCATGCATGCAAGGAATAAGGTTTCTTTTAGGTATTGATTAATACTCCTTATTTGCTATATTTGTCACTAGTTTAAAGGTTCGCCTAGATCTCATACTAAATTTCACATCTTTAAAACTAAAAACCATAGGCATAATAATAATAACAAAATCGATCATGGCAACTATTTTTAGTTCAGTATTAACTATTAGTCACAATAACTCTTTAGTGCGAAGAAAATCCCAATGTATGTTTATCTGATACATCTATATATACCAATGATTGAAGTAAACCTTTCTATATTTCTCTAAATCACATAGTTTGCGATCCTATAGGGGGATGTACATGGTCATACCCTTAAAGTTGGATGTGAACCTCCTAGGGTTCAAAGGTCCTTAGCTCTTTTAACATGCTGTCTAGCTTGTGATACCTTGTCTGGTATAATTAAGTTTCTTTTGTGAATTATTAATCAAGGACTAATATGAGTGTATCATGTAACATCCACCGTTTTTCGCCTAATTATTCGGTTTTATTGAATAATTGAGAATAATTAAAATTCGATTAGGCAATTAATTAGACTCAATTGATTAGCAATTACTTGAGTTTAGACATGAGAGAATTAAGTTAGAAGTATAGAAGATTTCATAAGAATTTTCACGAAATTGATTTACCGATTTAAAGGAAATCGGTAAGTTTACGGTATTTTAAATTGTCGGAACCGGACCAGTAGAATTTCAACCCATCAACCCTACTTTGAGTGGCTGATAACTCAGCCACTTAATCCCTCAAGGTGGCGCCACTTTGGCCACAAGAAAGGAGGCAAGCTTGGCTGAATTTCAGCTATGCAAAGCCAACCAATCAAATGCCAAAGAAAAAGTCAACTAAGCACCCTTTATGTCATCAGATTTTTCAGCCCCATTATCACATATTCTGACCCACACTTCTACGCCACTTTCTTCTCCTCTTTCAGCTCTCTTTCTCTCTTCTTTACACTCACAACTTCAGCCAACAACAAGCCACATCAAGCCTTGCTCATCCAAACCTTCAAATTCTAGCCAAAAACACTTGGATCAAAGGTAGGAGTTTATTAATTGCATCTGATTTGTGATATTTGGCTGGCTGAGCTTGGATTATTTTTAAGATTCTTGATGTGTTAAATGGAGGATTATGATGATATGTGATTGGCTTTGGGTTGTTGGTTTGGTTAAAATCGAATTTGAAGCAAGGAAGAGTAGAAATAAGAAGAGCTGAGGGGTTGAAGAACCAAAATCCCTCGGCAGTCCGTACGGCAGAGTGTACGGCTCCGCCTACAACAGATTAAATTGGCTGGAACTATTTTTATATGAAACTAGACATCTAGGGCTTTCCATAGATATATCATATAAGGCTTTTGGATTAGAACTGAGGGAGTTATGAATTTTTGAATTTCGACCTAGGGTTTTGACTCTGGCTCTGGGCAGATTAGGTTGTTTAGGGTAGAACCCGACCTATACTACTTGAAAATGAGTAAAACAAACTTTTTTAGAAAGCTTACACATAGGATAATATCCCATAAAAATTTCATAATTTAATAAGGTCCCAGTTGCTCCCAGTTCTCCACGAAAATCGCCCTATGTCCACATCGGGCTAGAACAGGGCAGTGTAGGAAGGTCCGAATTTGGGGCCTGTAACTCGAGTTCTACTAAGCCAAATTGAGTGGAACTTTTTCTAAATAAAACTTTGTTCTGTTAGCTTTAATATGAGACCAATTTCGTATGATTTGAGTCAGTTTTCGATTTTTAGTGGATTTTTACTTTTAGTTGTCTGATTCTGGCTAGCCAATGGGCAGGCCGAGATAAAATCTAGATATCTTGAGTTATAGATACCAAAATTGCATGGGACCAAAGAGGTTAGAAAATAGACACATAACACTTTAACATACTCAAATTTGAGGTCCAAATGAGTTAAAATGAAATTATGGCTTGAATTACAAAAACCGGGTTGGTTGGATATGCTGAGGCAGGAATTCTGCCTTAATGAATTTGATGTTGATATGAGTTTAATGTGGAATATAAATGTGATGTTGTGTTCTTTGTGCTGAATTGATGTACTGGTTGGCTGGCACTATTCATTGGGAAGCGGACACGTTCCGTTATGCTGCCAAAATTTCGGTAGAACCCATGTACAAGTTATGAATTACATGTTAATGCATATGCATCCTTAAGAAAGCTATGAAAGTTATGAAAAGGATTATGTTATTATGCAAGTTCCATACTACTTGGGCCAGCCCCAGATAAGAAGTTAAGGGGAATAGATCGGTGGGAAGGTCGGGGAAAGTAAACCCGGCATTCCTGTATAGGAACGAGCTCGATCCTGATAAGCAGACTATTACCCAGGAGTCTAAATGGCCAAGAACTCCCAGGGGACCAAGAGATGGAAAGAATAATGATGAAAAGAAATGGAAAGACTTATGAGGAAATGATCCATGATTTAGTTGCATGATTACATGAATGCATGAATATATGGCATAGTTATGTCAAGATGTTTGCTGTTGCCTCTTATATGTATTTACTGCTGTTCGTTTATTATCCTACTTATTATTATACGAATCGTTATTAGTAGCCTGTTTATCTTCTTGAACCTTCTAAAGTAAAACTGAATCTTGTCTCGGACCAGACATTTTCTTAAACTCATTAAAATGGACTTTTCAGTTTGAATACATATTTTTATAATTAAATAAAACCCGAGGCAACTGAGAATGTATGTGACGTCAGTACCAGTATACCCGAACCCTACTGAGAATTTTCTTGAAATTCTTACCCCGTTTTGTATCTTCCGCATCATTCTCAGACACTGGTGATGGACTCCACAGCTACCCTTTTCATTGAGATTCCTGCGTTACAGCTTCACCATGATCCAGAGTTGGACTCTTTGTACATAGCTGGTTCGTGCAACTTCCGTTTATACCTCTTCAGCAACAGGAACTTTGATGTTCCTTTACACCATCCCATCTTCGACCCTGCTACCGCTTATATTGCCGTCCCTCTGCATATGGCGCACCCACCTCTGCCTCCCCGCACTCAAAGACCTGTAGCACCCGCTGACCGCCTCGAAGTCACCACCACAGGCAGTCCCCGACATCCCGTTGAGTTCAGAGAGTGACCCCTCCGAGGCCACCGGCTCGCCGCCCTCTTCCTCCTCGGGACCCAGCGCAGACTATACACCGGCCGAGCCTGGCATGGCTAACGGCTACCTGACAGAGTAGCTTAGCGGCAGGAGATGTTGTACAATATGACCCTCTTTGGACAGCATGTAGCTCTGGGACATAGACTTGACTGTAGGGTTAGCAGTAGGTTACGAAATGTCCTTTGAGGACCATAGGGTATTTTAACGGATGAGGGCATTATGGTCTTTTTTATATACCAGGCCACTTATGTATTCTACTTTAAAACTTTGTACATAAACTGAAGCAATGGCTTCTGATATATATACATATGTTTGCACGTATACAGTAACGCTATTGTACTATTCTTATCTTGGCAATATTTTGTTCGATTCGTTCCGCTTTTAGTATAGCAGCGCGCCGTTTCGTCAAAAAAAAAAGATTTATATGATGATGATGATTTAAAGAAGAATAAAACAGGAAAGGTAAACAAAATATCAACACGGTAACACGGACTGACTAGTTTCATGCTATGACTTAAGCATAATATAAAATTAGTAGGGTGTTACATATCACAGCTTGCAACTATGAAGGTTTTGTACTTCGTCCATCAATGTACATACATGAAATTGGTGACCAGGTCTCTGAATGTTTCTCGGATCTCTATTGTTTGCTTTTCTTAATGTCACTAGCCATTTGTTGCTAAGGACTAAACATCTCTTAGTATATCTCTATAATTGTCTGCAATATTGTATGAAATACAACGGAAGTAGTGAAGTTGTAGTAGTTGCAGTGTAGACAATTTATTTTATGGTTAATGCCATTAGGAGGGAAAAAGATAAATTGATTTCTTAATTTTCGCCTTTGCTAGGTCTCTATTGGGACATGAACATTATACTACCATGTACATTGATTTATGTTTTAGGTGATTTTTATTTTGGATTAATTATGAGTACTATTGTTTGTCCTTGAGCTTGCACATTACTATCTGCTGCCGATTGTAATTTCCACTACAATTTTGAGTTTCGATTAACGAATCCCTATTTACAAAATGAGCAATGTTCTTGAAATTCGATGACCGAGTTTCTTAATAGGAGGAGAATATAATATCCAGTTTAAAAAAAAATTTTCGTTTAAAATAAAATGTTGGTAATAATTGCATTTTATATAAATAGAGGAATTATATAATTAGAAAGGAATAAAATTTAAAGTAAAGAGAAGTGTACAGCAAAAAAAAAAGGACAAAAAAAAACGAAGGGCCACGGTGCACCATAAATGATACCATAAACCCCTCTCTTTCTCCATTCTCCTCATCTAGAGCCTTCTCTGACGCATTTCATTCCTTTCTTTTGTTTGTATTTTTTTTCATTCCTCTTCTCTTCTCTTGTTACATGCACACACACACACACACACTTTCTCTCTCTCTCTCTCTCTCTCTCTCTCTCTCTCTCTAGCTTTCCCTCTCGATTTTTCTTCTTTCACTCTTGCGTCTCTACTTTAACCTGCTAGCCACCATCTGTGCTGCCTTCACCTCACCCCTACCACTACAGAACCTTTTCCCTACGCACCTCCCTCCCTGCATCTCTCTTATCAGTTTTCTCTCTCTGCTCTCTCTCGTGAACACCTACTTCTTGTGGGTGGTTGAGCTCTTGTCTTGCTCACTTTAAATTCAACCCACACCTGGTGAGTTTCCTTCTTCAAAGCTATGAGCTGGTTCCATTTTATTATTATGGTAATTAAAATTGATGGATATTTAGATTTTGTTGGGTCTTCTAAGGGTGGAGGGTGAGTGGAGAAATAGTTAAATTTTAGATTGATGGGTTATAGTATAGCTTGGTTTGAGCATTTTGTTCACTAAGGAAGAAATTTGTAGATTTTAAATTTTTATGTTATATAGTTGAATATTTTATAAGTTATTATAGTGCTTAGGATAGTAACTCTTGATTTAATTAGTAAAAGGTAAAGAGGGTAAAGACTAGACTTTAAAACAAATTATGCTTAAATTGAAAATAATTAGTTATGTATGATTTCAGATCCTTCAGGAGATTAGCCCGTAATTTCAGCAGCCCTGAGGACGTAGATTATGTCATTGATAGTTTGTGAGTGGACAATGCCTCTATGGCATATGGCTTTCTTTATGCAATTAATATTGATTTGGTTTTAGTATATACTGGTAATTTAGTTTATATATTTAGTTAATTATGAATATTCTGTTTATAGTTTGATATATTTATCTATTCATGGATGTCTATTTTGAATTTGAGGAAATTTTATTAGTATGTAATTGTTGAATGTTTCAAAAGTTTTCTTTTAAAAAAGAGATTACAGATTTTATAAATGTTAGGACAAGCACCGGAATAGTATTTAAATTATTAAACTAAGTTGTTGAGAACCTTATTTTGAGTTGGAAACTTTACTTGGGATTTTCATCTTTGGAAACTCTATTGTATATTTATGCCTTTATTTTTGAAGTTTTATTAATATCTATTACTTCAGTTTTTAAATACTTTGTGGGAGGATTCTCAGTTAATCGGTAGCTAGCGGTCGCTGACGCTAGCCTTGGTACACCTCAGTTCGAACCCAGCTAGTATAGGAGTTGCTAGCTCAATGTGTGTGTGTGTATGGCCAATGCACACCACCGACTCTGTTAACTCTAAAGGGGCTGACCCCGATTTTGAAAGTTCTCAGAATTGGAACCTCCCCGCTTTGGCATTAAGATTTGAGAAATATATTTTCAAGGTCATGAGACAATATTAATTCTATTTATATTGAGAATTATGGTTCGAACTATGAAATAATATAAATTTTATATACATGCTTAGTTTTATGTTGATTCCTTAATTATATTTAGCTCGTGATATTAACTCTTTATTGATGTGCAATTTACTTTATTTCTAGAGCTTGTCCTCATATGTTATAGTCTCATTGCCCCTCACTGAGTCGGTTAAACTCACCTACTTTCCTTTACTGTCTCAGATTATAGTGTTACACCTGATTCAGTTCCTCCAGTTTTGTGGAGTAAAACATCTTTTGATAGCCTCTCTACACGTGAGGGCCTTCCATATACTCTATTTGATGTTTTGGATATATCTGCCACTTTAGAGTTGCTCCATGATCCACAGACAGGATCCTACTGCTCGACATTCTTTTTGGATGGGATATGTGTATAGGAACTTGTTTAATTTGTAAACTATGTTTCTAGGTATTTGTAGTAGCCATAGATGTATATATTCATATGTGCATATGTATGAGTAGGTAGATGTAAGTATCTTACTATTATGAGGAATGAATGCCTAATATTCGGATATGGGTAACTTACTTGGTAGTGCTCTAAGAACCTCAATTTGGACATATGTTCTGGTTAAACATTGGAACAGGTCTGGCTTTTATGCGAAAGCTGGAAAAATAGGGGAGATTCTATCCATTTGTCACGGAAAATTTAATGTTTAAGGTTTGCTGGAGGTTCGTCACCTCCAAGTGCCGGTCACGACTGAGGGTGGCTCGTGACAAAATCTATATGCAACCAATGCTCCCCTAACCAAATTGGTCAGGTCACATGCAACTGTGGTGGTTTTCAGAGAACCTAGTTCTATGGGCTATGACTTTTATCATAACAGACCTTTGTATGTCGAAGCTTCGGTAAAAGGAAAAAAGGTGAGGCGAGCATTGATGGACAATGGCTCATGGGTCAACATTATCCCTACATGTGTGTTTCAAGCTATGGGAATGCCTTTGGACCAGCTAAGTCCTTCTCACATCAGGCTTAACACATTCCATGGACAACCAATAGCATTAAGAGGGTGCATTGTGACGATGTTGGAGGTTAGACCAATCAAGACACCTAACAAATTTCAAGTGGTTGATGGGGTGCCTAGTTACCATATTTTGCTAGGGCGACCATAGTTGCATTTGCATCAATGTGTGCCCTCCACACGGCACCAATGTGTCAAATCCAGCTTCAGAGGAAGAGATATAGAGATCCCTACTACCAAGGCCCCATTTGATGCTTCAGAGGCCTACCTGATTGATGCTGGTATGTTTGATGAGCTCGCTCCTCCCAGGGTGAATGTGATGCATCCCAGCAAAAGAGTACAGTTGGGGACAAAGAGAGAAAAGGCGAAAGTAAAGCTAGAGACAATGGTTTACCCAACCCAAATATTCAAAAGGCCCTAAAGAGCAGGAAGAAGGTCCTAGGTGGTAGAGGGAGAATCTCCCTTTAGGGGGTATAGGTGGTGTGTCTTATAGGGATTGGGGGACCAGCAGGAAAACGTCTACAATTGCTTGCTGGCCCCAAAGTCTTAAGTGTCCTTGAAGAAGGGCGAAAAGATACTTACATTTGAGACGTACCACCTGAACTCCAAGACAATGCTAAGCAAAAGAAGAAGAGTTAGAAGAGATAAATATAGGGACAAAAGAAGAAAAAAGGCCTCTATTCGTCAACAAGGCATAGGAAGCAAAAGAAAAAGGGAGTTGGTCCCTCTACTAATGGAATTCAGGGACGTATTTGCATGGAGATACAATGCGATGCCTGGCCTATCTCTAGCCTTGGTGTCCCATAATTTAGCTATATGTCTCGGGACAATCCCTATCAAGCAAGCACCAAGGAAGTTCTCAAATGAGATTGAGGCACAAGTGAAGAGGGAGATAGAAAAGCTATTGAAGGCTAAGTTCATAAGGCCTATCCAACACCTAACCTAGCTAGCAAACATCATCCCAATAAAGAAGAAAAATGGACAAATCATGTGTTATGTTGACTTTCGGGACCTAAATAAGGCGTGCCCTAAGGATGACTCCCCCTTGTGGGACGTGGATAGGATGGTTGATTCTACAGCATCCCATGAGAGGTTTTCTTTCATCGACGGTTTCAGTGATTACAATTAGATCGAAATGGTCCCAGGAGATGAGGAAAAGACTGCATTTAAAATGCCCGTAGGAAATTTCTTCTATGTAGTAATGCCTTTCAGGCTTAAAAATGCTAGAGCAACGTATCAAAGAGCAATGACAACGATCTTCCATGATATTATGCATGATTTTGTAGAAGATTGTGTTGACAACCTTGTTGTTTAGTCCAAATCCAAGGAGCAACACCTAGAGCACTTGAAGGCAGTCTTTATGAGATGTAGAAGGTACAAGCTAAAGATAAACCCCATGAAATGTGCCTTTAGGGTGTCTGCAGGGAGATTTTTAGGATTTAAGGTTCACAAAGATGGGATCTCAGTAGATGAGGAGAAGATAAAAGCCATTCAAAAAATGAAGGCACCTACAAATATCAAGGAATTGCAAAAGTTCCTTGGAAAGCTAGGCTACATAAGGAGGTTTGTTCCTATTTTAGGAGAATTGCTGGGACCTTTGAAACCTCTCCTGAAAGGAATAAAACACACTTGAATAGGGACCTAAGCATCAAACTACCATTGAGAAGATTAAACTTGTATTAACTTCTACCCAAACCATGGTGCCACTATAAGCAGGAAGGCCTTTGAAAGTGTACTTGGCTGTGGGTGAAGAAGCAATAAGTGGGTTGATCACTCAAGAAAATGAAGGAATAGAGAGGTTAACTGCTTACGTAAGCAGATCCATGAAGGACACTAAACTAAGGTACCCGAGCCAAGAAAAACATTATTTGGCCTTGGTGTATGTAGCCCAATGTTACAAGCATTATTTCCAAGCTTTCAGAATGGAAGTGCTTTCAAGAGATGAGGGGTTAAAGTTCCTGATACAAAAACCCATGGTTGCAGGAAAGATTAGTAGATGGGCTTTGTTATTGAGCAAGTATGACATATTGCTAGTGACGCCCATTACTGTAAAGACCCCGAGCCTAGCAGACTTGCTCACAATTTGCCCTAGAAAGAAGGAGGAAGAAGTACAAGATGATATCCCAGGGGATATTGGAGGTGTTAATATTTGTAAAGATAGCCCAGAATGGACATTAATATTCGATGGGATGCCTTCCAATCCTCAGGGAGGGGCGGGCGTGGTACTAATTGATAAAAGGGGAAAAGCTTATCGTTTATGTTCAAGTTAGAATTCCCCTGCACTAACAACGAAGCAGAATATAAAGCCCTTATTCTAGGCCTGAAGATAGCTCAAGAAATAGGGGTGAGGAATATACATGTGAAAGGAGACTCCAACTTAGTAATCAAGCAAGTCCAAGATGAGTATGGGGTAAAACAGAGAAGACTAGCTACATGCAGAGAAATGGTGTGGCAGCTAATGCAACAATTTGGACATGTTGTCTTTGCCGATGTAGTAAGGGTAGAGAACAAGCATGTTGACAATATAGCCATCCTTGGAGGAAAAATCATGGTGCAGCTAAAAGGGCAAGTGGTTGAATACCAAGCAATCTAAGCCTCAAGCAGCAGAGGAGAGGAACAGAGAGAAGAAAGAGTACAGGACTGGAGGCTTCCCCTATGTGAACAACTAAGGGCCCTTAATATCACTAAGGAGACTAAAGATTTTTGCATATTCAATGGAAAATTATACAAGAAGAATGGAGAGAGTCTGCTGATGAGATGTGTGAGCAAACAAGAAGAAGAGGCCAAGGCTAGACAATTGCATAAAACCATTTGTGGTGAGGAAGGTCCTAGCTTATACAGAAGATTGCAAAGATGGAGGGTCTTTTGGCCTGGCATGAAGAAATATTGCGATGAGATGCAAAGGATGTGCAGCTCATGCCAAGAAAAAAGGGAAGAAATAGAGATAAATCATATTGAGGGATGGCAACAACCTCTAGTGGAGTATTTAGAGGCTGGAGTACTACCATTGGAACGGTTAGAAGCTGAAAAAAATTAAGAAAAAGGCAAAAAGATACTTTCTTCAAAAGGGAAAGCTGTTCACAAAGAGCTTCACTAGTGAAGTATTGAGATGCATCAAAGACGAGGAAAAGAGTAAAGTGCTAGAGGAGGTCCATCAAGGTGTTTGTGGAAGGCATCAGGAGGGACAGTTTTGTGGTAAGAATCATTGAGGATTGGGTATTACTGGCCTAAAATGAAAAAGGATGCCATAGAGTGGGCTAAAAGGTGTTCTCAATGTCAGAAACATGGAGACTTAATCCATGCCCCAAGTGTAGAGATGCACAGTCTAAAGACGCCATACCCTTTCCACACTTCAGCAATGGATTTTATTAGACCAATCACACCTCCATCTCAAGGAAAAAGATGGATTCTACCTGCTACTGAGAATTTTACAAAGTGGGTAGAAGTTGCGGCCTTAAGAGAGGCAAATGCAGAAGCTATAGTGAGATTTCTAAAAGAAAATATCATATGCCATTTTGGGCTTCCCCAAAGGATAGTGTCTGACAATGGAACGCATTTTATCAACAAAAGAATGGTCAACGTCTTAGCCCAGTATCAGATCCAGCATCATAAATCTTCCCCATATTGCCCACAAGCTAACAGGCAAGCTGAGTCAACAAACAGAAGCTTAATTAGAATCTTGACAAGGATGGTTGATGATGCACCCAAAGAGTAAAACGAGTACTTGCCTATTGCCTTGTGGGCCTATAGAATAATGAAACATGGGACCACCAAAGCCACCCTATTTTTTGTTGGTTTATGGGGCTGAGGCAGTACTACCAGCAGAGATAGACGTACCATCAGCTCGAATGGCACTGAAGCAGATAGTGAACAGGGAGGGTGAATTGGAAGAGTTGGAAGACAAGAGGGATGCATCTGGAAAAAGGATGAAGGAGTAGTAAAGGAAGTTAATGCTTGCATATGACAAACACATGAGGCCTAGAATGTTTATTGAAGGAGAAATGGTAATGAAAGTCGTTGATGCTGCATTGAGGAAACAGGCTATGTCCAAGTGGGCACCAAAGTGGGAAGGCCTACTCATAGTGCAAGAGGCTCATTCCAATGGACACTGCACCCTGCTAAATCCAGAAACTGGCAAGAAAATAGGCCCTATAAAATTCAAATATGTAAAAAGGTACTATGCTTGAATATGCTTCCTTTCTTTATTTTGCTTTTTGAATAGCCGGTGCATGTTTTGAAACCTTTACTTTGTTTTGAGCATGTTGTGCATCCATGTTAGGATGATTCTTTTTGTAAAATACGCTGACAAATGGTCCATAACTAGATAATGAATGAATGTGTTAACCAAGAATTAGCATATCTACGGATTTCGACGTACATGAATACTATTCTAGGAATTGTATGAATATTAGGATAGATGACGCTATGAATGACACCGTAGGATCCTATGTGATTGCCTAGATGTATTGATGCTCATGGTAACTCACAAAGCTATGATAAAGGAAAATGAAAAAGAAAATGAAATGAAACTGAATGCACAAAAATACAAGGTGCGACGACATGAGTGCTTTGGTACATAAGGAAAATCCAAGGTGCAACGACATGAGTGCCTTAGTAAAAAAAAGGGATAAAATAGAAGGAAAAGAAGAAAAACCCAAAGTGCGATGACATGAGTGCTTTGGTACAAAAGAAAAATCCAAGGTGCTATGACATGAGTGCCTTGGTACAAAAGAAAAATCCCAAGGTGCAACGACATGAGTGCCTTAGTACAAAAGAAAAATGGAATTAAAAATCGAATGAATAAATAAAGGCACAAGCCTGAAGGACAAAGGACAAAGAAAAAGAAAAGGGAAAGGGGCACAGGCCAATGACACTTTCCCCTCTAAAATTGAAAGCCCATCTGGTAAAGGTCTCTGGTATTTTGTAGGTCTTGGGGCAAGAGACTCATGAAAACACCCTGCACTTGGCCCAAAGATAAGATGGTTCAGGTATATGAGATCTTTAGGCACAAGGGGGATCTCATAGTCACCACTTATGGGTTGCTTTTCCTTAGCAACATAGCCCATTATGGATGAGTGTTTGACCAAAGTGTCATCAGGTACTTGTAAGCTTGGGGATAAGAGGCTTTCAAAACACACTCATTAACCCCCAAACGTGACAAGGTTTCGGTATATGAAATCTCAGGGCCAAAAGGATTTCATAGCACCTTCTCACAGTAGCCCACCTATCTCGCTTGAGCATCTCGATATTTGAAGGGCCTCGGGCACAAAGGGTACCTTTGAAACATGCTTAATGTACCTCACCCGTAATAATTAGAGAACTCTAATCTAACAGTTTGGGACTGAGAAACTAGTCAAAGGAGGCTCAATTCAATGTCCCAACATGTGAACACAAGGATGCCTTTGAGTCCAGGGGCAAAGGATATCAAAGGTGTGTCACATGGTACTCCCTCCTTCCAAGGTGCAAGGTCATGAGCACAAAGGAGAAAAGAATAAAAAAATCTCTCAAGGTGCAAAATAATGTTCATAGGGATTAGATAGTTTACACTTCCCAAGATGCAAAGATAAAAGTGCACGGGAGCCCAGATATGAAAACCCCTAAAGGTGCAAGAGTAATAAGCATAGGGGCATGAGCTACAAAGAGAAGGACAAAAGGAAATAAACATCCCACAAGACACAAAGTAATATGCATAGGGATGTACACCATGAAAAAGGAAAAGAAAATTATTGGAATGAAAAGGTGACGAGCTCCCAAAATGCATGGAGCTATTACGCTGTGTAGGACTCAAAGGCCCATAAAATAGGCGCACACTCGGTAGTGTTCTTATATAAAATCACCACTCAAAAGAGGATCTTTGTGGATCCTAAAAGGGTGACTAAACAGGTAAAATGTGGAATAGATCATGACATGGCAGAAAACAAAAGAAATAAAGCATCAAGGCGTGAGATCTAGCATAATTGCCAATAAACACTAGAAGCGTAGATACAAGGCACAACGTGAGGCAAAGCTTGGCTAGACCCTGAATCTTATACATGTATATTAGAAAAAAGAAAAGAAAGAAAAGAAAAAGAGGCGAGTGTATGAAAAATACAAAAGCATGGCACAAAACAAAAGAGAAAAAGAGAGAGATCATACAAAAGATAGTGAATGAGCTAGTTAAAGAACCAAATGGTCTCTATACATAAATCTGCCACGAGTGCCATAGAAGCAAATAAAAAAGGAAAAGTCCTAGACAAGGTACTATAAAACAAAGGTTCCTAGTTGAAGCATTCCAAATAAAATAAAAGAAGCCTTCAAGCCCCATTACAAGTAGAAGATAAAGTCCAAATCATAAGGAAAGAGGAGCATCAAAGGTCTTCCGGGCTTACTCTATTGCCTTCTAACGATCAACCAGACCATTAAAAATAGCAGTTTCGACCTTAAGCTCTGAATTGATTGCATCAAGCTGTTTGGACAGTTCATCTAGTTGTTTGCATAATGCAAAGGACTCTTGTTGGAGCTTGGCAATCCGAGCTTCACTAGCATTTGCTTCAGACGTTAGCTTATCCGATTCCTCCAAAATGCCAGTAGGAACAGGTCACTGGAGTATGCATGACAAGTCCTCAAGCCAGGATCCAGTGAAGCCAAAATGCTTAAGGGCATGCAAGTATGAAAGAGCGAGTTCTCTATGGTCCCAGAGTAACTCAAGTAGTGGGCAAGTAGTAAGGGACCTCCAAATTTCCACAAAAGCTTGGTAGGCCATTCGCTTGAAAATGGGTAGTTCAGTAAGAGGAAGCAGGAATCCCTTATGGGAAGCAGCAAAACCAGCCAGAAAGGCTACGTCCTCAGGTGAAACAAGAACACAAAAGTCCTCACCAGGGGTAGCCGCACCAACTAAAAAGAGGAAAGGGAAAAAGGAATCAAGAACTGAGAGAAGAATATGAGTAGGGAAGGAAAAATGACGTGGTAGGAGAAGGTGAATGTACACAAACCTAGAACAATAGCCAAAGGGGAGTTGGAAATAACTTGATCATGTAAAAGAAGAGCATCAATGTTATCACCTGCAGTAGGAGCATGTCAAACCCAAGTGAATAAAGCTGTCAATGAGTAATATGGTAACAATACAAGAATGCCTCTGAAAAAGGATAGATCACACCATGTTGTGATACCTTCAAGATCTTTGGCATCTGGAAAGTCAGAAGCCTTAGTCTTGAAAGGTTGTACGGGGGAAAGCAAATCTTGACCTGAAGGCGTAGTGTGACCTAACTCCTGGCCTGAGGGTAGCGCTTCCCTTAGGACCTCATTCATATTGATGTGCCCCTGGGGAGAGGATTCTGGAGTAGGCTCTGTCAAATCATGTCTCAAAGCTATCATAGCAAAAAGATCCAAAAAAAACATGACATCAAAATAAGAAGTAATGAAGGGTTCTAAAGACACATTAACTTGCTCAGTTTAGAGAGAAGTTGGGGAAGGAAAAACAGAAGGAGCATCGAGGTCAGTGTTCAAGTCCTTGACCAAAGAAGCTTACTCTTTCTCTGCAGTGTCTGGAACTACTTCTTCATAAAGAGAGTCCTTCGTAGCATCATTTAAGGATAGATCAAGCTCAGTAGCCTCAAAATCACTATACATGCTCAGTCTCCATCCTCTTCGTCCCCTAAGTCAATTGGAGACGAAGAAGGACCAGGAATGGTAACAACTTTGGTTCGAAGGCAAGTGGACTGGCGTGGAGTGTTCATGGGAGCAGGAGAAGTAGGAGATTTCTTCGGGGTAAGGGGAGTCTTGGCCTGTTTAGCTTCTTCAGTAGAAAATTGAGCTTTAGTCTTGGAGGTTCCTCGGGAAGTAAAAGACTCCTTCGACTTGAGGGAGCTTTGGTTTGTTCGACCCTCTTAGCAACTAATTGAACCTTGGTCTTAGAAGTTTCTTGAGGGGCAAGAGCCATATCTGACTTGACCTTCTTTAAGGCAGAAGAAATATTCAACAAATCCAATGCAAACTTATCTTGGAGAGCCCTTTGAACCAAGGTCAGCTTCCTTTTGTGAGTTGAAATACTAGACAGAAAGGCTGACAATCAAGAAAACAAAGGAGTCATAAAAGAAGGAATGCAAAACACACTGGCATGCATAGGACAATGTATAGAAAACAATAAAAGGAGGTTGTAATTAGAATGTGGTTCAAATTATCACCTTGTTTCTTGCTCTCTATCTATGTGGAACACATATAGTAAGGATCCTTTGGGATGAGGTTGGTGAAAGGAGGAGTATCCACGCACCTTCCCATCTCAAACCTCTTAATGGCTGCCTTCAAAGCTTGGTGGTAAGGAAGGTAGCTCCATAGCATACCTCTGGAGCGAGTGCATGGGACTAACATATCAGGATCAAAGGTTGGTGCCAAATGAAAAAAGAGTACCCGCTTCATGGCATCCTCAACGGACACAAATGGCCAGTCCATATTACTAGGGGGCTGATCCTACCCTAATTGGTGACAAACTCAGTCCGAATGATACATACAATGGCAAACCAAGGCTCCAACAGCTAAGTAAGGATCTGTCACAACATAACTAAGAAGGATGCCAGAAAAAAAAAAAACACAATTGCCAAAAGTCATAAACTCCTTCAATTCCTTTGTCGCTACAATGTCTAGTATCTTGCTTGCCTTCATGGTAAATGAGGTAAAGCCCATCCACCCTAGGATAATGAAAAATGGTGAAAAGGCGAAAGCAGAAAGCATTTTCTTTATCCAGCACATCCATTATAAGCTTGTAGGGATGCCCATCAGCCCAACTCCACACCTTAGGCGAGAGGGGATGTTCCTCATCTAATAAGACCTCGAGAACAGAATGAACAGGTGCATATGAAGGGAAATGCTCGAATAGAAAGCATTGAAGGAATACTTCACCAACAAAGTAATTCACGGGAAACCACCTAAAGGAAATCTTATGCCACTCTCGAATGGTCCGAATAGGTATAAAGACTACCTAAGTACAAGGGTGCTAAAGGCAATTTATTGCCTTCAGCGAGTAGGCTGGCAATCATGCAAACACCGCGACTCACCGATTCCCCTGGAGGACCTATAAATACAAAGCTACTCAGCCATAAAACTAGGAAAGCAATACGTTGTAATGGTTGCTCAGAAGGAGGGCCAAGGACCAAGGGGCCATTCTTATCAGGAAAATCACCAAAGAAGTATCTGAGCCAATTTGCAAATATGTACTCGAGGGTGGAGCATCTTACCTTCTTGTGCTTTTTCTACTTCTCTATTTTTACTAAAGTCTTTGAAGGGGAAGCACCCTGATGTTGAGTGGAATCTCTACGTACAGCAAGGAGTCGTTTAGAATAGTAGGCGGCATTGCCAGCACTCTGCTTCAGCGTCTTGGCCATGTCCATTACATGGTGCTCCAAAGTATACAAAGCCAAATCCAAGTCCCCGAACACGGGAAGTTTCAACAAACTAAGGACGTCCTCAATGGTTGAGGTAAATTCTCCCCATGTAGTGACAAAAGTGTGAATGAGCAAACTCCATCTTTGGATTAAAATGTTCATGTCCACAGGACATCTCAAAGCGGCTAGTCTTTTAGTGGCCCAAATAGCATCTGCTATGCCTATTTTCTTCAGAACTTCCAAGAATGGTAAATCTCTTGTGAACATATGGTCGACTCCTACAACCCAAATTTTATTCTCAATCACAGGTCTGGGGAAACATAAGGGAACTCAAGGAAACTCTTGTCTAGCAAGGTGGGAGCAAAGTAGAGAAGGGCCCAAAATGAAGGAAGGGTTTTGGGGAACAGGTTGCCTCATGCGCTGATCAGAAGAGGACATAGGCTGGTTGGACGCAGGGCCCGACGAGAATAGATCACTGGGAGCAGGCGGGGAGTTGAAGTCTCGCTATGGGTATGATGGATTCTTGGCCCAAGTGTATCCTTTTGTCATCGCTAGATTCGCAGGGGAATGGGAAGTGCCTCCCTGATGCCAAACGAGATAACTCGTGAGATAACTATCAGAGGATGTCTTTTTAGGCTATGGGCACTTTGGCAGAGGTAGATGCCAGGTACAAGCAGCGACTACCTTGGTGTGAGTCACAAGGAAGAAGAAAAGGGGATAAAGGGTATAAGGGGATAGGAGTGAAGGCCTGTGGAGAAAGGAAATAAAAAAGAAACTAAATGGTCCTTCAAGAGTCTCACTCTAATGAAGAGCCCACCAGAAGGAATGAAGTCCATGATGCTCCCAACCACCCTCTAGAATGCAATAAAGCCACTGTGCAGCAGACATGGTCGCTCACCAAACAGAAGCTGACATGTGTCCAGTGCATCCTAGGAAAACGCTATGCATTCCTAGCATGCAAGGGGGCTTCTGATGGTGATGTAAGTTCAGATTGAGGATTAACACAACAATTAAGAGGTGGTTTAATAAGGTAAGGACCAGAAAAGGGGATGTTTGGGCTCTCTTGAGGAACCCAATATTGGGATGACGTTGGACCCAGGAATATCTCAAGAAATAGGCCAAACATCCCCTAGGAGTTATCCTTCTTGGTGTGGATTGGTAGGTTTTTGGGCATAATGTGGCCTTAGGGAAGCATCTTCCTACAAAAGACACCATCTGGATCTCCATACGGTCAAAAGTTCCACTTTGCCCAGGACGCTCTGTCAACATCGAGTTGCCCTTCCTAAACCTGTACCCTGGCCAAGTCTGAGGTATACCGAAATGACAATGATTCCTTGATGTCTGGACCTGCTTATACCCATTTTGCCATGCCTAAAATGTTATTGCCTCAGTACTAGTGGTCAGAAGCTGGTAAAAAGATATGACACCTTGCCCAAGAACCTAGGATCTATCACTGTCACCTTTTCAACATCTTTGTCTTCTATTAGGATGCTTAGGGAACCCCAAAACTTAGAGCCTATGTAGTAAAGCACTTAATAAAAACTAAGAGAACAACACTAAGAGGTCTAAGATCACAGATACTAGAGAGAGCTCTCCAATGCTATCATCCTCCTTGAGCCCAAGTGACCTAGATAGTGATTTTACAAATAGAGCGTCCTAAGGGATGAGCCAATAACACAGGACCTATCATCCTTTTTAGATCCTTGTGCTGGTTATGATCGTTTACTACTAAGAACCACCTCGGGGAGATAGTTCCTTCTGGTTTATACATTACAGCATTTCCTAAAAAGCTTACGTTCCCTGAATCTTTTCTAACCTCAAAATGAAATTTTGTTACTTGCATATGTGGTAGAAAATGCAAATGGAAATGTGAAGCATGATAGGATTGATGATGTTAAGAGGTACCAAATAGATAATTCATGTGATTATATTAAAGTTGTTGAATGAGGTAATAATGAAATTACTTAGAAGCTACAGTATTGCTAGTGTTGTCAAGTAAAATTAGGTTGAACCAACATTTCAAGGGATGGAATTGATGCTATCCAAAAGGAATATCGGTAGTATTGATCCCACCTATCAAAAGACAATATTGAAAGAAAGCAGTGACTATTGCCATTCCTGTATATCTATTGGCACTCCCATTTTAGTGGTCTTTATTTAATTCCTCCTTCATTCTTCTATTTTGGTCAAAATAATAATATAGTATTAATTATTCATTATCAATCATAATTATTTAAAATTTTTAATACTTATCTCATTTTTCAAGTTTTATATGGTCTATGAATATTACAAGTTTTATAATTAATTTATTTAAGATAATTATTTAGATCAAAATATATAATGAATTGTTTTTATAACTTGATACATCAATTATCTAAATAACATAGCAATAATTATGTTTTTTTAAAAAAATAGTAGGTGGACTGAATGGATTTATTGGGCCTTAAAGCTCGGCCCAAGATGAGCTCAACAAGGACTTTCTAGAAGAGTTATTCCCCAGATAAATTTAAATTAAGTCAACACCCGAAAGTAGCTAATCTATTGAAAGTGGTTACTGAGCATGAGAAGATCCCATGGAAATAGGGAAAGGTGGGATCATCGAGGAATAGGAGAGTATGAATTTGAACTTGATAAAATGGGGGCTCATAAGAGTCAAACGTAAGTAACTGATCCCTTTTTCACCTGCACCCAAGTGGACTAGAGTTTTGATTTGAGCGTCAGAGTCACTTGTAGGTCCCCCACTAGAGGAGTGAATAAGAGCTCGAACTTGCAAAGGATAACACTGGATGACCTCAGAAACAAGTTAGAACATTAGCGCCTACTGTAGAGTTAAGGCTAACTCTATATAAGATGAATGGTCACCACAACGAGTCAGAGTTTTAACATGGCTGGGCATGCCAACAATGTCACCTTACCTAACCCATAGAATAGTAATGAGGTGAACAATATTCCCAAGCCTCTTACCATGGAAGAGTTATATTGGATGATTCGATAACTTCAAAACCAGAATAGGAAATTGTCAGCTCAAATGGAAATAATGAATCTGGAAAATAGTAGAAGAGAGAACGAGGCTAGTAGCTAGTAGAATAATAATGACCTTACTAAGGATGAGGAAGAGAACAACACCCACAATACTTGTGGGAGAGAGGAAACCTATCAGACGACCACTACCCAACACCCACAATTCTTAGAGTTTACCTTCTCAATGGGGAGAATTTCAAGTTACCAACAACATTGAAGCCGTATGATGGAATTGGAGATCCTCAAGTCCATGTGACCATGTTTAAATCAATGATGCTAATCAATGAAGCTAGTGATCCATTCCTCTATCGAATATTCCCTACCTTGCTAAAAAAGGCAGCTCTTTTGTGGTTCTCATAACTACTGGCAGGGTCAATCAGTAACTTTGTCGAGCTTTCACAAGTGTTTATGAATCTCTTCTCCTCGAGCTGAGTTTATAAGAAAACCTTGGACTCTTGAATGCTATACGGCAAGGCCTACAAGAGCCGTTGATAGAGTACCTGGACCGATTTAATACTATGGCCATGTAAACACTAGATCTTGACCCTGTCATGGAGTTGCACTTTGTCAAAAGAGGACTACATATGGGTCCCTTTGTCAATGCATTGGCAATCAACCAGTCGAGGTCTATAGCCGAGTTCAAAAAGAGAGCAGCGGGTACGTCAATATTTCAAGAGCCAAGGAAAATAGAAGCTCGAATGGAGAATGGAAAAGCTGAGGATTCAAAGCAAAGCCAGAAACAAGAGGAAAGGAGTCAAAAGAGGCTCGAGTCGAGTCCAAGAGAGAAAGGCCAGGATGAGGGGAGGCATAACTTTTACCTTCCTCAATCTCGCTATGATGAGTATACACCTCCTAATGCTAACAGGGAAACTATTCTCAAGATGGTATACAATGCATGGTTAATTGATTACCACCTAAAGTAGGAAGGCAATAGGTTCCCCTTGGAGCAAATAGGAATAAGTGGTATGAGTTTCAAAGGAATTATAGCCACACTACGGAGGATTGCACTATCTTGAGAGACCAGACCAAACAATTAGTGAGGTAAGAATTGCTGGATAAATACATAACTCAATGAAGAAGAAGCCAAAGTAGAGACAAAGATACAAGGAAAAGATAGCAAAGAAGCTGAAGTCAAAGGAGGCGAACACCTCAGACAAGTAATAAGGAGGAGCTCAAAAATTGGCAACCACAGGAGATACAAGGAGTGATAGATTACATTGCTAGAGGATTTGCAGGAGGTGGAGAGACAAACTTGGTTTAGAGGAGGCATCTCCAAGCTATTATGATGGTGGAGTCCACTCCTCTACAACCACTGAAAACATCAAACCTGGTAATCTCATTCTCTGATCTTGACTTTAAGGGAGTTGATTAGAATCTACATGACCCTATGGTTATTTCTGTGGTTATAGGAAATTATATAATTCGGCAGGTATTGGTTGACCAAGGAAGCTCAATTGACATTCTTTGTGCTTCTACCCTGTAGCAAATGCAAACATCCAAATCCAGCCACCCAAATGGAGACCTAGTGGGCTTATCTAGAGAGCGTATCAATGTCCCAGTTGTTATTGAACTGAGGACAACCTTTGGAACTGAGCTGAACATCAAAACAATTAGTGATTGATTCTCAAGCCCTATATCATATGATACTTGAGATACCATCTCTAAATAACCTCAGAGCTATAATGTCAACCCCCTATTTGGTGCTAAAGTTCCCAATCTCGGCCACTGAAGTTGGAATCATATGTGTCGATCAAAGAGAAGCGCAATGGTGCTAACATGAGTCTTTAATGAGAAAAAGGTATGAAACAAAGGATGGAAGAACACATGAGGTACATATGGTGGAAATTGATCAAAATAAGAATATGAGCATGAAGGACCTTGATCCAAGAAAAGAAGGAAGGGCGAGATTAGAGCCCAGTGATAAGCTTCAAAAACTCCAAATTAGAGTAATTGCTAGCAAGTTCGCATTCATTGGGCGAGGACTACCAGAGGCCATGAAGGTTGAGTTGATGAGTCTATTAAGGAAAAACTTAGATCTTTTCACTTAGATACCTAAGGATATCCTTGGAATAGGGTCATTTGTCACAAATTGGCAATAGACCTGAAGGTTCAACTTGCAGCACATAAGAAGGAAAAGTTCGGATTGGAAAAACAAGAGGTTGCAATGCAGGAAATAGCGAAGTTGTTGAAAGTGAGATTTACTAAGAAAATACACTTAATCACCTTCCTAGCCAATGTAGTCATGGTTCCCAAGTCCTCGGAAAAGTAGAAAATGTGTGTTGATTTCACGAATTTGAACAAAGCATACCCAAAGGATGCCTACCCATTGTTAAGAAAGACAAGCTAGTCAACGGAGCCTTAGAAGCGAAATTCCTCAACTCCATGGATGCTTATTCTGGTTATAACTAGATTAAGATGCATCCCCTAGATAAGGAGAAGATGACCTGTATAACAAAAAATGCAAATTATTGTAATAAGGTCATGCCCCTTAGATTAAAGGACATTGGAGTCACCTACCAAAGACTGATGAACAAAGTCTTTGTGGACTAGATTGGAAGAATCATGGAAGTCAATGTAGATGACATGGTCACCAAGACCATGGGAGATGGAGACCAATATACTGACCTACGAGAAATTTTTTCTTAGATTAGGAAATTCAACATGCACCTAAATTGTGAAAAGTGTATGTTCGGAGTCCAGGGAGGAAAATTCCTCAGATTTTTGCTAATGAGCTGAGGAACTGAGGTGAATCCAAATAAATGCCAAATAATACTAGAAATGAGGAGTCCAAGTATTCTTAAGGAAGTACATCAATTGACTGGGCTTATTGCAGCCCTCTTTAGATTTTTGGCAAGATCGGTTGAGAGAGCACACCCATTTTTCTGCTTTTGGAAGAAGCAGATAGACTTCGTATGGACGGAGGAATGTGAAAGAGCCTTCCAAGACTTGAAAAGATTTCTGGTGGAACCTCCAGTGTTGAGCAAGCCCAAAGATGGAGAACCACTTTATATATACTCATTAGTAACTAAGAAAGCTATAAACTTGGTAGTAGTAAGAAAGGAATAGAAACAATAGAAGCTAGTATACTATGTGAGCAATGCATTACAAAGAGCGGAGACCAGATACCAGAAGACTGAGAAGCTAGCATTTATTCTAGTTATCAATGCTTGAAGGCTATGGCTCCATTTCTAGAGCCACCATTGTAATGTCCAAAAAATTTTAATCGTTTTTAACCGAGTTGTTCGATTTTTAGCAAATAATTAAGATTAATTAGAATTCGATTAAGTATTTACTCAAAGCCAATTAAGTAACATTTAGAAGAATTAACCTTGAGAGAATTAGATTAGAATCATAGGAAACCACCTAGGAATTTTCTAAAAAAAACCCGATTTACCAATTTAAAGGAAATCGGTAAGATTTCGGTATCTTAAACTGTCGGAATCGAACCAATAGAATTTATGTTATAAGTGCCCTAGGATGAATGGCTAGGATTTAGCCAAAACACCTCTACATGTGGTGCCATTTTTAGCCAAAGACAGCAGCCACAAAATCAAGTTGAAACTCCAACACAAATCCACCAATCACATGAATTCTTGCTTCATAAGTTTGTGTTCAATTCCTTCTTTGCCCTTGTGAATTTCGGCCAGCATAAGGAGCTAACGACTCTCCATTTCTCTTCCATACACACTCATCTCCACTCCATCTTCAACCTCTCTTCAAGTCTCATCAAGAGTTGCTTCCATCTAAGACATCAATTCAACAAGAATTCAACTAAACAAGGTAGGAATCCAACTTCTCTTCTTGTTTTTATTGATTTGGGGCTATGTAAGGATCTTGTTTTCCTCATGATATTGATGAGATTTGGAGTGATGATGATGGTTTATGATTGAATTTTCTTATATGTTGTGATTAGAATTAGAATTGGTATGAAAGAACTTGAAGAAAAGAGAAAACTCAAAAAGCTGTTAGGGGTTTTTCTCGGCAGTCCGTATGGCAAAGTGTATGGCTCTGCCTATAGTCATTTAAATTTCATGAATCTATTTTTATATGAAACTAGACATTCTGGACTTTCCATAAATATATAATATAAGGTCATTGGATCAGTATAGAGGTAGTTATGAATTTTTGAAGTTTGACCTAGAAATCAGGACTTTCATCCAGGCAATCTGAGTTAACAAGGGTATAACTCATCCTACACAACTTCAATTTGAGTGAATCTAACATTGTTTGAAAGCTAATATATGAGGAACATTTCATAAAAATTTTAGAGTCAAATTTGTTGCCAATTATCTCCAGTACATCAATGAATTCACCTTAAGTTCAATCTAGGCTAGAATAGAGTAGTTCAGGAGGGTCAAGTTTCAGGGGATTATATCTCGAATTATACTCATTCAAATAATACGCAACTTTTTCATCCGAAAGCTTGATATGTTAGCTTTATATTGATATAAATTTCACATGATTTTACCCAAATTTCTATTTTTGGTGAATTTGTTCTTATAAGAGTGCAATTCTGGCTAAAAATAAGGCAGTCTGAATAAAACACAAATAACTTGAATCAATATCAGAACTCAGAACTTAGCAAACAGAGAACTAGATCTGGTATACTTAATATTGAACTCGGAATTAAGCAAATAGAGAACTAGATTGGTAAAAATAATGTTGAAACTTGGAACTTAGGGAACACAATCATAAAAGTCTTGGAAGACCAATTAGGGATTAATGTTGGAAACCAGAATCATGCAGCACATAAAACACTTTGAAATCGAAAGTCAAGGACAAGAATATAAAACCTAAAGTACTTAAACTTGGAAGTCAAGGATTTTCAACATAAACTCGGAAGTTGGTACCAAAATGTGAGACTTTATACCCGACTCTCGGAAGTCGAGAACTAGGACGTTTTAACACTCTTATACACGTAATTCCAAAACTTGATCCAAAATCAAACTCGGAGATCGAACATAACCCCGGAGGTCGGAACTTATATAATCTCGGAACTCGGACCCAATTCAATCTTGGAAATCGAACTCGGGAACATCAATAGAAGTTAAAAGCTTGCAAGATAGATTAAGACTTAATATTTTAAAACTTACACCTAACTGCCTAAGCTTTGTTCATAAGACTTTGTTGTGTGTGACAACTAATGGAGATATGATGTTCTATATTGGGTTTGCTATTTGATTAAAATTTCCTGGTAGCCTGGCACTATTCATAGGGAAGCGGACTCGATCCGTTATGCTGCGAAATTTCGGCAAAGCCTATACCTAGGTTATGAAATACACTTTGATATATATGCATTCATGATTATGATTAAAGCTATAATGAAGATGCTATGATGAGAGATATGATGATGAGTCCATATTCTTAAGGAACGTGACATGGCGATCATGCTCTGATGGGATATGACATGGCGATTATACTCTAGAATGTGGCATGATGATCCCACCCCCTAAGGAATGTGACATGGCAATCACACCTCAATGGAGTATGACATGGCAATTATACTTTGGGACGTGGCAGGATGAATATATTTTTAAGGAGTTAGACATGGTGATCACACCCCGAGGGAGTATGACATGGCAATCATACTCTAGAATATGTATGACAAGTAAAGGAAGACAAAGAAAGAAAAGAAAAATATTTGTATCTGCATAAATTTAAGTATAAGTAAAGGCATATGCAAATTCTAAGTTTTCAGTATATGGTGTCATTATATTTTAATACGTTTCAATTATTGTTCATAGTATAATTCATGAATTGATTTTTGTATTGGCTCACCCAAATGACAAGTGTATGAATAAAATGGACTCTGCTTCAAATAATATGTTTTCGAACTATAAAATTAGATAGTTTATATAACATGTCCACCTTTTTCATAATAAATCGAAGTAGCTGGAGATAATAACGATAACATGGTATGAAATTTCTTAGTGATTCCTACTGAGAATTTAAAATTCTCACTCCTATTTCTGTGTTATCTCCAGATAGTTCAAGAAGTTTCAAAGGCGGCTGAAGTTGTTGTCAGATAAGGTCCGCTCAGGTAATAGTAACAACCCCTGAGTGTAGTACTATGACTTAAGCATAGTACTATACCAAGGAGGACGTTACAACCATATCATCATCATGGCCAAGCATCCTATCAGGCAAGTGTTAAGGAAGCCCGATCTAGTTGGAAGAATGATTACTTAGTCTGTAGAACTCTCTGAATTCAACTTGGAATATAGACCTCATGGGCCGATTAAGGCTCAAGTACCGCCAACTTCATCGTGGAATTGTCACCGCCCTTGACCAATGATGACCAAGAATAGAAATAGATGTTGTATGTTCTATTCTTATTCTCAACCCATAACCAATATCAGCTCGAAGTTTCCTTTGTTACTCGTGGAACTTCTTCGTAGTGGCTTTATTACATGCCTCATTTCATAGGGAACCTCAAAGTGGTGGCTCATCCAATAATAAGGGAAGTGGAGCCAGATAAGGAGCTTGGCCCAAGAGGAGCTCGGTAAGGGCCTTCTCGAAGAGCTGTTCCTCGGATAAATTTAAACTAAGTCAATACCTGGAAGTAGCAAATCTGTTGAAAGTAGTTATCAAGCATGAGGGGATCCCACAGAAATAAGAAGACATGGAATCATTGAGGAATGGGGGAGTACGAATTTGAACTTGGATAAAAAAAGGGTTCATAAGAGCCAAAGATAAGTGATTGATCCCTTTTTCACTTGCACCCAAGTGGAATAGAGTTTTGACTTGAATGTTGGAGTTCCTTGTAAGTCCCCCACCAGAGGAATGAACGAGAGGTCGGACTTGCAGAGGACAACGTCGGACGACCTTAGAAATAGGTCAAAACTGTAGGTAAAATGAGTAACAATAAAGGTATACTAATAAATTGTAATACACAACATACATTCCTTTTTTTTTTAAACATATAATGTTTATATAATTAAAAAATTATTAAATAAACATATGATAACATGATTTTCAGCTACTGGCTACTTAAATTTTATTATAGCTGTTCTCTTTATTTATGTTCTTTAAAATTAAGGTAACTAGATACATTAAATTAATTACTTACCAACATTGGAAGGAGTTTGAAATGTTTAAATTTTTTCCTTTATCATTCATTGCACTAGCACTAACACATTATAAAGGCTAAATTATTCACTTTTGTTACATAAACAATATAAAAGTGAATGTTTTAGAAAAATTTAAACTTTTTAAGCTCCTAACATGGGTAAGTAACTAATTTAATATATCAAGTCACCTTAGTTCTTAAGAACAGAAATAAAGAAAAAACTATATTAAAATTCAATTGGTAAATAACAATAAATCATGTTATCATATTTTCTTTAATAATTATTTTTAATTATATAAACACTATATGTTAATGACTAAGTATGTATGTGTGCTGTATATTATAATTTATTAGTATAACTTTGTTGTTACTCATTTTACTTACTATTTTTTTAAATAGTCATTGTTATATTATTCAAATAATTAATGTATCAAAAAAATTTATGAAAACAATTCAATATTTTGATCAAAATAATTATTTTAAATAAATTAATTATCAATACTTGTAATATCCATTGACTCCATAAAAATTGAAAAATAAGATAAATATTAAAAATTTTAAATAATTAAATTGATTTTTAGTTAAAGTAATAAAAAATAAAATGAAATTATGATTGATAATGAATAATTATTGTTATATTATTATTTCACTAAAATAGAAGAATTTGGGCATTTTAGAGAAATCAAACAAAAATCACTAAAATAGGAGTAGCAATAGACATATAGGAGTGACAATAGCCACTTCCAAAAAAGAAAATCTTGTTACACCCTCTTTTCTATTAGTCATATACAAGGCTCTAAAAATCAGACTAGACATCCAATCTGATAAAATATTGGTTCAGAGGTTCATTAGTTCAATCGGTTTAACCAGAATGTAATATATATATAACAACAAAATAAATAAAAAATTTAATAATATAAATAAAGAATAACAAACATCAACTAATTATTACTTTTTTTTCTTATAATTAATGTACTTTTAATATAATTCATTTAAATAAGTTAGTATTTGTATAAATGTATTTGATTTTTGAAAATATGAGACAATAATGACCCAACATATAAATATATATATATATATATATATATATATATATATATATATATATATATATATATATTAGACATGGTTTGTGGAAAATGGGCTTGGATCTGACCAACAACCTATTTGTCCAAAAAAATTTAAAAAAAACCCTAAATCCCTAACATAACAACTACTGCACATTGGCCCTTTCCCTTTCCTTCTCTTTATTCTCTCTCTCATTGTAGCTAATCTCATTCTTCTTCCTCTCTTTGCCTATTGACATGTTCCTTTGATTGTGGATGGCATGATGTTGCGCAAGGGAAGGACAGATGACAATGATGACACGACGATGGTTGCTGACATTGGAAGAGCAAAAGACAACGACATCGAGAGGAAGGCGGCGCGATGAGTGGCTGTGGTAACTTCTTTCCTTCTTCTTGATGGCTATGGCTCTGCTAGTGGTGCCTCTTATTGACATCTATTCCATTTTTTGCAAAAACCACCCAACCGGCAAAATCCGTTCGATTTGTTTGATTTAGCGAATTTTAGCCAGTTCGAACGGTTCGCCACCAATTTTTTTCCCATGACCTGACCGATTCCCAGTTAACCCAGTCAAACCAGTCAGTCGAGTTCAGTTTTCAAAACCATGGTCATACATGGATTTTAATTTTAACATACAAAAAATATTGATTCTGGAACTTAGCGGAGAAGAAAGAAATTGTCGTAAGTTTCGATTGAAAGCTACAACTAATTTCTTCTAAATCAACAACCTGAAACATATGCAATGACATGCATGCTTATATGTGAAAAACTTAAAAATCCACATATTAGAACAGTTATAAATCATGCATATAGGCTCATATAGGATAAACCACATATCCTAAATATTCATTAAATAAAGATACCTAATATTAAAAATCAATCCACAAAAGAAATGCAAAATGGATGTACTCACGTGTGCATAATAGGAACAAGATCTTTCTCTGATTCTCGTTCCTTGTTACATGATGAAGAAGTGATGAAGACAATGAGCATATAAATCATGATACTTGTGCTATGAAGTAACACATGTTTATGGATAGTGAAAGGGGAGGACCTGACTTGTTATGAAGACTGAAAGAGTTTTCTTGGTTCCATTCATAACAAATCTAGATAATAAAATCTTATTCATTGCATTGACCCTTTGTATTATCCAAGTAACACTAAAAATTGAGAGTAAAGGTCAAAATCCAATAAAAATTATATCTTAATTATATATATACATATATAACACGCACAACCAAATGATCAAATTATCATTCAACTAGTTTTAATAAACAAAAGTGTCAATATATAAATGGAAACACAACTTCATGAAAAATCTAATACAAAAAACTAGATTTCACTATACAATGCATATATACTTGTCCATTTTATTCGCAAGGAAGAAATACGATTGTAAAAGCAAATTGTCATGATTATCAAGCAGAAAACTCTAGTAAAGTGTTGGTTGTAGTTTCCTCATCAAAACTTGAAGAGCCGGAAGTATTATTTGAGGCAGTTATTATGGAGTCAATTTCAAGATCTCCTTGAATCGTATCATTTGGATAAAGAGAAGGCTTTGGAGGCATTTCAATGCTTTCAACATCTCCTTCGAGCATTTCTACTACTTTATTCATTGAGGGACGATCACTTGGCTTCAATTGTATGCACCATAGTGCAATCATAAACATCTTCTTTGTTAATTCATTCCTTTCCTCTTCATGCGTGACAACTTCCATCTCTATATCGCTTTCTTCAGTCAATCGATCATAAATCCAAAAGGGAAAGTAAAGTTGGCTTGAATGCTCTGCATGTGGATTTAAATTTCTCCTCTGGCTTGCCATTTCCATCAGAAGCATTCCAAAGCTATAGACATCGGCCTTGTAGGACACAGCTCCAATATTTTTGTAAAATAGTTCTGGCGCCATGTAACCAATCGTTCCTCTTGCTGCAGTCATAGTGATAATACTATTGTCTAGAGGATAAAGCTTTGCAAGGCCAAAGTCTGATACCTTAGGGATGTAGTTCTCATCAAGAAGGATGTTGTGAGGCTTAATATCAAAATGCAAAATTTGCATCTCACAGCCTTTGTGCAGATAAGCTATACCACGAGCCACTCCAAGAGATATCTCAAATATTTTCTGGTAAGTCAAAGATACACTATCCTTTTTGGAGAAGATATATTTATCAAGAGAGCCATTAAGCATAAATTCATATACAAGAGCACGTTTTGATCCCTCAACACAAAAGCCAATTAACCTTACCACATTGGCATGGTGTATTCTTCCTATGGTAGCGACTTCACTGATGAATTCTTGGCCATTAGCCTTGGCTTTACCCAACATTTTTATGGCAACAAAAGGCCCACTCCGTAACTTGCCTTGATACACTGAACCAAAGCCTCCTTCACCCAACTTGTCCTTAAAACCTCCAGTCATCTTCTTTATCTCTTTGTATGAATACCTTATTGGCATGAGGCTGCTCCCCCGCAGAAAATCTTCAATATTTTCATACATTGACATGTGTCTTCTTCGGCATGTGTAGATCAACAGCGCAAAGAAAACTATGATACCCAACGTAAACTTGACTGCAATGTATGGCACCACAAATCTTCCCGTGACTACTCCTATCTCAATAACAGCTTGAGATGCGTAGGTATTGTAGTTATCGCTAGTATACGTGCCTGCAATTTGCTGAAATCCTGTGGAGGTATATATCAAGATATTTATCAATTTAAAATATATCTGCTACTAATGGCGAAATAATAAGTTAATAACAATGTACGAAAAAGTTCGGTTAGCTTTCAAAACAAAGAGAAAGGAGAGAGAAAAAGTAAACAATAAGAAGTTCTGGCATCTTATTTTACACATATCATAAAATACGAGAAGATCATATAAACTACATGAAATTTTTTTGTTTAAAAAATATTAAGATTATATCATAAAATCTTTTAAAATTAGACAACCACACAAATAAAGAGTTGGCCAAATTATCAAATGAAACAACTTATAATTTAATTATACAAAATAGGGTTAATCGCAGTTTATCCCTTTGCATTATAAGCTATGTACACTTTACCTCCTATATTTAAAAAATGTGCAACCCGACACCATGCATTTTCATAGTATGCACTTTAGCCCCTTTTATTGATTTTTTCATCAATTATAAATAAAAATGCAGGATATCGAGTTGCATAGTTTGGGAAGTTCAAGGGGTCAATTTGCACATGACTAAAAAATTCAGGAGAGTATAGTGCACTTATTTGAAACCAAAGTGCACACTGTAAAAATGCAGGGTATCATATTACATATTTTTAAAATATAAGGGGTAAAGTGCATATAGCCTATAATACAGAGGATAAACTGTAATTAACCCTACAAAATATTACATTATGTTTAGTAACTTATAATTGAGATTTGATAATAAAAATAGAGAATACTGAAATTACTTGGGAAATCGGGAATTCAAATCCCAGCTAAGTGATTGATTTCATATAATATTTTTTATCAAAATAAGATAGGAAATTAATTTTGATATACTGACAATATAAAAAAATTTTATATTATCTTTCAATCAAATCTCATCATATGTATGATTTTTGAAATAGTGAGTATAAAAGTCAAAAATATTTATTGGTATGATAAAATATGAATAAATAATTATATAAAACTCTTTTATATTAATACTGCACCAAAATTAAATCCATAAAATATTCATATAACAAGATTTCTCATGATAGCCACAAAAAGAAATATGTTTATTATGTTGATATATTATCGTCCCAAATTTTCTAATGAAATAATTACAGTTTACAATGAAGCACCAGCACTTTTACTTGCGGTCATTGTAATTTTTCCGTAAGGGTCGTAATGCAAATGAAAACTTCAATGAATAGAACACATACGGTTACCAGGGTCCAAAATGGAGAATGGTTTGCAAAATGACATCAAACATTAATTATTCTCCCAGTGACGAAAAAAAAAACATTAATTATTCTCCCTAATAAATTACTTGCTTACTTAATTTTTCTCTTTGAATGACAATAACTTCTAATGTTCATAATATGAGTATGAGCAATAACTGTTTTGACAAAATTTAAAACATTATTCTTGAACTTCAGGGCCCTTTCTTAGCAAAGGTAAAAAGAACAGAGTAGCATAGTACAGATAAGAAAATAGAAGATTTCATTAATAAAATTTAAAATCATTAATTTTGTACCAAAAATTAATCTCAAAATAATAATTTTTTTTTACCTAAACCACCAATATCTGGAGAATTAAAGCTTTTCCATCGTCAATTTTTTTTTTACTATTCACAGACCTTACTTATAAACAATAAATGCTAAACTACTTGAACTAGTATAATCACAAAGTCATAATGTTATTTGAACATTAAATTCCTCACATAATTTATATAACATTTCATTTTTAATAAGAAATTCACATAGTTATATGTCTGGCATGATTCAATGGAAAGGATAAACATATGGAGATAACACTGTGCAACCTTAAATATATGCAATGGAACGAGAACTTACCTTTTAAAATGCCATACGCATAATCTGTAATAAATTTTAGTGAATTAATGTCAGCAATAAAGATTTTTTTTTTGGACGAGAATAAAGGTGATAAACTACAATTTAATGGAAGAAAAAATAGTAATAATAACTGATACGTATATTTGATGAGCAATTTTTAGGCGCTAATTAAGTAGAAGAAATAGTTATTTCATTATATTACTTAAAATTCAACACCTAAATTTTGCATTTTTTAATGTTTAACATCTAAATTATTAAATTATCAAATTAATTATACGTATAATTTAATGAAATTTTTTAAATGTTAATAAATCTCAATTATATTATAGTAACTCCTTTATACATAAGTGATTGTAATTTTTTCAGATTGAATGATCTTAACAATTTTAAATTGGACATATTCATAATCTTTTGTGAAAGAATCAATTTGAAAGTAAACGTATGATTTGGTAATCGTTTGTGAAAAAATGGGTTAAATTTAGTATGCAACACGCGGGTTTCGTATAAGAAAAATGCTGGTTTGCACGAAAAGAAATTTGTGAAACGACATTAATATGCAAACTCAACATTGTAGTAAAAATCGTTTTAACCCTCATCTACCTTTGATTTCTTATGCGGGGCCATTTTTGCCTCTTTCCTTAAATATAATTTGTCCACATCATTCGTTGAAGAATTGGCACCAATCAATTTGTACTATTTGGCAAATCTGTTCGTGTAATATTAATATCTTTTTAGTTTCAATTTTGTTACTTTGTCCCTCATTCTGATGACCTAAATAACAAATTTATACCTGTAACTAATAAAAATTGTACGCCCTCCGTCCACAAATAATTGCCATTTTGGTAATGTATCTAAATATAATCTATATTCGCATAAATTACCAAAATAACAATTACTTATGGATAGATAGAGTACTAATTACTAAAGAATATATTATTTAAAAAATAATCTTTTAGGAACTTAAACAATATGGATATGTCTTGACGTCTTGTTATGTGCAAATAAGAGAGGCAGATTGATACGTACTCTCTTAGGCTTAGCCGAATATAGCATAAATTAGCATTTCTTAACTGTTGTAGTTAGTTAATTAGAGACAAACTCACGCACGCAAAATAGTTAATGACAATTACTTATGGATAGACAAAGTACTAATTATTAAAGAATATATTATTTAAAAAATAATCTTTTAGGAACTTAAACAATTTGGATATGTCTTGACGTCTTGTTATGTGCAAATTAGAGATAGCATAAATTAGCACTTCAGTCACACACGCAAAATAGTTAAAAAATATGGTAGTAACGAAACCACGAGAGAGAGAGAGAGAGAGATGTGATAACAGAGCAAACTAGATAAAAGCAAAATAATAACATAATTTTTTTAGAACATAAATAATAACATAATTAAAACCACCTTTAATGGCGAAGCAATATTGCCCATATCATGTATGTGACCAAGCGAATTTTACTTACATGTTTAGGGGTTTAAATTTTAGAATTGTTATTTTACGAAGAATATTACGTGATAGGCACTCTAGTTCAAATTATGTTAGCAATTGCTTAACGATAAAAAATAAATAAATAAAACTAAATTTAACTCTGAAAGAAAAGGTGAGAGGGAAAAGAATAAAATATAAGGGATAAAATTCATACCTTCTGCAATTATTCGCAACTTTGACATCCTTCCTAAGTCGCGGAAAAGTAAAATCAAATAAATTAGTTCTCGAATTTTGAAGAAGATAACAAAATTGAAAAAAAAATCGGTGCGCTATAAAAAAAAAAAAAAAAATAGGTGTACGCTATCATGAAATGAACGCAGTATTATTTTGGAAGTCATAATTTGAGATTTTTTTTTTTTTTATGTAACATAATTTGAGATATTAAATTCACATCAAAACTAGAGAATGAAATGAGATTCTACTATGTAACTTGAGTTCTAATTGAACAAAAAAGCATAAAATCATTGTTTCAAATCCCGATATCTAGTGTTCGGCTCTGCCAAAGCATCGGGTTTTTGGATCACTAGTACCGGTGGGTCATTGATTAAATTGGTTAAATCAGATATAATTAAATGATGTATAAAAATATATGGGTTATAAAATGAAAGGCATGTCATTTGTATTGAAATCTCACATAAGAAATAACTTGTATATAATTTACTTCTTACTATTTTAATCCCATATCAAATAATAGAGAAATCAAAAGTTAAATATTTAATTATAAAATGATTCCAATTATTTTAATCTTACATTTAATAGTAGAGGAATTTGAAATCAAATATTTAATTATAAAATAACTAAAATCCTTAATATAACTCACTTCAAGGCCTAAGTGATCAAATGATGACTTGAGAAAGTCATCTTTTTTGTCTTGGGTAATATATCTATTATTTTTTTAAATAATTAAAATTTTATAAAGTTGTCTACTTTTATAAAAAGTAATTTAAACAATATTTTTAAAAAAAAATTTATGCAAGAGCGAGTTGATTTACTCAGACCGGGTCACCAATTTTCATAAAATCTAATTAAAAAATACCAATTGAAAATGGAAGTCTGATTATGTAGAGATTAATCTTATTCCTCAATAGTAAGGAGGAAGGATGCCCCAAAAAGACAAAAAACAGAAAATTAAGAACCTTTCTTCAGCTAAAATAATAGACGCTACTTTTCTTACCACAATGACTGAGTCCCAGAGGAGTCGCGCAGTTAATGAACACACAGCCAAGATTCTGCCTGGTTTCGTTGAAGAAGCAAGAATAATCCCGTCTGCAATGATTTTCACAAGGACGACTCATCCACGAAACATCAAATCCATAGCTCAGCATCCTATGAATTTCAGCGTAGGAAAAGTTCTGTTTGTCGCGCAATACTGAATCTGACCCATATTCCCTCGGACCAAGAAAGGATGACGCAGCAACCAGCTTCACACGGCAATCATCTTTTAAGCTAACAACCGGCAAGCCTCCAGCGATAGCATAAACATAGCCTTTGGAATGCCAATTAATGCAAGAAGCAGTGTCCACGTACTGAGGATCATCCCTCACTGGTTTGCTGCAGTTCAAGTAAACTACGTGCTGGAACATTGTTACAGCACCAAAAGATCGCTCTTGAGTAGCTTCATATGGATCCCTATTATCGCCGGTAAAATCGTACGAATCAGTGAAATTGGTTGAGGACAAATAATAGTGAGGAATGGAGGAAAAATCGGCTGCTGAAGTGCCGGGATCTACGAGCCGGATTGTGAAGTTTTTGTAGTTGATTGCCTGCACATAGTATTTACCTGAGAACAAATATAACACCGTGGTGTTATCTTCGCAAGCCAGCTCATACCTGGGATCGCCACAGGTTGTTGGGTCATCCTTCAGCCGGAATGGATGCGTTATATTGGTGATTTTGCCGCAGGATGAAGGGGCACATGTTTGCTGATTATTTGCGGCACAGGTTTGTGGTAGTAGTGCAACTGTAATTAGGAGGAAGCATAACAGAGAGCAGGAGAAGGCTTCCCCTTTGCTCATCTTTGATGCTGAAAACTTTTCTTCTATCTGGTTCAGGGATTATCTGAAAGACTGAAACTGAACATGCTTCATTGAGGTTTCCTATTATTTATTGTTGGCACTAGTTGTAAGGGCAAAACTGTCTTTACGTGTGTCAATGTTATCTATTTTAGCATTGACTTCGGAGATTTTTTTGTCATTAAAATTTATGCAATTCCTATCTGTAAATGTAATTATGGTCCTCTGTCCCGATGCATTAGTACATCTTAGTCACCTATTTGCCTAACTTTACCTGGAAAGAGAATTTTACCTTCCCGTCAAAGCGGTAAGCCAAATGAAAATTGTGGTTCTATCTTCTACCCCTTTTCCCACTTTCTAGATCGGGGATGCACATGTTATAATGGAATCAGATAATCCACCAATCTCACACATAAGAAAAGCTTGAAGTGATTTCCCATCACAGTTCTCCCCTGCTTATGACGATGCTAGCATTGCTATTGCTGCTGCTTCTAAATCTTGGAAATGGTCAGAATGACCCTCCCATTCCATGTCCCTTCCGTCTGTATTGTACAAAACACGGGACAAAGGTGCTTGAGCTGCCTGCAGTTCCGGTCTCAGTAAAACTCCACGTCCGTCGCGTTGATGACGTACACAAAATATTAGAAGTATATGACCCTGAAAACTGTCTCCCGGAACTCTTACTCCGACTCAACTATTCGTCGTTTTATCCTCTAGGAGCTGATGCTATTGATGAAGAACTGTCTGAGCCGTCCAACATTACTTTCTTTAATTGTTCTTCAATAGGGCAACGACATCTTAGAAACTGGGAGCAAAAATACTCCGATGCACAAGATATGTTATCTTGCCCAATTTATGCGGCTGCGGATTACGAAGATGTCGTTGAGTCAGACCTGGTATCCTGCGCCAAATTGCTTCGTCGCGTTTTGCCAGTATCCACATTTGACATACAGAGGAACTCACTCCAATTGGGATGGGCGAAGACAAATTTCGATCGTCGATGCTTTGTTGATTGCAAGAAGTCCGGGAGGGAGCGAAAATCCATAAGTTTAGCCGCCACAGGTGAGAAACGTGCCAAACACTCCTAATGCAGTCTCAAGATGATTTTGTTTTGTTAAGTAGGTGGGATCCTGTATATTAAATGTTCGGTGTGTGTGTAATTGCAGGTTCAACTTTGCTTGTGCTTCTGCTCATTGCCTTCTATCATATATATCACTATTTTAGGATGAAAGGGGAAGATCAAGAAAGAGTCGAAAATTTTTTGAAGGATTACAGGGCATTAAAGCCAACCAGATTCTCTTATGCTGATGTCAAGAGAATTACACATCAATTTAAGGATAAGTTAGGTGAAGGAGCTCATGGAGCGGTATACAAAGGTAAACTATCCAGTCAAATTCAGGTGGCTGTGAAGATCCTCAATAACGGGGACGGAGATGGGAAAGAGTTCATAAACGAAGTGGGAACCATGGGCAAAATCCACCACGTCAATGTGGTTCGCTTGCTTGGCTACTGTGCTGATGGATTTCATCGTGCTCTAGTTTATGACTTTTTCCCAAATGGTTCCCTACAGAACTTCATCTCTCCATCAAACAACAAGGACACCTTCCTTGGATGGAACAAGTTGCACCAAATTGCTCTAGGCATAGCCAAAGGGATTGAGTATCTTCACCAGGGTTGCGATCAAAGAATTCTTCACTTTGACATCAATCCTCACAATGTCTTGCTAGATGACAGTTTCACTCCAAAAATTTCGGACTTCAGTTTAGCTAAGCTATGCTCCAAAAATCGAAGTACTGTATCCATGACTGCAGCTAGGGGAACGTTAGGCTACATGGCACCTGAAGTTTTCTCTAGAAACTTTGGCAATGTATCTTATAAATCTGATATCTACAGTTATGGGATGTTATTGCTAGAGATGGTTGGAGGGAGAAAGAATACAAACACGACTCAAGAAACTTTCCAAGTTCTGTATCCTGATTGGATACATGGACTGCTTAAAGGAGAAGGTATACATATTCCTATTGATGAGGAGGGAGATTTTAGAATTGCAACAAAACTTGCAATAGTGGGACTTTGGTGCATCCAATGGCACCCGGTGCACCGCCCTTCCACGAAAACAGTGCTACAAATGCTCGAAGGAGAGGGAGACAAGTTAAAAGTGCCACCCAATCCTTTTGAATCTGCAGCTACAACAAGTACAAGTGCAATTATTCCGACAAGATGTCTGAATTTGGAGCTGGAAGTGATTCCAGAATCAGATTAGATTGATTGAAGATATTTAGTAATTAGAGATTTAACTAGCACTTTGTGTATGTGTGATGGTGTGACCAGGAGACTTCTTCATCGTTTTTACTTTTGGTTGTGTGTAGTGAATAATACTAGTTACTCGCAAGAAATTTACTTGTGACTAGTGAATTTAGCAACTCACCTAGATTAAAATTGGAACACCGCTTGTAACTTCTAGTGTACTAGTAAAGTTTGAGTTTGTTTGCCAACAAAATTATTTCTGCTTTAAATTTGATCAAAGTACTCTTAGTTTATCTTTTATATGACTTGTAAGGTAGTTACAACAAGAATTAAACAATTTTAATTATGTAATTACATAATTACATAACTATATAAAAAACTTTAATATTAATAATATATAAAAATTAAGGTTTGTTTTTTATTATTGCGCTAAATAAACGTAATTCATGTTTATTAATTTGGGTTACAACCACTGAAAATAGCAGTAAACTCTCACTTTTTTTCTTGTCTATAATTATAAGAAAACTCAAGACTCTCAAGGAAAGGAGCACAAAAAGAGGTATAAAATGACACTAACCTCAAGCCAGATCCAAGACCCCTAGAGAGATAAAAAAAACACCTAGATAAAGCAAGAGCCACTCTAACTCAACAAATTAGAAAAGAAAACAAAAAAGTAACATCTCAATACCAATTAAGATCCCTCAAAACAACCTAGACTACACTTTGATCAAGACACTAAAACAGTAACAACACTACAAAAAGCTATTTACGCTTTGATTTCATTCTGCCCTTTTTTCTCTGGATATTGCTCTCCTAATGATCGTTGTTTCTGGACTTTAGATTTTTAACAGTAAACTCTCACTTTTCACTAAAATTTCATGCATTGGCAATATTAGATCAAAATTTCTTTTAAAATTTCTGACATTGAATTTGTATAAGGCAAATTTTTTGTCTAAATCACCAATTTCTTAATTCAAGCCAGATTAGCCTACTTTGAAGTAAAATTCTCCCAACATTAGTTAACTCCATTTATAAGATTTGAATTTGAGATCTTATGCAAAGGAAATAAACGTTATACCATCTTAACAAACCAACCTTTGGTTATATAAGACAAATTAGTTTCTACTGTTACAATCATTATAGTTAAAATAATTTATATAAAGACCAAAAAGCTCAATTTTTAAAGTTAAAGACTAATACGACCGACGCTTAGTATTTTATGAGATCACAACTTTATAAGCTAAATTGAGTATTTACACATCAAGAAATTGTATAATTTTTACAACTCGCAAGCTTCACTAAATAAAGTCTTCAGTTCTTTTGTCTATTTTTTTAATATAAAAAAGTGATTTGAAATTTCGATAAGTTCTTTTGTCTATTTTTTTTAATTAATGTAAAAAAGAGATTTGAAATTTCAATAATGGACGCTCGACTCAACAAGTCAAGCTTACTTAGGTTGTAGAAGACTAGGACGTAATAACATCACAACATTTTGAAATTTTGATTTTATTTATCAATCAAATTCTTTCTTGGGATAATTGTACAATATATTGACTAGTGTTTTGTATCGTGTATTTAGGGGTAGAAACCATGACTTCTAAAATTCCTCAGACTTTTTGAAAAATAAAAAAAGAATAATAGTAAGTTTTCAGTTTTCAACAATTGATGCTAGACATATACGATACGACAAGCTTTACATGTAGAAGACTAGGACATGACTACACCACAATATTTGACATTTAATTTGTATACCAACCAAATTGTTTACGGAAACTGTTATAGAATACATATTGATCAGCCTTTTTCTACCGTATAATTAGTGGTGGAAATAACTTAAATTAAGTTTAAATTTTCTAAAAAGAGATAGATCCATTTCGTAAACAGTCATTTTGAGCTTGACCTGTTTGTGGTGGGTTTATTTTGAGACATGAATAGGTAAAGTTTTGCAATTGTACAAAAGACTTCCGAACAAGTTAAGGCACTTAAACTTTTAAATTTTATAACATTTTAAAAAAATTATATTCCGTATACAATTAATAATCAATAGTTAACAAATTATGTATGTACTATAACTTTTTGGAATAATATATACCACTTTTTTTTATATCAAATATATACTACTATATCTAACAAGATTACTTCTAATCTAGATTACCACTTGAAAGATTGTCATTTTTAAATTATTAGTAATATTATATTACAATGTTGGATATGCACATGTTCTAATTGGCAATTCACATTACCTTGTTTAATATATATATATATATACACTAGATTATTTCCAAGATGTTATAAATATTCATAAGTCTGAATTATATATTTTTTTATAAGATTAATTTTTAATATATGGTTAGTGTAAAGTAGTTTATACTATCAACTAATTATACTTTATCTTTTATATGACTTGTGAGGTGGTTATAATAAGAATCAAATGATGTTAATAATATAATTATACATAATTAGATGGTTGAATGAAAACAACTTTCACAAAGTATCCTTTCATCCAAAGAGTGAGAGTCTAATTTTAAAAGGTATAATCGGGCACCTAAACGGGGACTCTTTCTAGGGATACTATCAAGCACCTAAGCAAGAACTCCTCTCCGAAGGTATAGTCAGGTGCTTAAACGAGGATCTTTCCAAACGATTTTTTTTTTTTTTTATACATTTGAATCTCAAGATCAAATCTAAAACCATATGCTTAAGGGACTCGAGTCTCTTTCACTTAGACTAATATTTTGTTGATATAAAAAATTTATATTAACAATGATTTAAATTAAGATTTTATTTTTTTATTATTGCACTGAATAATTGCAATTCATGTTTATTAATTTGAGATTTATTTTATTTCATTTTATATTAACCAAGTTCCATTCAATTGCATTAATTTGGGCTGCAACCACTCAAGAAAGTAGTAGACTCTACACTTTTCCATAAAATTGCATGCATATTTGACAATATTAGATCAAAATTTCCTTTAAAATTTTTGACATTGTACTTATATAAGATAAATTACACTACAACATTTTTAGGATAAAGCAACACTTATTTTAAGCAACATATGAAAACTATTGCCTTTGATGCCTATAAGCAATGATTTTTGACGGTTGCCATTTGATATGGCTTACGCAACGATTTTTTAGTCAATGGTTATAAAATGTACTCTTTAATAACAAAAAGCACGCTTGCAAAGCATTGCTCTATCTTATATACATAAGCAACATTTATTTGAATGATAATTTACACTTTATTTATGTTGTCTTTTAAATTGTAATCACCCACACCTAAAAAAGGTTGCCTAATGTTATTAGGTGCCAGTCTAAAGTATTTCCCACTAAAATTTTCACTTCTTTCCAACACCCAATTTCCTCTTCCAATTTCGTACATCCCTAATTTCTAACCCCAATAAACACACTCTTTCCCTATTCACGCCCTCTCTCTGGTGCCCTCTCTTTGGACCTTGCGCAACCTACCGCCACCACAATGACAATGCCACTACGACAACGGTGACTACAACCACTGTTCGAATGTTGTGATGCTATAACAATTGCGATTCCAGTTTGAACGTCGGTGGCTCCCTCTCGTATGTATGATGTCTACTTGGCCATGGCTCCATCTCCTCCACATGACATGACTTGCACCTGGCTTCTTTTGCGTGACGCTGATTTGGGATCAAGGAAGACCTGGCCAAGATCATCCTGAAATAAGTGGTCCTACCCCCAAATCCAAGCGAACCAAAATGGGAAAATCTAAAGACGACGATAAGAAGGTAACCTTTATTTCAAATCAGGTTCGGATAAAAATTAACTCCCCCCCCCCCATTTTCCCAAATCACCAAAATAAAACTTTCGCTCACCATACTCTTTTGGGAGTGTGCAAAGCTTTTAGCTTGATTAAGTTTAGTGATTCAAAATTGAGGATTTCAATTGAACCATCATCAAGCACTGCACTACAATAACCACAAAGCATTGTATAGAACACCAAAATGTGATTTTAGAAAGACTCTAGTTTACTAAAGTAGACTCTTTTATTGATTGTATTAGGTATAACCCTTCATGGGTTTTGTGTAGAATTTGGGTAAGTAGCTCAAATATGTAGAGATAAGCATCCCAGTAGTGTACGGGAACATAGCATTTTAGCTTGGAAAAAAGGCTAGTGAGTAAGTATCTTACATTACCAATTATTGATGGTTTGATGTATTACTTAAAGTAACTAAAATGTTTTTATTATTTGCCTTGAGTGCTTCATTTCATTAATAAAGATATGCTTGGATGACCTTGCAGTTAATATCTATTAAGTTAAGTTAGGTTAGAGTTGACATAGCTATATGATTCAAATGTTTGATTAATATTAGGTAATGATATACTAGATGGCCAAACAAGTGGTTTACACAAACGAAGAAGATCTTCCTAGAAGAATTTTGAAAGTCTCATTCCCCTCTTGAACCTGACATTGCCAAACACATCCTTCCTGGTATATTCTTTTCCTTTGAGCTTATTCATTGTGTTTTCAAGCTCTTGAACTTTGTATTTTCAGAAAGCATTTGCCCACTATATGCAATTTAAGTTTGGGTTTTTAGTTGAGATAATTCCCTCCTTTTTTTTTTTACTATAATTACTATAATGACTTTAATATATTGTTCAATCTTGGGTTTGCAGTGTTTGTCTTTTTTAGTTCTTGCTGATGCTTTATTGGTTTGATAATGGTTTTGCTTTTGCCTTTTGGATGCTACAATCTTTTGGCTTTCACTATGTTTCTGTTATGGCTATGTTGCTTTAGTGGTGTTTGAGGTGCACTAGACTCTTTTCTGTTTGGTTTCTTTTTAGTGGCTTTCGTTTTTGGAAGTGTCCTCTTTAAGCCTTTTTCTTTTATCTTTAGAAAGGCATTGCTTGGTGGAAGGTTTGCCTTTTATCATATCTTGATGCAGGTGGATTTATTTTATTTTGGACTGAAATTGTTGTGTTTGGCTTTGTTGGTTAGTGTGGACTTAGGTTGATTTATAGTCTCTACTAGGGAGTTCTTTGATTATTGCCTTCTTTGGAGTCATTTTCTAGTTTTTAGATAGTGCTAAGTAAGGAATCATTGTTACCGTGTTTGGGATCCAATAAAATATGGAAATTATTTCATTTGGAAATCAAATCATATGTATGGAATTGGAAAAAAAAAAAAAAAGAGAGAGAAATGAGTTGATTTCAAAATCACAACAATTCCCCTCTTTCGTATTTGAAATCCCGTAATTTTTTATGGGATTTGGGTGGAAATAAATTGATTTTAGGTCTGACTATTTGAAAAAGGTTATTTTTCTCTTTTAATTTTCACAAACCCTATTCTTTTTCCTTATTGAATCTATGATGAAGAAAAATACTAGTTCTGCGACCATGAGAACTACTTCTTCACTCCAACCTCTTTTTCTTTGATTTACTATTGTTGATTAAAATTTCTTTCACCCTTTCACTCGGGGTTTAGTTTATTTAGGTTCAAGCTCAATTTCTTTCCCTCTTACATAAATTTTCTTTTTAATTGATGAGGTTTTTTTTTGTTGTTGTTCTTATTGTTATTGTATCAAATTTGATCTTTTTTTTTTTTTCATTTTTTCCAATTATTTTTGGGTTGTTTATGAATTCTGTCATTTGGGTTTTCAAAGATTCTCATATTTGTTGTTTTGTTGATTGGCTTGTTAATCAAATGTTGATCCAGTAAGCACCTAAACTAATTAGTGCAAATTTGATCATGTGATAGGTTAATGTGACCGATGAAGAACAATAACTAGTGCAACAATGCAAAACTACCATTGAGTGCAGTATTCCTTTTTTCTCTACTCTCAAACCCCAACAACAATATCTTAATCAATGAATCTCATCATTGCCAAGAATGTTTGCTGAGTTTCTTTTTCATATCTACAACATTCTCTTCAAGCTTGTTATCCATTTTGTTTCTCAGAATTAGAAAACAGAAAAAGAAAAAAAATGGAAAAACCTTTAGCACAGTGATTCAAATTCAAAACCCTATTTTAGGATTATGATTTATTTTAATTTCTTTAGCTTGAAATATAGATTAATCAACTGGGTTTCTGTGTTATGTGTCTAATTGAGAAAGTTGTGTAACAAGTGATACTTAGATTGGGAAAGCAAGAGTTGTTGCAATCCCCTCTCCTTTTATTTTGGATTTGGTACTTGCAAATACTCTTTTTCCCCTGCTGCACACTTTTGAGTCTTTCTTTGGTCTCAATATGCTATCATAGTTTGGTACTCAACTTATTATAATATTATGTCTCTATCTCAATATGCTTGGTAGTTGGTGGATTGACTTCATCTATGGATAATAGTGTATGTTTATATCTATTTTTAGTCTGATTGTTCCCAATTGGTTTTTCTAGCCATAATTTTTATCTATAGCTCTTATGGGCTTGTTTGGAATTATTTTTATTTTTGTGTTTTCTAAAATAATTTTAAAAAACAAGTTTGAATTCAATTTTAAAAAATAGAAGAATAAAAAATACTATTTGATAACTTTATTCTCAAAACAATTTTTAAATGATAGAAAACAAAAAACGTGATTGAATAGCTATACATCTTCATCAATGTGGAGCCCAATCATCTTACCCAAAGACTAAGTTTAAATTGCTTCTTTGTACTCATCATTCATCTTATCATCTTCGGAAACTTCTTCTGGCCATAGGTGGAGATCGCTGTCATTATCCACTGAACAGACATGCAAGATGAGAAAGACACTAGGAGGCTTTTCATTTTAGAAAATTTGAAGCTTTGTATCATGAGACAATTGAAGAGTGTCTCATTTAATAAAACAAACTATTTACAAAATTGCCACCATGTTGTTATTTGTTTTTTAAAATAGAAAACCAAAAACATCTTTAAGCTATTTTCTAATTTTTGTTTTTAAAACATAAAAACTATTTTTTCAATTTTAAAACCAATAAAAAAAAACAACATATCAAACAAGTTTTTTAATTTTTTTTCAAAAACAAAAAATTGTTTTGCAAAACACTTTTCAAACACCCCTATGTTTTCAGAATATTTTTATGCTCCCCATAAAATACATAAATGTGCATTTTAGCATAAAGTTGATTTGGGATCAGCTGAGGATGCTATCATATTATCTCATATTCAGGAATTTACACACTTTTGCAGAGTTGCTAACATTTTGGTATGCAATTTGTTGTTTTCTGTTTTGCAATGACTAGTTGTTGGTGACATAAAAAATTTTGGCTTTGTTGAGTGGCACCGTCTGTTTTGTTATATGCTATGATATGCTTTTTTGGTAAGCTTTTTAGTATATGATGGTGTATTTACTATTTCTGCCATGGTGGATTTAGTATGGAATGCTGTTATTGTTTAGTTTGGAACACTAGTTGGTTCTTACCATTGGTTAGGCTGCTGAACTTTGTAGCTGCTTGTGTTTTCTAGATTCTTGTTATCTTGTATTGCTTAGCTCCCCATATGCTCTTATGTGGGTTAAGCCTTATTTTGCCATTTATTGGGAAAAAAAATGTGTACTTTGGCATGGAAAATGAGATAACAAGTTTTTAGTTCAGTTATTAATTAAAAGAGGACAAGGTTAATAAACTTGATAAATTGAGCCTTTTGTTCACATTATTTGCATGAAGGGGTTCAAACAAGATTTAATAGAAGACCCCAAGAAAAGGCAACGTTTTATTATATGTTGCTTTTATCAGGAGAAAATGCAACACTTATCATATGTTGCTTTTATTACGAGAAAAGGCAACGCTTGTTTGGTGTTACCTATATTATCAGAATAGGCAACGCTTGGATACCGTTGCTATAGAGGCTGGTAACAAGCGTTTTCTTTTGTCATGAAAAGGCAACGCTTGACAAATGTTGCGGTGAATAGCATTTTCGTTTCCTCCAAAAAGCGTTGCCTTAGAGAAAAGGTAACAGTTCTTTAGACCACCCTTAAAAAGCGTTTCCTTAGGTACGAAAGCATGACCTTCGATCAAAGGTAATAGTTTTCATGTTTTTAGGCAACGCTTGATAAATGTTGCCTTACATCTAAAATGTTGTAGTGTTACTATCTATTATTACAATTTTCGTAGTTAAATTAATTTATATTAAAGAACAAAAAACTCAATTTTTAAAGTCAAAGACAAATCTGACCAATGCTTATAATTTTATGAACTAAAGTGAGTACTTACACTTCAAGAAATTATTTGATTTTTACATCTTGCAAGCTCCACTGAATAAAATCTTAAGTTCTTTTGTCTTTTTCTGTAAAACAAAAAATTCGAAACCTCAATAATGGACACTCAGCTGACACAATAAGTAAAGCTTGTTTATAATAGACTAGGACGTAACAACATCACAGCATTTTGGCATTTTGATTTTATTTATCAATGAAATCCTTTTTTAAAATAATTATAGAATCAGAATTGTTGTATAGTACGAATCGTTTTTTTGTGTAAAATGTAGGAATAGTCCAAGGGGTGGTTATTTTTTAGTCTTTTCATGAATAAAAAATTGGGCTTTGTACTATTCGTATTTTTTATAATATATTGACTGGAGTTTTGTACCGTCTTCTTAGGGGTAGAATGTTGAAACCCTCAAAAAATTGCCCACGACTTATCAAGAAATTCTTCAGCTTTCAACAATGAGTGCTAGACGTATACTGCAAGGCAGACTACAAGTAGAAGACTAGGACGTGACAACTTTACAACATTAGACATATGACTTTGTCAAACATGGCTGAAATTGTTATAGAGTACATATTGACTAGACTTTTTGTATCGTATAATTAGTCGCAGAAATAACTTAAATTAAGTTTAATTTGTTTAAAACGAGTTAGATATATTTCGTAAATAGTTAGTTTGAGTTTAATCATTTTGTGATAGGTTTATTTTGAGGCATGACTGGGCAAAGTTTATTTCAAGGCTTGCAAATTTACAAAGACTTCCAAACAAGTTAAGGAACGTAAACTTTTTAATTTTATAACATTTAAAAAAATTATATTCTGTATAAAATTAATAGAGTTTAATTTAGGTGCATTGATATAGTAAAAATTTTTTATATTATCATCCAATTAAAATTTTCTATTTACATGACCATTCAAGTTATGGATGATTATGTTAAAAAATTTTGTTAATGTGGCAATATATAATTTGATATCTGTATAAATTTTTTTTACACTAATAATATATTAAAATTAAATCTAAATTAATAATCAATATTTAACAAATTTTGTAGATACTATAATTTTTTGAAATAATATATACTACTTAGTTATATATTTGTTTTTAAAAGCCCCAACTTAAGATGTTTATTAAATAAATTAGTTAATTGAATGAAAGGGATGTTCACGTCCCCAATACATATGCATGCTAGATACATTTCAATTCACTCTCATTAATTTAGGCTCCAGCCACTCAAGATAGTAGTAAACTCTACTTTCTCTAAATTAAAGCTTAAGCATTGACTATATTAGTTCTTAATTTTAAAAAAATTTGTTTTAAATTTCTGACATTGTATTATTATAAGTTAAATTAATTTTCAACATTACATTCAGTTTATTTAAGTTATTTTAAATTAAAGACCTAAAACCACAACTTTTAAAGTCAAAAGTTAATTTGACCGACGCTTATAAAAAATTGTCTATGACTTTTTCGACTCTCGAGCCCCACTGAATAAAGGCTTTCGCTCTTTTGTCTTTTTTTATTATAGGATAGAGTTTTTACCTTTTGATGGTGGGCGAGTAAGTCAAGCCTACTTTTCGAAGACTAGGTCGCAACAACACCTTAATATTAAACTTTTGATTTTAATTATCAATCAAATCCTTGAAATAATATAATAATATATCATATCGACAAGGTTTTTTGTATCGTGCAAATGTGTGATTGGGGATAGAAACTACTCAAAAAATTGTCTGCGAATATAATGACAGAAACAGTTCAGTTTTCAACAATGGAGGCTAGATGTACATAAGAAGGCAGGCTTATTTGTAGAAGACTAGAATGTAACAACCCCACAACATTTGACATTTGATTTTATTTATCAATTAAGTCCTTTCTTGAAATAGCTACAGAATACATATCGACTAGCTTTTTTTACAATATAATTAGTGGTAGAAATAAATTAAATTTAGCTTTATATATATATATTAAAAAAATACTGATATTTATCCTGTGTGCAGCCACTTTGAGCTCGACCTATTTGTGCATGATAGGTTTGTTTGGAAGCTTGACTGGTCAATGTTTTATTTAAAGGCTGGCAGTTATATGAAGACTTCTTCACATGTTATGAAACTTTTTTTTTGTTTTTTCGGATAGGTCCACGTTAACAAACTTAAACTTTTTAACTTTTTAACAGTTAATAAAAATAATATTCTTTATAAAATTTATATGTTATATTAAGTTATCTATGCTACTAACATTTCGAAGGTAGTTTTAGGGAAAGTTTTAGTGGTGTCACTTTAATATACATTTGGTTCTCCACTAACTTCAAAAGGTTTTCCATTACAAGATAAAAGCATTTTAATATTGGTTATTTAAAGTATTTAGTGGCAGTTTTAACCCACATTAATAAAATTTTTGACTGTTACCAAATCCGCTAGAAATAAAGTGGTGAGAAGTATTTAATGGTGCCTTTTAACAACTATTGGCATGACCGCCACAAAAACACATTTATTATCTATGATTGTTTAGTGGGGGCTTAAACTGCCTAGAAGTTTGTTTTTATGGAAGTTAAAACTAACATTAGCAAATGAGCCAACTTGCCCTGCCTTTTTTTACCCCGCCATAGGTTAAGCCTTAATAGGGGTAGGATGAGCCAACTTGCCTCGCTTTTGTGTGGGTTGGAATGTTGGCCCAAAAAAAAAAAATTAAAAATAAAAAAACTTTTTTTAAACAAATTAAGTCATCTAAAATTTAAAAAAATAAATAATTTTTTTACTTAAATACAACAAAATAATATCCATATAAAATAAAAAAATTCTTAATTACCTAATTTATGACTAACAGGAGGCTTAAATGTTGAGTGTGTTATATGAAAAAAAAAAAAAGAATAAGGTGAAAAAAAAATTTGACTCGTGGGCCAAATTCGTCCTGCCTCGCTTCAACCCACAGATCAAGTAGGGCGAGACATGTAGATTGAAATATTTTTGTAGGTTAATATTATCAACCCATCCCTACCAAAAATTGTGAATTGTGTGGATCAATATGGCGGGTTTGACTCATTTTGCCATATCTAGTTAAAACTGCCACTAATTGAAGTTCAAGTTTCAAGCCCAATTCAATATTTTGGCAGTTCAAACTGCCGATACAAAGCATGACCAATATAGTTAAAGTTGGGCTTAGTAGTGGATATGTCCACCTCTCACTAATTGCACCTAGATTCGATACCAAGTGGAGCTTGGTTTATGGCATATGAACCCTTCTCCCTTCCCGTGAAGTTGTGTGTGCATTGACCGAAAAAAAAAAAGCATGACCAACCAAAAAAAAGCCAATAATTTTTTTTTTAGCTTTATAATCATATTATTTCACTTTAGAGGTACATTACAATGTGCATATTGATTATGAAGATTCCTTTTAGTGTTAAAGCTTATTATGATCGAGATGTGATTTTCTATCTTCTATCCATATATATATATATACATTGGGTGCTACTTTGTTTTAGGTATAAGCCCAGTTAACTAAGCATGTACAAAGAGAGCAAGGGAGTAGTAGTCAAGGTAAAGCCTAATGTTTGAGTTGAACTGCATATAGTTTCTCAAGATAAAGGATAAGATGCGAGTTGCAAATGAAAATTAAGATTAAACAGATCTGCTCAACCAAATTTGAGTATAGTATTTTTTTGTGCCAAATATCAGAAAAATAATAATTTCCACTTAATAATCATAAAAGAAAAAAAAATCAATTAACAATTTAAAAAGCGGATAAGCAGTTAAAATTTGTAGCACAGGCTATCAAAATTTTTGCCATGTTAAAAGCCCACTCTTTTTTCAGAACACGTGAGAACCTTTTTTTTCTCCCACAAATTAACTTCGCATGAATACCTTGAGACCAGAATAAGTCCCTAAGGAGTGACCATAATTTGTCCTGGGAGGGTTTGTATGTGTCAAGTCTGCATGTACAGAAGATGATGGTGAAGACGACTATGACTTAATCCACTCGGCACAATCTTGCTTTATTCCGTATAAGGCTGTCGTCATTTGATCTGCATGTCACAATTGAATTCAATCACTAAATACACTATGCCACTTACAATTGAGAGAGTTAGTTGAATTGTAGAGCATATTTACAGGAAGTAGAAAACATTAGATAGTTGAGGCATACATAAGTGAAGAAGCTTACGGCCTCTGTAGGAAATGAGGCACATGCAACAGGTGTCCCATCATGTGTTAATGTTTCAGACCCTTTTTCCTAAGACAATCACAATGAAGTTATTACACAAGAATTCTCATACAAACCAATCTCATCCTGCCAACAGCAACAGATATGAATCTTTCGATGATAGCATCTAGTAGAGGAATGACACAGCCATTTTCATCATTCATGGACATCTAAGTAGACAAAGAAAATAGACCAATTTGAATACCTCTTCTATATCAAAATTGGTTAGCACAAAATCTTGCAAGTTTGCTGCCATTCCAATTTGGAAAACATGAAAGAATATGAATAAATTCTACATGCCAAAACAAAAAGGCAGATAGAACAGTATTCAAATGATATCAGTATTGACAACATAATATATCAGGACACTAGTAGTCCATGATCCATATATGTGTGTTTATTTTCGTATTGCATTGATATATACAGCCCGCATGCACATAACATCAAAGAAGGAGAGGATTAAATTGAGACTTGAGAGCACGAGAAACTGAGAAAATTGCCAACTATATATGAGGAAAACTAAGTTTTTGAAAGGATATGAAATCGGAGTCAGTTTTACCAAAACAGATGAACAGTAATCAGCAAAGTCAATATCTAAGATTTTGTGAAGTATTCATAAAGCAAATAATAAAGAAATGAAGCCTTAAACTTCACAGAACGATATAATAGAACACTTTGAACCATTGGTCTAGTGGCCCTAGTAAAGTCAAGTTCAGAAACAGTGGACTAATAGTGGACTCTGAAATATGTTTTTCAGTTTTTAAAATAGTATTGATTCTTTATACATATGCACAGTTCTAATGTGTGTGTGTGTATATTAAATGAAGAGTCTTATTTATGCTTAATTTATGATGTTTATTCTTACTTAAGCGTAGTTGCTTTCTTTTAGAGCTTGTCCTCATATGTTACAGTTTTATTGCCATTCACTGAGTTGGTTGGACTTACCTGCCTTTTCCTTCCTATTTCAGATCCTAGTGCTGCACTTGATTTACTTTCTTCTAGCTTCATAGAGTGCAGACATTTTGATAGCCCCTCTACATGTGAGGGTCTTTTGTAGACTTTTTTTTTGATCTTTTGGACATCGGCCGCATTAGAGTTGCTCCACAGTCCATAGACAGGATCTTGTAACTTATTAATTTTTTTCTTGAACGGATATGCATAAATATGTTGCTATTATGAGGAATGAATGCCTAACACACACACACACACACACACACATGCAAATTATTTGAGAGTGCTCTGAGAGCCTCAATTTTGGATATATGTTGGTTGTCTGTTTGGTATAGGTCTGACTATTACGGGGAAGTTGAAAAGCAAGGGAAACTCTATACATTTCTCACAAAAAACTTGACATCCTAGGCTTATTAGAGGTTTGTTACCTCTAAGCGCCAGTCATAGCTCCGGGATGGGTCGTGACAAAGGTGGTATTAAAGCCTGGTTAGGTCTTTCTGTGGTTAGTGGAGCAAATGTCCTTTGATAGATTGTATAAATGGTTGCTAGCCCATTTCCATACCAGAGGCTTTAGGGATCTCTTTCTAGTTGCCTTTGATTTTCCTTGAAAATTGAATTTTGTGATTTTTGTTTAGAATCTAAAATATTTTTTCTCTTGAATAAGTGGAGATGCCACCTAGGGTGCAAGCACAGAGGCAGTGGACTGAGGAAAATGAGCCCTTAGACACTACATTAGATAGGGCATCATCCCCTATGCTTAGGGATGAGGGTAGAGGTAGAAGCAGAGGTAGAGGTTGTGGTAGAATAGCCAGGTGAGTAGCAGAGCCAACCCCTAAAAGGGGTATGGCTAAAGTAATTGCTGGAATGTGCAAATTACAACAAGCAGTTGAAACTCTAGTAGGGGTTGTAGTAGGACTGCAACTAGGTTCTCGGGCAAGGGTTGGTCCACAAGCTCAAAGATAGACTCCACCCTTTCTTGGCGTAGAGGTGTCCGTGCACAAGTTTCCTAATTTAAAGCCACCTACATTCTCGGGTGACTTGGTGAGGGAGGATCCACAACCGTTTATAGACAAAGTCGGAAAAGCCATAAGAACATTGAGATGTTCTACTACAAGAGCTGTTGAACTCGCAACTTATTAGTTGGAAGGTTTGGCTAAGCAGTAGTATGAGAGCACGGGACAGGCAAGGCCAGTTAGGTCACCGCCTATGACTTGGGAGGAAATTACTAAAGCTTTTATGACAAGAATTTTTCCTGGAAGTATGAGAGCCAGCCCTTCCACCGAGTTTAAGAGACTAACATAGACTCAAGGGATGACTATTGGGGAAATGGAGAATGTGTGTAGATTTCACAGACCTAAACAAGGTGTGCTGTAAAGATGCTTACCTTTTGCAAAGTATTGACAAGCTTGTTGATGGAGCCTTAGAGGTAAGATTCCTCAGCTTCATAGACGCTTATGCCAGCTACAGCCAAATTAAAATGCATCCTATGGACGAGGAAAAAATGTAACACCCTAATAAACTCATACTACGCTTAAGTCGCATTACTAGGGATGTCAAAAAAACCCGCACCCGGGGATACCCACAACGGGGCGGGTATGGGGGGAAGATTTTGCCCCCACGGGTAATGGGGATGGGGATTTTAAATACCCGCATGTTAAATGGGGCGGGGGCGGGGATCACTATATCCATACCTGCGGGTACTTGTTATGAAATTACTATTTTATCCTTAAATTATTAACTTAGTTAAACTAATATTATTGTTATTTAAATTCATTAGACTAAGGTCTAAATTTATAAGTTAGATTTATTTGTACTTATTACATATTAGACTAATGATTGGATTACTATTATGTGTTTATTTTTATTTTAAGTTGCTAGAATTTAGATTGTAGAATTGGATTATTGTACTTATTTTTTGTTTATTTTATGTGTTTATTTTTATTTTAAGTATACTAAATTGTTAGAATTTTAATTGTTAAATTAGATTATTATTTATGGTTATTTTAAGTATTTTATGATATTAGAATTTTTATATCTAATTTAAATTTTTAAAATTTTTAATATTTTAACGGGTATCCATGGATATCCACGAGTACCCGTAAACCCGCGGGTAAGGAAAAAACGGGTACCCGCACGGATATGGGGTGGAGACGGGGGCGGGTATTTAGTCATGGGAGGGGACTGGGGCCTATTCCCTCGCCTTCGCCCCGTTGACACCCCTACGCATTACGTCATTTTATTAATTATTACTTATGCTTGCGGAAGACTTAAACATCACTTTTTAAATTAAGTTACATGGAAAATAAGGTAATTTTTTTTTTTGAAATACGTTGTCGCTTTGCAGCGTTTTGGAAAGTGAAGTCTTAAGCAAGAATATAGATATAGAGAGAGCATGCCATATATAAATCATGACATAATATCATAAAACATGAGAAAGATAAATAAATAGAAATTATGAAATCATAAATACATCACATTACATAGCTAATCATTTCGCCCCTATGGGTTCATAATGTTAAAGAGTACACAGAAGAAGGCTTATGGTCGTGCCACGGCCCGAATACTGAATACAAACTAAAATGACATAGTTCAACACAAAAAGGAATACATGATGGTGTAGGTTGACAATAACAACAAGCCCGAAACAATATATCCCGTCATCCATTCTTCGGTCCCACTTCTCGGTCTTATGAAATCAAGCCCTCGAGTGTCTGGTTCCCCTTGCTCTCCGGCCCAAAGGTACAAAAGGTGTGCAAATGATGCAGGGGGTGCAAACTGAGTACCTCTATACGGCGAGCACAGTGACCCGACTTGGTTGGAATAGGAGCATAGCTGGCCACGGAAGACTGCTCCTTAAAAGAATCCTCCTCAAAAGTCGAAGCAGCCTTTGGATGATACTCGGGGCAAGGCGGAGAGACAACTGTGGTTCCATAAGTGGTCGTGGCACTCAGCTCAATCAATGGAATCGTCAGCTGGAGTAGGGGCTTGGCTACAGGCAGCTTTGGGGACATCAGCTCTATCTCGATGTCTGGCATAGGCTGCAGAAACATCAGTCGAAGGGGGTGGAATATTGGCCTCCATTCCTCCATGCATCTGACTAGGGTAAAAACAAGTGCATACTACTGTGGTGGTCATTGCCACAATGGCTTGTGCATTCTCATTGTAGGTCCACTCATAATGGGGCGAATCCATGCTCCACTTCACTCGATGTGCCATCAGAATCTGGTGACAATATGGAAAATAACTACGGTGAGAAATGATATTTCTCAGTAGGACTTGAACCCGACACAGAACTGTCATCATCATCATCCCAACCACTTCGGTTTTATTAATGAAAATAGCGAGCATTCATAAGGTCCAATTATTAGGTTTTTGAAACATGAATATCTAAAGTAGATTCAATTTTAAGTACGTATTCTCATTGTAACAATAACATCATGGTGTACATAAGAACTTATATAACAATTAGTATCGTGCATGAACTTTGGAAAGTTTCATTCTTTACTTGGGTTGGACCTAAGTCTCTTTCTTTTATTAGACTTGACTCTATCACAATTCTTTTATTTACCACGCACTAAACATAGTTGTTAATGAGCTCATACCATGGTCGTCGCCACCATAAGTTTCTGGTACTTACACTAGCTGGGTCCTTTGCTATGCCTCATGTAAGCCTTTCCTTGGTACTCATACTAGCTGGGTCCATTGCCATGCCTCATGCGAGTCCATGAATGGAGGGAGAGTTTCTTATTATGGGCCACCTTCCTTTTCGAAGGATCATACCCTTAGTTCAATCTCTTCTTATTAAGGCTTATGATGTAAAATTTATCCCAAGTCCATAAATTTTGCAGAATTCCGGTAGTATGACGGCTAGACCAGAGCTTCCCTAAAATTGCCAAACAGAGAGTTCAATCTCACATATTATTAAGTATCATTATCATTATCATGTTGGCACATAGAGGCATATATAGCACACGAAGTCTTATGAGCTTAATTTAGTAAATTTGATGCAAGCTTTTAATTAAATTTACCTTTTGTGAGGATTCTTTTATTAGGCATAGGGCCAATTTTGTCTATTATCCTTTTTTTTAAAACTTTTTAAGTTGAATTATGAAGTTTTCCAATATCATAATTTGAGGGTCTTAATGTTTTCAAGCTTATTTCTCAGTAACCTTTAAACTTAACCATAACCAATTTTACTTTTATAGTGGGGCAATAATTTCAAAAATTTTCCATAATTTCATCTTTTATAATTTTAACTTGAATTTTGGTATCATTATACCCCTCTGAGTCTATTTTTAAACAAAACAAATTCTACTCAAAATTCATTCTATAACTTGAGATATGCACATTTTATTCTGACTGCTTATTCTCTTGGATTCATTCTAGAATAGTGATTTATAAACTTTACTGGAAGCTCCTCACAAGGAATATGCCAAAATTGTTTTATGGGGGTGTTTCTATATGTCTTATCTTTCTAACAAAATTTGTCCCACTCAAAAATATTTTGTATAGCTTGAGTTATTAAGACATTTGTACAAACTGCCTGAACAAAAACATATCTGGGAATAGCCAATTTAAAAATTCATATCTCCCTCTTTTTAAGGCCAAAATTTACATATTTTATATGTATAAAAAAGCTTTATAAGTCTATTTTCATTTAAAATTATTTTCATTGCATTTGGAGTTGTATTGAATGATTTATTGGTTGTGTAAAATAGACTACCAGAATTTCCAACTTTAACAATTTTTGTTTCAATTAGTTTTCTTGTAAAAACATTAAGTCTTTTCCTCAAGTGACCACTTTTCTTTTCCAAACCACTTTTATACTTTGAGATCTTGATGATAAATCAATATTTTGAGTTCTAAAAAGTTGGGTTCAAGCAACACATGCACATGACTAGAAACAATTTACAAGAAAAGAGCCATATCACAAGAAAACACTTCATATCAAGGAGTATGGCCATGAAGCCTTAGAGCAAGATCTAGAACCACCTAGCTATGGAGAGCTTAGGAGTTCTAGAGCTTAAGAACACATAGAAAGAAAAGGGTTAGAGTCACTACCACAAAGATTTTCTTGGAAGCTTGAAGGGTGGAAGTGGTTGAAGATGGCCTCTTTCCTTAGAGCTTGGAAGAATGTGGATAATGCGTGTTTACTTTGCTTTTCCAAAGACTAAAGAAGGTGGTCCTTGAAGGGTTTGTGATGGTGGTGAAAGGAAAGAGGGTTGAATATGGTGAAAAAGTGAGAAGAAGAATAAGAAAGGTTGGAAGAACAAAAGAGCTAGGATAAAGTTTAGAGAGAGATGGGAGTTTGGGCTTGTAATGAGAGGATGAAAACTAGCAAATGAGGAGTGAGAGGGGGCTGAATGGTGCCTTACAAGGGGTAGGTAGGAGGTGATTTTTGCCTCCTTCAACAATCAAGAGGGTTAAGAACCTTGGGGTAAAAGGGGTGGTTGTGTTTCCTTTGAGTCTTGATGCTTAGCAAGGACCATTTTGTGTTTTCTCAAGGGGTTAAAGGAAGACACTACTCTTAGGATTTTCTTGATGGAGTATGATTTACCCATGTGGCATGATCCAAGTGGTGGATAGCCTTTCTCTTGATCTTACCTAAAGTGATGCTATTAACACAAGCCTAGATCCAAGGGTGCAAGATTTAGGAGACAAATGGAGGGTTAGATTTAGCTCTTGCTTGGCCAAAATTTTCATGCAATAATTAGGGGAAATTTTGAATTTTCAAAGCTATTAGAATTATCTAAGTGTTATTTAATTTAGTTAATTTAATTGCTCTTTAGTCAATTGCAGTTAATTATACTTTTAAGACGTTTTACCTCTAAAAGAATTGTTATTATGAATTATGTATTTAGGGTGTAAGAATTAATTTATCTCAATGGATTAAGATAAAACAATTGTCATGTACTTAATTAATAAGATTATATTAGCTTAATTATATTTCTAAGTTACAAATTAATGAGGTTCGAATAATTAGGCTTTAATTAAAATGTTTAGTGTATTATGATTCAATTGTTGACTTGACTCAATTTACTAAGCTCTTACTATTGAGATTAGCCGATTACTTCTCAGTTAATCGCTAACCCCTCTAATTAGCCAGGGACACTAAGCTAATTAACTTAGACAAAATTGGAGATGATACAAAAAATAGCCTTTATAATGGAAAACAACCTATTGCTATAAAGTAATGCCATTTGGATTGAAGAATGCTGGAATCAACTATCAGAGACTTATGAACTTAGTCCTTGCCAATCAAATTGGGAGAATTATGGAAGTCTATGTAGATGATGTGGTTGCTAAGACAATAGGCGATGAAAATCATTGTCTACGAGAAATCTTCACCCAAATAAGGAAGTTTAACATGTGCCTGAATCTAGAAAAATGTGCATTTGGAGTCCAAGGAGGAAAATTCCTCGGATTTTTGCTTACCAACCAAAAAATAGAGGTAAACTCGGAAAAATGCCAGGTAGTAATGAGATGAGGAGCCCAAGCACACTTAAAGAGGTGCAAGAGTTAGCAAGACGAATAGCAACTTTATCCAGATTCTTAGCAAGGCCGGCCAAAAAAGCATACCATTTTTCGGACTTTTGAAGAAACAAGTGGAATTCAAATGGATAGAGGAATGTGAAAGAGCCTTTCAAGATTGGAAAAAGTTCTTAGTAGAACCCGCGGTGCTGAGCAAGCCCAGGAATGGAGAACCCTTTTACATAGACTTATCAGTAACCGAGGAAGCTATAAGCTTGGTACTGATAAGGGAGGAGGAAAAATAATAGAAACTGGTATATTATGTCGACAAGGCACTACAAGGAGCTTAGGTCGGATATCAGAAAATTGAGAAGATAGCATTCGCAATGGTTGTTAGTGCTAGGAGGTTGCGGCCTTACTTTCAGGGCCACCATATCGTTGTGATGACCGAGCACCCTATTCAGCAAGTATTAAGGAAGCCTAACCTTACCAGGAGAATGATAGCCGGGTCAGTTGAATCTTTGAGTTCAGCCTGGACTATAGACCTCGAGGACTAATAAAAGCTCAGGTACTTGTTGATTTCATCATGGAACTATCACTACCTGTCATTAGTGAAGAAGTGAAGTGAGCATGGAAATTATATGTGGATGGATTATCCAACAATAACGAAAGCAGAGCTAGAGTAATTCTAGAAGGCCCGAGTGGGGTATCCATTGAACAATCTATAAGATTCATGTTCAAAGCCAATAACAACTAGGCTAAATACGAAGCCTTAGTAGCTAGCTTGAGGTTGGCAAAGGAGTTAAGAATTCAAAGCCTAGCTGTCAAAGGAGACTCCTAACTTGTGATTGGCCAAGTCCAAGGAGAATTTTAGGCCAAAGAACCCCAGCTGCAACAATATCTGGCCAAGGTAAAGGAACTTATTGGAGAATTGAAGAATGTGCCATGGACTACATCTCGAGGGAACGAAATACTCAAGCTGATCTATTATCAAAACTAGCTAGCACAAGAATAGTGGCGAATAATAGATTAGTCATACAAGAAATGGTCGAGGAGCCAAGCATATCAGCACAATTGCCCCTTAACATATGCTCCATGGAGTAGGAAAAAGGTTGACAATAGCTCATCATGGAGTATTTGACCACAGGGAAGCTGCCTAAAGAAGAAAAGGAAGCCAAAGCAATGAAATGAATAGTGAGTTTCTACATAATCATGGCAGGCGAGCTTTATCGCCGAGGATATTCTCAGCGACTACTAAGATGTGTAAGTGATGAATATGCCCAAGTAATAATAGAAGAAATAAATGAGGGCATATATGGAAACCATGTTAGGAGTAGAGCCCTAACAAACTAAAATGCTTTAGGCGAGCTATTTTTGGCCCACAATGAAACAAGATTATTTGAAATTTGTAAAAGAGTATGACAAATGCCAGAGATTTAGAGAATTGAAAGACACACCCTCCGAAAAGTTACATTGCTTGAAGGTAAGTTGGTCTTTTCACAAATGGGAAATAGACATCCTCAAACCCTTTCCCTTAGCAACCAGGTAGTTAAAATATCTGGTGGTTGCTATCGACAACTTTCCCAAGTGGATCAAAGCTGAACCATTGCCAATGATCACCATGGAAAAAGTAAGGAAATTTGTATGGAAGAGGATAGTACATGGGTATAGAATCCCCTGCCAGTTGATTAGCGATAATGGAACTTAGTTTACAGACTAGAGGTTTGAGAATTTCTACAGAGAGTTAGGAATTGCATAACTTTTCTCATCAGTGGAACACAGACTAACAAGCTGGCAGAAGTTGCCAACAAAATAATTTTGACAAGTTTGAAGAAGAGATTAGAAAAGGCTAAAAGCCTATGGGTTGATGAGTTGCACACTATCTTATGGGCTTACCACACTACACCTCACTCATTAACCCAAGAAACACCTTACAGGCTAGTATTTGGAGCCAATGCTGCATTATCGATTGAACTCTCTGAGCCAAACCCAAGGATAATTACTATAGCAAAAGAATCCATCAACGATACTCGAAGAGCTAAGCAAGATCCAGTCGAGAAAGATAGGGAAAAGGCCAAGATGAAAGAGGAAGCCACTAAGCAACAAATGGCTAGGAAATACAATAGGAAAGTCCACTCGCAAGAATTCCAGGAAGGAGACTTAGTCCTAAGGAAAGTGGAACTTGATCCAAAGCCCCGAGGAGAAGGGAAACAAGCACCAAACTAGGAAGGACCATATTAGGTCATTCAGAAGATTGGAAGAGGAGCATATATGATAGCTAAGCTAGAAGGAAGAGAGCTACCAAGGACGTGGAATATGTCTTCACTCCGGAAATATTATAGCTAGAAATCCTTAAATTACATGGGTGGGTTCACTCTTTTTCCTTTTATGCATTTTTTCCCCACAAGGTTTTTTATGCATAAGAAGTGTTAACAAAGCATGACCCATATAAGCTGAGCATGTGCAAGTCTCAGTAGTAAGAAAGAAAATGGGCATTCCTAAAAAGCTCATCATTGTAGACTTTTCATTCAGTAAAGTTTATTTGAATTACTTGAATACTTTGTTATAGAATTATGCTTGGAAAAGAAGATGTAGGAATTAACTAAATAAATGGAAAATAAGTCTAGGAGAGGACTTACACTCCTCACCTTTAGGCAAGGACCTGGAAAATTAAAGAAAAATGGAGAATAAGTCTAGGAGCAGACTTATACTCTTCGCTTGTAGGCGGGGACATGAAAATAGAGAATAAGTCTAGGAGCAGACTTATACTCCTATACAAGTAAGGACCCAAAAAATTAAACTAAAATAGAGAATAAGTCCAGGAATGGATTTATATAGGCAAGGACCCAGAAAATTAAACTACATTGGAGAATAAGTCCATGACCATACTTATACTCCTCGGTTGTAGGCGAGGACCCAAAAAATTAAATGAAAATGGAGAAAAGGTTCAAGAGAGGACTTAAGCCCTTTGCCTGTAGGCGAGAGTAAGGAATAATCAAATGGAAAGTGGAAAATAGGTCCACAAGAGGATTTATACTCCTTATCCATAGGCCAGGATCTTGGAAGTTGATTCTAGTAAAGGAGAATAACAATAAGCCTTGAAAACAGCTTACAATCTACAAAGAGATATTTGGAGTTTAAATCAGGAATAGAATTGGAAAACTTCCTTAATTAACAAAGCTATAATATTCAAAAGCGTAGTAAGTTACGTGCTAGCAAAATTCAAAATACTCAATAAAAAGAAGCACAAAAGTTCAAAATCATGCATCCAAAAATTTATACAAAGAATGAAAGGATACCATTCAAGTACAAAAGGGAAGGAAAATACTGTTCAAATACAAGAAAAATAAAAACTAAGAGGAGGCAAGATAATCATCCACTTGTTCCTCACTAAGAGACTTGAACTAATCATCCGTAGAGGCATCAGCTCTATGAGGAAACTTGTCCACCAACTTCCCATCCCAGATTTCCCTAAAATAGCCGAAGAACGAGATGTCCAAATGAGCATAAAGGAACGAGACTTGCTTGAGGGCTTCATCAAAACCCTTAGCATATTACTCGGCTGCCTCCCCTTCAAGGTCATTGGTGTATTGGGTCTTGGCCTTAAGCAACTCCTTTAGCTTAGCCACCTTTGTAGTGTAGTCTTTGTGCTCCTTGAATTTCTTGTAAAGAGAGGCGATCTTATCTTGTAGCTCTTTCTCCCAAGCCTTCGACTCTTTTTGCCTAGCTGAGTACTTGTCCTCGGCTCTTTTCACCTTCTCCTCCAACGAACGAATCTCCCTTGCATGAGATTCTCTAAGCTTTACGAGCTTCTCCTTGAGCTCAGCAATAGTCTGTCAGCTCCAATGCCTTTTAGAAACTATTCAATGGTTGTGAACTTGAATGAGCTTTAAGGTTTTGATGAATACCAAATCAGGGTTTAAGTTAATATTCTTGTATATGAACGATTTGTTTCTAGAAATGTTTTCTCTCATGATAAAAGATCTTAATCGTGTGCATCAAATGCTTGAGAAACAATAAAGCTTTGTTATCCACCATTATTTTATTTTAATATACTTGATACGAAATATATGCTTTGTGTACTTCTTGAGCTATCATGAAAGAAATAGAAAGACAAGTTCAGAAGGATGAAACTACAATATCAGAAGGGAAAACGTGCCTCATGAACAAACATTGTTCGTTCAAAAAGATGACTTTATCCATAAGGCATATCTCCAGACACATATTTCTCACGAAGTGTTATACCTTCAAAGCTTCCTCTACATGCTTCATAGACAAATTCTAAATAGTTAAAAAGGTGATTTGACAAGATGCAGAAGAAGCGGTGACAAGTCTAAACAGTTGGTAAACCAACAAATAGCTATTTTTCCACTTTTGTGTAAGCTTTGAGGAATAGGGAAAAAGAAGGCTATTTCTTCTCTATCTAGTTGTAGACTAGCAGCCTAAAAAAATCACAAGGATCAAAGCCTGCGAGTTTCAACGGTCACATTTTCGAAATCTATATAAGGCTGGAAGTCAAAGAAAGAATGTTAGATAGATTGAATGCCTCTTATATGAACTAGCTTCCTTCTTTTATCCTTCTTGACATTTATAATACCAGAAAGTTACTAATCATAACTTTAAGTCAAAAGAAAATCTTCTCTTCTATTTTGTAATAGATAATATTGTCTCTTTGAGAATCTAGCGAAGTCACACACACACAGAGCTTTATTGGTTATTTTCTCTCAAGAGAGTTAGTGTGAGTATTCAAACAAAAATATATTGTTTATATAAACTGTATCCAGACCCAGTAGTGGTCAGTGTGAGCTTGGAGAGGCTAGGAAAACACTACTCGGTAGAAAAGCTTAGAGAGGCTTGAGAAAAGACTACTCATTTGAAAGAAGCTTGGAGAAGCTTGGACAAAGAATACTCGTGGTTTATAAAATCTCAACAAAGAGGTGGGGACTAGAAGTAGGCAAGTGGTTGGCCGAACTAGTATAAAAATCTCTATGTGATTCTTCAACCCTTTATCTTGCCATATGATTTTATCACCTAAGTTCTTTTCTTCATATAGTTAATCTGAAAAGGATTTATAACTATTTCAAAATAGAACAATATAGTTTTATAAACTAACAAAATCGCTTCCACAATCCAAGTCTTGGACTTGAGATTATTGTTTTTATCTAAGTTTTTCATATTATAAGGTTCATTGAAAGCACAATTCAACCCCCCTTTCTTGTGCTATCTCATCCAACAAAGTCTTCTCCTTGGAACATTCCTTGAGCTCCAGATGATGAGCTACAACACAGGAACAAAGATGAACTGCTTGAACCTACTACAGTATCCCTAGGATTCCACTGCATCCAGCATGCAGAGATTAAAGGAGGACTTGAGGAGTTCGTCCCCCTTTTGCTGAATCGAGAAATTGGAGCTTTAGACAGAAAAAGGAGGGCGTATAAGGGAAAGTCGTTGAGGAAGTGGGAAGGCTCGGAAAGACTAGAATCGACCATTTTCAATTATAAAGGTAGGTTCTGATACGACTCTGGCAAGTATACCAGATCGTACAAGGAATAAAGTGATGAATAAGATATCGTTCCCACAAGGATAGATCAAGTACCGAGTAACTAACAGAAATGACTATTTGAACTAGAAGAATGGAATGAGCAGAGAAAACTAAAAGAAATCAAATAAAATAAGAGAACAAAACTGCACTTAAAACAACTTAAATCACTAGAATGGATACTAGTGCTAACTGACTTTACCTAATTATGGACTCAATTATCATGGATCTCAATTATCTAGTTTTTACCTTAATTAATTAATGGTCGGATTCCCTAAACTAATTCCAAGCCTTTCTCAAAGTCAAGAAATTCTCTTTACCCTAAATTGATTGTCTAGTCTCTTAGTTACAAACTAATTTAGGAAAAGGTTGAAGCTTTATGGATTCCTAAGATGACCATATGAGTCGCCATTATTTATCTCTAGTTTTCGCTCAATGTAACATCCTCAATTTCATGTCGTGCTAAATTACCTCAGTAACCTTGAGTAATTAGGCACTTAATGAGAAATTATGAGATTAAGGCTTAATTAAGGGGTTAACAAAGAGTTTACGAGTTAACTCGGATAAGAAAAGTGAAAAGAATGCTTAATCGAGATTAGATAATCTCTAATTAAGCAAGTCAGAGCCTTTACAACTTAATTAAGCACTAATCACCCTTAATTAGTTTAATCAAGTTTAATTAAGGTTAATTAAACTTAATTGCAAGATTAAATTTTGTTAATCAAGTTCTTGCGTGTTAATCACTAATCCTTGCTTAATCATCTTAATTAAGTTGTATGAGTACTTAATCATATGATTAAATTCAAATTTAGTCAACTAGACAATAAAGTAAAAAGTGATGTCATAAAAGCATAAAGCATAAAACAAGAGTGCTTTATGTAAGAGTTTGACCATGCTTTGTTCCCCCATCATCTACTTTGTCTCCTTAATCACAAGACAACACAAAATTAAGCAAAATATCTCCCTCCTTCCCTTGATGTAGTTGACGCCATGCTCTCACTCACATAGACATACACCCACACACACACTTACATTTTTATTTTCACTCATCCTATTCTCTTTCTTCAAAACCAAATCCTGTAACTTCTCTCTAAACTCTCTCGTCTTCTTCTGCCTTTCTCCACTACCACCACCCAAAACCTCTCACTTAGCCCTTCAAGGACCTCATCTTTGGGTCTTTGGAGACAAGATCTAAACACTACAACCTCCATTTCCACAAGATCTCGAGAGCTTCTCCTTCCTGCTTGCAAAACCGCCACCATAATCATCAAGAGGAGCCATCATCTTCTTCTTTCTCTTCTCTTGTTCTTGCGCCATCTTCAAGAAGAGGTAGTGATCTTCATCTTCTTTATTTTGTTTGCTCAAGAAAGCTTGGAGCTTGGTTCTTTTATGACCAAGATCTCTAAGTGAAAACTTGAGAAAATCCTTCATGCTCTTCAAGAGCAAAAGTTTCCATTTGTGAAAAAATATGTTCTTGTTGTTCTTCAAGTGTTCTTGATGTTTCTACTTTTATAAAAATATGTTCTTGATGTTCTTTAAGTGTTCTTGATGTCTTGTTGTTCTTCAAGTGTTCTTGATGTTTCTACTTTTGGAAAAATATGTTCTTGATGTTCTTCAAGTGTTCTTAAGTTTCTACTTTTGGCAAAATATGTTCTTGAATGTTCTTGATGGTATCTTGCTTAAAGTTGTTCCTTTTCTTATGATGAGTTGATGATTAGAAAAGCTTCATCTTTGTATGTTTTCATGATTTGCTAAGACCATAAACATTCTAAAAGCTTTAAACTTTAAAAAGTTTGCTTCTAGATACACAAAAAGTGGCACAAGTTTTTGTGCCATCATAAAGTCTTCTTTTGTTTTGTTTTGAAGGCAAGCATACATGTAAAAGTCTAAGTTTTTTCGGATAATAAGCCTTTTTGAGTTAGAAAAATTATATCTTGTCACTTTATGTCTTAGGAATCAAACCTTAAAGAAAAGACCTTTCATAAAGTTTCAAACTTTAATCAAGAATGAGACCTTTAAGTCATAAAAGTGTTGTTTTGTAACACTTAATTCATAAAGTTTAGATCTTGAACCAAAACAATGCCAAAAAGTGTTAATTTTGATAAAGATCAAGACTTTTAACCTTAATGTTTCATATCGCTAGTTGATAAAGTAGGAACCTTTTTAATGTGAGACAACTTTCATAAAGAACAAGACTTTTCAGTTAAAAAGCTAGTAACTTGTATCATGGTACTATAAAGATCTAATTTTTAAGACAAGAGCTTAATTCTAGAGGCACTTACTTTCATAAAGAATGCAACTTTATGATTACTCTATGAAGAATGATAACTTTAATAATGTTAAGGTAAAACCTTGATATGTTAATAATGAAAGCTTGAAACTTTGTAAGTAGAATAAGTTAAAAATCACCCTTGGTGATTAGTGAACATGATGTTGTTAGGTTCATGATATGGTTATGCATTGTCATGACCCAATGATTAGAGGGATCTCGAACTCCTTGGGAACAGAAGTATGATTAGGGCCTCTGAGCATACCATGAACCTAGGAATTACTAAGTGCATTATCTCAAGGAAAGGAAACAACCAACTAACTTAATTAATTTGAATAAGTGTTCCATAAGACATGAAATAAAGTAAAGAATAATTTCTATGAGAACTAAGTAACTAAAAGATCACATACATATATCTTAACTATATGATTCTCTCATGGGTAATCACGAGAAATGATATGATAATTCATAATATTCTTCACAAAGAATAACACAACTATAAACCCCTTTAGGGTATGAATGTGTGATGCCATTTGGCATGATGAATGATGAGTTTGATTGAGCTTTGTCTCATGATTGAATGATGAGTGTGATAATATGATATAGATATGATGAACTGTTGGTTGAAAGTTTATGATTGGCATTTTGGGGAAGCTCCGGTCTAGCCGTTATGCTACCGGATTTCCGTCAAAATTATGGACTTAGTGATATCATTGCATGTGTCTAGTCAAAGAAGTATTATGCATGTAAAGTATAATGATAAGAATCGAAAGAATAGGACATGACTGCTTAATCACTTCCAGGAAGTGAGAGACGGCAATCCACAAGGAACCTCTATGAGGGAGGCAAGGGTGTTATGGAGGACCCTCCAACTTAGAGGTAACCAATATCGGCTTAGTTTGATTTGGTTAGTACTTTGTGACGACGGTCACGGAATGAGCTCATGTCCAAAAGTAGTCTATTTTCAAGGAAAAGTAAAAGAATGTTAAGCACGTGCTAAAAATGAAAGTCAAAGTAAGACCATGGTCAAGTTGATGAATTGCATAGTCATGCATGTTATCCCATTCCTTATGGCATTGTGAATGTTTATTATGTATATTAGCATGTATGCCTATGTATGACGTTACAGATATGATGATTAATTTAAAAGTAACCCGCTTCGGTATTTTTGTTTTCTAAAACTATTAAAATTGAACCGATATCTATCTACTATTTTTATAATTAAACACGAAGTTGCTGGGACGATGACAATGACACAATATTTGTCTGGTCACGATTCTACTGAGAAATCTTTTATTTCTCATTCCTACGTTTCCGTGTCATTTTCAGATGGAGTTGTTGGCATCCATAGTAGCACTTCTAACGATACTTGATTGGATAAGACGAGGAGCTACCATGTTTCTTCACCTAGCTAAGGAGGATTGAGATAGTAGCATAGTATTTTCATTTTCTTAAGAGTCCTAGTTAGGCAGTCTATGTGTAATTAAGAGCATGTGGGAAGTCATGCTACTTAATTTGACCGATTATATATGTGATAATTATTAAGTGTAATAATGAGTTTTAATTATCTATGATTACATATTTAGCCTAAGGTATTATGTTATGCTGCTCCTATTTTGTCTTACGTCTTATTAGTAACTCGATGATATGAGGAACAATGTTCATATGTATACGAGTAAGTAAGCGCATAAAGGCTCAGTTTTCAAGCACAAAGGTTTTACAAAAAAAAAATAAAAATTACATGCTATTTTCGTATATTACGCTAATTTTAAGATAAGAACTTTCGCTAGTTAAGAGTAACAACTAGTGATGCCATAAAATGACTTAAGCATAGTATGGTATTATTAGGGTGTTACACTCAACTCACGGTATTTATGATGAGAAGCTTTGTCTACAAACCCTATCTTTAGTTATTGTAAACCAACAAATTAGTTGAATGGTGGCCAATCACTCAGAAGCATTAGGAATAATCATAAACACTTAATAATCAAGATAAAAACATAAATAAAATCAATCCATGAGTGATATCATCACATAGTTGGATCAATGCCCTAGAACGGGGTTTAGTTCATGATGGAATCATAAATAACAGAAAAAGTAAAAGAAAGAACAAAAGAAAGAGTAGCCATGAAGAAAAACAAAGATTCCAATGTCTTATGAGTGAATGATGTATCCAACTCTTCATAAAACTCACCACAATGCTCCTTGAATCGACAAGCCTCTTCTCTAGGGATGCCTCCAGTGTTTAGAGTGTCAAAAGGTGTCAAAAAGGTCATCCAAATCCTTTAAATAATACCCCAAGATTTTTTCTTGCAAGGTTCCTTTGAAAAATAGACTTTCCACATTTATCGCAGTCACGCTCGAGCACCCTATGCACGCTTGAGCGTGCTCCACTGCACCGTAAACTCTTTCTCTCTATTTCGGGTTGCGCTTAAGCATGGGGTCGCATGATGGAGCACAGTCCATGCTCGAGCGCGGGGTCTCACGCTCAAACGTGCATCTAAAATAGCAACTCTACAGATTTGCCTCTTTTGCTCACTTCTAGGCTTAATAGCAATCGGAATAGTTGGAATTTGCCCTCGGAGATAGAAGTAGCAATTGTAGATCTTTGAGTAAGCTTTCCAATGCAACAAGAGCCATCTCAATTGGAGCTCAAGATATGGGCAAAATACTAATGATTAGTTAGGGTTGACAGCATCAGAGACAAAATGCAACTTCAATCATGTTTTGTCTTTTTCTGCTAGAAGACTTGAGAATCCCGAAAAGTGCTCAAAAACAAAGTTGGAGATCTCTTTCTCATCTCATCAAGGAGTCTTAAATCATGTCAAGTTGACTTCTAGAGAGTTAGATATGAATTTTCTCTTATGACATGGTCTTGGAATCCAGCCAAATAGACTGTTTAAGACTCTAATTGAATTTCTTCTCCACTTGAGTGCTTGTACCTAATTGAAACACAATGAAAACATAAATAACTAACAAAAATATGAGAAAATGACAAACAAACTAGACAAGAGCCTAAATGAAAGAACCCAATTAAAAATAACTAAAACACTCAAATAAATTTATGTAACCAAAGCCTAAATCTAAATAAAATAGAACAAAATAACTCACTATGGGGAGTTATCAGGTTCGCAGTAGTTGGAGGGGTGGCCTAGTGAGCTGAAGTTGTCTCTGGTTCAACCACCTTAATAGAGGCCCTCTTTTACCCCTGCTTGATGATGAGAGGTGAGGAATCTGAGATAGTCTTTGAGTTGTCCCCAGTGGGCTTGGAGGCAGCCACTGGAGCATCGCCCTAGCAGCTTGAGCTTGACGACAAGCAAGTGTAGCTTGGAGGAAGCCTTTGGAGAGTTTGGGGACCATTTCTCTTGCAAAAAGATACAAGAAAAGAAAAATAAGAGAAGCGATCATAATAAGTAACATGCAAAGAAACTATGGAAGAAACTTACTGAGGCATTTGAGCATCTCGGCCTTTTTGGTGTCCCACTTTAAGAGCTTAATGCAAGATAAGAACTTTTTGTTACTCGACAAGTGCTCGGAAAGATAGTCAAGGATAACTTTCTTGTATTAGGAAAGCTTGTGGGAATCTATACTAAGAATCCTCTTCAGGAACCTATTACAATACAAGGGAATTTGGTATTACCTTTCTCATCTAAAAAGAAGGGGTACTTAAACTCGGAGGCTCTAACCCTAAAGAATTTGCCTTTAAAGTGCTTGAAATTAGATGTGAAACATTTAAAAATCTTTCTCCTAGGCTACCTACTCAAGGAAATCCATTTTCCCTTTTCAACATCCTTAACTTGAAACAAGGAAAATAAGATTCCAATGCTTGGAATAGCACCTAGGAACTCCATCGAAACCTCAAAAGCTTGGATAAAGGCCTGACTATTGGGATGGAGTTAGGTTGGAGCTACATTAATAAAGTCTAGGAACTCAACCTCGAACAGGGTAAAAGGAAGCTTAATGCCCAGGATGGAAAAAAGGACATCGTAAATAAGAAAGAAAGTGGGTTCTTTATCATAGGAAACCTTAGCTATATGATAAGCTCAGTTGCTAGGTTTGCATGGAAGGAACTCAATAAAATGTGCTTGTTCAGGGCAAACTACCCTCTACTCACTAAGAACATGATCTAGTATTTGCTGATCAGAATAAAGGCATTGGGAATTCTTAACCTCATCTATAACTTAGAAGTAATAGTCTGAGGACTCTTTCTTCTTGGAGGAACCACCAACATTCTTAACAGTCCTACGAAAGTCCTTTTGCATCTTTGACAATGAAGGAACCGAGGGCTTAAGATAACCTCTACAAATAAAAAGAAAAACCAACGAATAGAGGAAGAAAAAAGAAGACCAATTGTCCATTACCTAGGGTTCCTAATAGAAAATCACGAGAGAGAAACGAAAAGAATAAGAATTAGAAAAGAAGCGTAAGATACTTACTAGAAAATTCTTGAGAGAAGAGAAAACTACGTCGAAATGATGGATTTGAAGAAGGCTTGCAACAGAAGGAGATTGCAGTAAAGTAGAGAAAATGCAAGAAGAGAGATTTGAAGTTTTAGAAGTACAAAATAAGTATGTAAGAAAAAACTACAGGAAGAGGAATTAAAATCCACTCTCAAGGCATTGGAGATGATCTGACGGAGTATAAGGTTTCCCACCATTAAGAATAAATCTCCATTATTAAGGAAATCAATGGTTGGGAGGATAGATCTTACAGCTGAAATTCAAAGTAGGAATTATAATTATTATTGTAAAATAACAACATGATAGTAGGTCTTCACAGCATGACACATGTCCATATATATTTTCCCACAAGCCTAGGAGGAATTGGAATGTTTCCAAAATAACCATCAATAATATGAGCTTAGAAGGAAAGTTGGAAGGCTCAAGCTCGGCCATAATTGGAATTTTGAGTATAAGGTCGGATTGCTATTGATAATAACAACCGAGCTTACTCCAAGAATTTAAAGGGGTCTTATGAAAGGTTGGGTTAAGGTTAGGGTTTTGGGAAGCTTAGGTGTTTTGGAAATTGGGATTTTTGAAGTCTTGGAGCTATTTTGACTAATCCTCAATTCTAAAAGCTAATTGGTGGTCGGTCAATGAAATTTCTGGCATTAGACACTCGTGAAGACCAACTATGTGGCACAATGAGACTCTTTCTCCTTGGCTAATATATCTATTGGTTGTTTTCTTATTTGTATTTTCCCTAATAGTGCCCAATATAGGTTTTGGTTAATTACTCTTGAATATTGAAAATTGTTGTTTTGCTCAGTACTTTAGTTGAATTTTGAATGCTAGTTATGTTAGATATGACGTCCATATTTAAATAAGTGGGCCAAGTAATTTTATAAGCTATTTGCTGATATCTTAAATGCTTTGAATAAAAGGACATGTGTTCAGGCTATTTCTCGACTATTGGGTGTGCTAGGCGTGCTAAACCTTGAAATCGGCTAGCCAAAGCCCTTTTGATTCTTAGTGTCAAATGATTACTCCAAAGAGGGAAATCTACCCCTTGGATATGGGTTCCCAAGTTACTCAAAGAAATCACTTGGCCAAGATGAAGCACGAATATAATCGAAAACACAAGTAAATATGAATAAAATGCAATCGGTTAGACTTGTATTAAATCTCAAACCAATTAGAATGGGCATCCTTCTTAAGCATCCATGGTTAATCTGTATGGATAGCTTCAAGAAAGGAATGAGTACAATTGAGGGCTAAAAGACTAATTGACTAAGGTTTAAACTAAAGTGTAAAGGCAAAAGTACAAATAAAATAGAATAAGGTAAATGGATGAGTTTTGTTGTTGATTCAGGGATCCTTTGAAGTCTTGCTCTATTTATAAGCAAGGTTCTTTCATAACTGCTCTTGACTAACCATTCTGACTATGTGTTCCTTAGCTAGCTTGTTCTTCTTAGCCGTGGCGTGGAAAGGTTACCACATGTTTGCCTACTAGGTATTTGCATACCAAGCCTTGGACTTAGACACATTCACTTATGCCTCGGCTCTTTTAGATCCACTATCTTGTATTCCAAATTGGTTTCTTATCCTAGTAGATCAGCCTTTTAGATCTATGCTCGACATATTAGTGCTTTGGCTTTGCCCTTGACCATTATCATCCTCAGCCATGCTAACTTGGGACTTGGCTAATGCTAGGAATTGTGTTAAAACCTTACTTGGCTAAGTTTTATCTTTAGCCAAAAGCACTTGACAATTTTTGGTGCCAACATATTGCCCTCTTCATTCAACTAGCCGATTTTACTGCTAAGGCTAGTTTAATGCAACGACTAAATTTTTGCTTCCCATCCATCCAAATAATCATTAGTTATTTATTTGTTACAATAACGGCTAGTTAGAAGTTTCTAGGGAGAGTATAAAGCTAGCTAGTAGACATTCTTTATCCCACTTTTGCTTTCATTGACCCTCTAGCATACATTCTCTTAGCTCACACCAATCATTTTATGTTCACCATGTCCTTTATTTCTTCAGACTTTACAAACCCCAATATTTCTGGAGATCATGAACTTTCAGTACACGATTCTTCTCCTTCCTCTTCTTCTTCTTTTTACATAAAGCGTTCGTCCCTTACATATCGACCATCCTCAGCCAAAGTTACCTCAATGTCAGTGCGTTCTTCTTCTTCTTACTGTATAAGAGCATATTCACTCTTTTACACCGGATGAATAAGAATCGGTGAAAATAGTATTTGGGCAATTCCAGTTCTTACAGCTTTGGATTCATCAATACTTTCCAAAGTTATTCGGAGAAGTTATACTCACTCGCACCATCCAACTAGCTGAGTATGGAGATTTCTGCATGCAGTTTCCATTCTTGTCCCTCTTGGCATATGAGGTAGCTAATCTCCTCATCAAAATAAGGGCCAGGGCATTTTTCCAGCTATTGTCGTATTAAGACCAAGGGTGTGGTCCAACTTGGCTTTGGCAATAGACTCAAAGCTCTCTGAGGTCACCCTTCGGTGGAGTAACGTACTCATAGCTCATGATCTGCTTAATGGGGTGAGGCCATTGTCAAGATATAACCACATCTTTTTTGAGCCTTACAACCCACACTGCTTGGTTTGTCAATTCAGTTTGGTGCATGGCATTCCCCTTCCTTATGAATTGGTCGCTAGATTCGATGAAAAGGCCAGCCTGTATGCCAACGAACTAGCAAATTGGGAGCTGATCAGTAATGAGAGGATTAACAACTTCTACTTCAAGAAGTTCAAAATTGCTCCATAGGTTACTCCAGAGTTTGCTTCACAATGGGAGGCACTGTTCAAGAAGCTGTTACGCCAACCTCCCAATGTTTTGATGCCTAAGCTCAAACAAATGGCACTTTTGCTTTAGCTTTACACTTGTCACCACCAATCAATGGAGAGATGGCAGCCCTTGCTAAGACAATTGCTACTAAAGAGGCTTTAGCCACCAAAAGTAAATCTTCTCCCCAATTTCATCTTCTAATACCTTCTATTATTAGATTCACGATTGATCGCCTCTCATTCATTTTTTGCAGAAGCTTCCAAAAAATCCAAAGGTACAAAAACTAGCCACCTGCTATCCAAGAAAGCAATGCCCACAAACTGAGGAAAAGCTCTCGGCAACCCATCTGCCCTCAACTAATTAATATGACCTATCTAGAAATGGTAATTTCCCCTCCCAAGACTCTTCTAGCGTCTGTATCAACTGGCGCAGTAAGTCATATGGATTGTCATTTGATAAACTTCTTAAACATATTATCATATCTTTTTTGACTTAGGTTTCATTCATTTTGTAATAGAAAAAATGCAAGTCAAAAGCAACCATTCCTCCTCCTCAACTAACCAAGACAAAAAAGGTTAGAGTCCAATCTCTACCACAGAGGGTGATGATCCTTTAATTAGAAGTTGAAGAGGAAGACCCAACGTTGGATGCTTCTTTACCTTAGCCACCATTGGAAGATTTCACTTCAACAACTATTGCAACTCGGCTGGTCCTCGCTGTTAAGAGAGAAGAAAAGGAAGAAATAAATGTGTTTACAGAGGAGTTGGACAAATATTTTCTATCTTCCTTGACTAGTTTAACTTTTTCTCCTATCTCGAAACATATGGATACCATGCATGAGCACCTTAATAGGGCTTTCCCCACAAACCTTGTGATAACTACGCAATTGCAGAAATCTTTCCTAAGAATCTCGAAGTTGGCTGATCCTTTAATAGCTTCCAAGGTCAAGGAAGCTTACCAATACTTGGTCGTGAAGTTGGATACTTTGGTCTTCAACAATAAAGTTTATGAATAATGCAAGTCTTCTAGCCTTAGGAGCCTAAATCAACTAACTGAGCTATGGGCAGGAAGGAAGACCTTTACAGCCAATTCCAAATTGTAGATCTTGGCCAAAAAACCAAATAACAATGGCAGCAAGTCACACAAAGCTGTATTAAAGAAATCCACTTGGAGATTGCTTGGCTCCAAGTAAAGCTCAGCCAACTACAACCCCAATTATTTGCTATCACAGCCGATCTCAAGGCTGATTCAAAGTGCAAGTTGTAGCTGAACAACCTAGCCAAGGCACTAGATGGGGAGATCCAGATATTGAAAGAGAGGGAATCCATCCTGCAGCACAATGTGGAAAGTGGCATGCATGGCTTGACTCAAGTGGAGCTTTCTTGGACAAATATAGGAACCTGATGGGTTTGGTCTAAAAGAAATATGCTAATATGACAGTGGCCTTGGTGGTGAGTAACAAGATCACTACCTTTTTCTTGTTGGAGAAAGCCTAAGTTGAAGCTTTTGCTGCTAATCCTGGAAGTGTACCTAATCCAACCCTAATTCTGCAAGTACCTCATGATGCCGAAGGTGAAAACCAGTCTGAGGCAATTCAGCTTGAAAGGGTTAGCCAAAGTAATATAGCGGAAGACCTTGCCGTAGAGGGGCCTCTGAATGATCCTTCCAAGACACAGTCTGAGTAGCTTAGGTTCCATTTTCTTTCCCTCAGTTTGTATAGCTACTCGGCCAGCTTGTGGTTGACTCTTTGTTCTTTTTCAATATTAATGGAATCCCCTATCATGAGGTAATATTTCTTCACATACTTTCTATTGATGCTTCTTACTAAGTCTTCCCCTTGAAGAGTAGATAGTTTATATGCACCACCATAAATAACTTGTGTAACAATAAAAGGGCCTTCCTAATTGGGTGACTATTTGCTGAATTTAGGAGTCCTAGTTCCAATATGTAGTATTATTTTCCATACTAGATCACCTTTGGTAAAGCGTTTTAGTCTAACCTTCTTATTGTAAAATTTCAACATTTTAGCTTTGTTAGCCTGGACATTTTCTAAGGCCATCAACCTATCTTCATTAGCTGACTCTAACTCTTAGAACATAGCCTATGAATACTCTTCGGGCTGTAGCTCATGCTGCTTTGTTACCCTGAATGAGTTCACGGATAATTCCAAATGCAACATGGCATCTTGCCCATATGTCAGCTGATAAATAGTTAAACCAATGACATTACTCTTAGAGTTCCTATAGGCCCATAAGATCTTAAACAATACTTCATGCCATCTTCTTGGTTTGTCCTCTACTATCTTCTTGATCATATCGATCAAGACTTTGTTAGTGGCTTTTGCTTACCCATTAGTTTGGGTGTAATAAGGAGAAGAATAAACTAGCTGAAAGCCAAATTATTGGGCAAAAGCTTTTATCTTTTCCTTTGTGAACATAGTACCCTAATCTATAATAATGGCTTCAGGGACTCCAAACCAGTGTATGATTTAAGTTTTAACAAACTTAATCATATCAGCTTGGCTTACGTTTACTAATGGCTAAGCTTCTACCTATTTAGTAAAATAATCAGTAGCCACTACAATAAACACTTGATGTTGGACGATGAAGGATGAATCTTATCGATTAAATTTGCCTATCCCTTGGAAGGCTAAGGTTTCATAATCGCATGTAATTCCTCAATTAGCACTCTTTAGAGTGGCCCATGCATCTAGCAAGCTTCATATCCTCTTGCATAGGCAACACAATTAGCTGCGATGATAAGCCAATAATATCCATATGTATGAATTATAACCATCTCATCTTTGGGACAAACTTATGTACTCCGCAAATGCCCTCATGCACTTCATGCATGATCCTCTTAGCTTCTATGTCATTTACACACTTTTATAATAATCCTTCTTGGCTCCCTTTGAGCAATTCCTCACTGACCAAAACATACTTCAAAGCCTTTTGTTTCAACTTATGCTCAACCTTTGATGAAGGACGATTCAAATATTGCTTGAGCTCCATTCTCCAATCCTAGTTTTCCCTTGTTTGTGTTTCAGCTATATCAAGATTATTCATCTCACTTAGTCTTAGCTGAAATCCATAAGCTTGTTGGGCTAACTCATTTACATCTCCATTGTCACCTCAAGGGACATGAATGATTATTACCTCAGCAAACTATTGTAGCAAAGAGTGAGCTAGGTCTAACAACTCCAGTAAAGTTGGATTATTACATTTATTTTCCCCTATGAATTGTTTGAATGCAAGTTAGGAGTCCCCTAAAATTTTGATTACTTTAGCCTTCATGGAAATAGTGCTTTCAAATCCGAGAATCAGGGTTTGGTACTCAGCTTGGTTATTAGAGCATTGTAAGTCCAATGAACATATGTACTGGCTATCCACCCTATCGAGGTTAGTGATCAGAATTTCAGCCCCTACCCCATTTTGGTGTTTAGATCCATATGCCAACACCCAGGTTCTAGCTGAACATACCCTTGACACTTATCCAATGGATCCTGGATATTTATACATGGGTGTTCTACCAGAAAATTGGCTAGAGCTTGGCCCTTAACAGCTTTCAAAGGGACATAATTTAGGGCAAAAGTGTTGAGCTTTATAGCCTATTTCATAATTCTTCCCTGTAAAATTGGCCAATTTAACAGATACTTGACGATGTTTATCTTACACATTACCAAGACTTCCCTTGGTAACAAATAGTACTCCAGCTTGGTACAAGCATGAAACAAGGACAAGCACAATTTTTCAATTAGCGTGTGCCTTATTTTGGCATCATTGAGCAATCTGCTTGAATAATAAACTACTCTCTCAGTGCTATCTTTGGCATCTTATGCTAGTAAGCTACTAATGGAATTGTCAGTGGCCAATATGTAAAGTTTCCAAGGCCTACCGAAAGCTGGAAGTGTAAGTACTAGTGGATTTGTAAGGCATTCTTTGATTTGGTCAAAGGCCTTTTGCTGCTCTTCACCCCCTATGAAATCTTCGGCTGTATTTAACCTTCAGACGGCCAAAAAGGCTTTCATTTTGTCAGCCGAATTTGTTATGAACCTCCTAAGAAAATTAAGCTTATCGATTAGACTTTGTAACTCTTTCTTGTTTTTAGGGGGTCTAGCTTCTAGCACAGCCTTTGTTTTATTTTTGTCCACCTCAATTCCTTGACTATGAACTAGGAAGCTTAGGAAGTTGCTATCTAAGACCTCGAAAGCACACTTAGCCGGATTCATTTTTAAGCAATGTTGCCGTATTTGTATGAAAGATTGCTCTAAATCGGCTAAGTGCGGGGAGAAGTCGGCTGACTTAACTACTACATCATAAATGTACACTTCCATATTTTTCCTTATTAAATCATGGAATGTTAAATTCATTGTCCTTTGATAGTTTGCACTTGCATTCGTTAGTAGGAATGGCATGACAACCCATTCAAAGATCCCAATGGATCCGGGGCAACGAAATGCTATTTTATGAATATCTTCTTCAGCTAGATAAATTTAATTATAGCCTGAATATCCATCCATAAAATTTAATATTGCATTGTTAGTCACTGGATTAACTGGCATATCAGCTATAGGCATTACATACTCATCTTTGGGCATAATTAAGTTTAAATTTCTAAAATCTATACAAATTCTAACTTATCCATTTTTCTTAATTACAGGGACTATGTTTGACAACCAATTCACATATCTAGCTATCCTAATAAATCTTGCTTTAAGTAGCCTTTCAATCTTTCCCTTGATCTTTGGTAAAAGTTCTGGATTGAACCATTTTGCTGGTTGCTTGTGTAGCTTGTAGCCTTCTTTGATAGGTAGCCAATGCTTCACTAGCTCTCAAGACAGTCTTGGCATTTCATAGTAATCCTATGCAAAACAGTCCCAATATTTCCTTATGAGTTGGATTAGTTGATCTCGGATCTTTTTTAGCAATAAAACACTAACTTTTGTCATTCTTGGTTTTATTTGTGCCCAGATTAATCTCCACTAGAGGATATTAGGCTTTGAATCTTCTTTGCCATACTTGCTTCATTATGTTGTTCCTCACTTCCTTCTTTTGCTAAGTCTTTCTTGGCTAGCTGTGTTTGAATAATACCTTCCTGAATTCCAGATTAAGCAAAGTAACACATTTGCTGTTACAAGACCTCTTGCAGGGCTTATTCTTTAGATTCCATTACTATACTTCTTATTAGGCCATGAATCGGCCTCAACTGTAAATTGAAATTCGTCCAATGGTAAGCCAAAGGACTTAATAGAGTCCAGTGTAATATCCCCCACTCAGGAAATACACTTGATCTTTGGAGAATAGAGCATGGCATCCTACATCCTTACATCAGTCATGAATGGGAAAGGCTCTACATCTACAACTTCAACTGGGTCTCCATTCTAAAAATAGAAGGTACTAGTGGAGTGTAGAAGGCATGCATTGATTAGCATGAATCTACTCTCTGCTCAGCAAAATAGTGTACCTTGGCTTAGCATCCACTACAAAGAACACTGTGTTGGTTGTCTTGGACTCCATTGTGAGCTTGATAACTCCCCATAGTGAGTTATTTTTGTTTTGTTTTATTTAGATTTAGGCTTTAGTTACATGAATTTACTTAGGTATTTTAGTTATTTTTAGTTGGTTACTTTGATTTAGGTTCTTTTCTAGTTTGTTTGTCATTTTATCATATTTTTGGTTAGTTATTTATGTTTTCATTGTGTTTCAATTAGGTACAAGCACTCAAGCGGAAGAGGAGTTCAATTGGAGTCTTAAGTAGTCCATTTTGTTGGATTTCAAGACTATGTCACAAGAGAAAATTCATATCTAACTCTCTGGAAGTCAACTTGACATGATTTAGGACTCTTTGGAAAGATGAGAAGGATATCTCCATCTTTGCTGTTGAGCACTTTTCCGGATTCTCAAGTCCTCTAGGAGAAAAAGACAAAACAAGATTAAAGTTACATCTTGTCTCTGATACTGTCAAGCCTGACCATTCATAAGTATTTTGACTGTATCTTATGGTACAAAACTCCAATTTAGTGGTTCTTGCTGCATTGGAAAGCTTACTCAAAGATCTACAATTGTTATTTCTACCTCCGATGGCAAATTCCAACTATTCTGATCGCTATTTAGCCTCGAAGTGAGCAAAAGAGACAAATCTGTAGACTTGCTATTTTAAACGCACGCTCTAGCATGAGACCCCGCACTCAAGCATGGACTATGCTCCAGCATGCAACCCAGTGCTCGAGCGTAGCCGAAAATAGAGAGAACAAGTCTATGGTGTAGTGGAGCACGCTCGCGGCTGCAATAAATGTGGAAAGTCTGTTTTTTGAGCAACCTTGTGGGAAAAGATCTTGGGGCATTATTTAAAGGATTTGGACGACCTTTTTGACACCTTTTGATACTCCAAACACTAGAGGCAACCCTAGAGGAGAGACTTGAAGATTCAAGAAGCATTGTGGAGAGTTTTGTGAAGAATTGGAGACATTCTTCACCCTCAAGACATTGGAATCCTTGTTCTTCTTCATGGCTATTCTTTCTTTTGTTCTTTCTTTTACTTTTTTTATTGTTTATGATTCCATCATGAACTAAACTTCGTTCCAGGGTATTTATGGATCTAATATGTGATGATATTACTCATGGATTGATTTTATTTATGTTTTTATCTTGATTATTAAGTGTTTATGATTGTTCCTAATGCTTTTGAGTGATTGGCCACCATTCAACTAATTTGTTGGTTTGCAATAACTAGAGATAGGGTTTGTAAACAAAGCTTCTCATCATAAACACCATGATTTGAGCAAAAACTAGAGATAATAAAAATGACTCATGTGGTCATCTTAGGAATCTATAAAGCTTCAACCTTTTCCTAAATTAGTTTGTAACTAAGAGATTAGGTAATCAATTTAGGGTAAAGAGAATTTCTTGACCTTGAGAAAGGCTTGGAGTTAGTTTAGGGAATTCGACCATTAATCAATTAAGGTAAAAACTAGATACTTGAGATCCATGGTAATTGAGTCCATAGTTAGGTGAAGTCAGTTAGCTCTAGTGTCCATCCCAGTGATTTAAGTTATCTTTAAGTGCAGTTTTATTCTCTTATTTTATTTGATTTCTTTTAGTTTTCTCTACTCATTCCATTCTTCTAGTCCAAATACTCATTCCTATTAGTTACTCAGTAATTGATCTTTCCTTGTGGGAACGATACTTTTCTCATCATTTAATTACTTGTACAATCTGGTATTCTTGCCGGAGTTGCATCAAGTTTTTGGCGCCGTTGCTGGGGATAATATCAATATCACTCCTAAGTAATAGGATACAAGATTGGAATTTTAGTTATTTTATTTTATTTGGTTTGGTTTGATTTTATTTTTTATAGTTTAATTTGATTTAATTTATTTTCTTTGTTATTGTTTTTTGGTTTATTTTGTGTCTTCACTTGTGTTTCTTGATTTTTATAGTTTATGCGAAGAAGTAGATCGCTTAGGGAATTACTCTTTGACCTAAAGATTGAAAAGACTTTGCAGCAACTAAGGAAAGAGAGAAGGCATCTAAAGATGCTCAGATTAGTAACATGGTTGATGAGAATGAGCAAAACTATAGCGCCATGAAAGACTATATGACTCCTAATCTTGAAGGATGCTCATCTAACATTGTGAGGCCACCAGTGCAAGCCAACAATTTTGAGCTAAAGACCTCTTTGATCACATTCTTGCAGTAAAATTGCTAGTTTGGGAGACTACCTAGTGAAGACCCTAATGACCACATTAATAACTTTCTAGAGGTCTGCGACACCATCAAGATAAATGGAGCCACTGAAGATGCTATTAGGCTGAGACTTTTCCCATTCTCATTAAGGGATAAGGCCCGGTCTTGGATCAAGTCACTACCTCAGGGATCTCTTACTACATGGGGCATAGTGGCCAGGAAGTTTTTGGAGAAATATTTCCCTCCAGCCAAGATAGCCAAATTGAGGAATGACATCACATCATTTGCTAAGTTTGAAGGGGAGTCATTCTATGAGGCTTGGGAGCGTTATACAGAGTTGTTGGCTAGATGTCCTCACCATGGCACTTCTCTTTGGATGCAAGTGCAAACTTTCTATAGTGGTTTGTTACTTATTACACATATCATGGTAGATGCAGTAGCAGGGGTTTCTCTTAACAATAAGACCCTTGAGCAGTCTATTGAGTTGTTTTAAGTCATGGCCAACAACAACTATCAGAGACCTAGTGAGAGAGCCTAGAAGCCTAGAGGAGTATTAGAGGTCAAAGCTACAACTGCCATCCTTGTGCAAATTCAAGCATTATCTATACAGAATGCTGCTATCTAGAAGCAGTTGGGAATAATTGGCAATGCTCCTTCTGCCCACGTCATAAGATGTGACTTTTGTCAGGGCAACCATCCTCATGGATAGTGTACTACGAGTCCTTCCCCTAAAGAGCAAGTTAACTATATGGATACTCAAAGACACAATTTCCACTCTAACACTTATGTTCCGGGGTACAGAGATCACACCAACCCTAGTCAGTACTATGGGAACCAGGGTGCACCCAGACACCTCTACAACCCACCAGCTCAGGAAAAGAAGCCTAACCTGGAAGACATGTTCCAGTAATTCATGCAGACCACTCAAAATTTATGGATAGGATTGAGGCAAAATTCAAGCAATATGATGCTTAACTCAAGAATCAAGAGGCTTCCATCAGGAACATAGAGAATCAATTAGTGCAGATATCCCAACAGCTTACTGAGAGACCACAGAGTTCCTTGCCAAGTAACACTACTGCAAATCCTAGAGAGCAAGTCAAGTCAATCACCCTAAGGAGTGGAAAAGAGCTTATAGCGCCAACACAGTCTAAAGCCACACCATACACTGAGAATGAGGCATAGACACAGAAACGGAAGAAATATGAGATTCCCATGAGGTGAAATAAGAATGCTGAAGAGGAAGAGAATAGTCTTACATATTTGGCACCTCCTGCTTATGAACGTCCCATTCCGTATCCATAGAGGGTGAAGCAGCTGATGAAGGACCAGCAGGAAAAGCAATACTCCAAGATCTTGGAGTTGTTTAAGAAGCTACATATCAATATTCCCTTTCTTGAAGCTCTTGAACAAATGCCAAACTATGCAAGATTCATGAAGGACATTCTCTCTCCCAAGAAGAAGCTTAAGTATGATGAAATCGTGATGCTCACATAGGAGTACAATGCTATTTTGCAAAATAAATTGCCTACCAAATTAAAAGATCCAGGGATTTTTACCATTCCATGCATTATTGGTGACATTTATTTTAATAAACCTCTTTGTGATCTTGGTGCTAGTGTTAATTTGATGCCTTTATCTATCTTTAGGAAGCTTGAAGTTGGATAGGTGAAGCCTACTATGGTTTCCTTACAACTAGTGGATAGATCTATTAAGTATCCTAGAGGCATCATTGAAGATGTGTTGGTAAAGGTGGACAAGCCCATATTCCCAGTGGATTTCATTGTGTTTGACATGGAAGAGGATAAAGAGGTTCCACTTATTCTTGGGAGACTTTTCCTAGCCACAGGGAGAGCCTTGATTGATGTAGAAAAAGGGAAGCTTGAGTTGCATGTTCAAGATGATAAAGTCACATTTAAAGTGTTTGAAGCAACTAAGCCCCCTTTGGAGATTAAATTATGCTTTAGAGTACATGTTGCTGAGAAGGTGGAGGATACTTCTTTCATGGCACCCTCCAACACTCTACCATTGGAAGCTTGCTTGATGAACTCCAAGGTTGTAGAAGAAATAAAGGATGACCAGCTAAAATCAACCTATGAGCTTTTGGAAGCCCCACCTTTATTATTCATGTCTGCGCCTATATTTTTGAAGTTTGGAAGGAAGAGCCATCAACCTCGCGAGGAATTACCCAAAAGGGAGACAAAGAAACCTCCTTGATTAAAAAGGGGCCATGTCCAACTTAGGGACATTAAACCAAAGTGCTTATTCGGAGACAACCCAATTTTTCTATCTCTACTTCTTTATTTCTTTCATGTTTAGAGTTTATGGTTGAATTTCATTGTGTTTGAGTTTTCATTTTTTTTAGGTTGTTCTAATTTCACTTCTTTTTGTTTTGTAGGTTTCAAGAAGAGAAGGAAGTGCATGAAGCAAGATGAAGCCCAACACTTATTCCTTGGCTGGGAAGTATCTTTCCCACACTTTCTTTGCAATTATAAGTACATTAGGGACAATGTTAGTTTCAAAGTTGGGGGATAGGAAAACATGTATGTGCATTTTATTCTTTTCTATCTAGTTTCATGCATTTTACTTTTCTTTAAAAAAAAATCAAAAATACTTTTTGTTTTTAGGTACTAATTGTGTGTTTTTTGTTGTCTTTGGCTCCATTCTTATGATATGATTGTTTGTTCTGCTCTTTAACCCCTTAGTAACTAGGAATTTTGATTTGAGCCTTGAAAATTCTCTTATGCATTCGTATTTCTTTTGGAAAAGATCACATGTTCATGCACTTTATAGGACTTAACACCTTAGGATTGATGATCATCATTCTTTAATGCTTCATTTCAATTCAGACATGTGTAACATCCCCATTTTCATAAACAGAGTGCAGTAGAAACTTTGAATTATTTCCTTTAGACAGTGTAAGAATTTCTCAAGTAGCGCTATGCCATGACGATCCTCACACTCAGAGTTATAGGGTAGTGTAACACTGCCATTGAAAATATGGCACTGCATATGTTAAAAATTAGAAAATGACAAAAGTGCCCCTGTAAACTTTTGTTATTTGCAGTGATGCCTAGAAGTTTTAGAAATTATATTTTGACCCCAAATAATTATTCCCACAATAATCCTAGAACTTTTTATATAATGACCTTTATATCCCCAGATTTGTAGAATTAGTAGAATGGGGTTTTAAACTGAGCGGTGAAACCATAAAAGTTTAAATTTTTGCCGATTAGGCCACGGAGGCAGTCGGGTGTGAAATGACGTGAGGTGCCCCTAGACTTGCTCAAAATTACAGAAATGCCATTGGCTATGGAAAATAAAAAATAGAAAAGCTTTGAATTTGCAAAAACGTTTAATACATGTTAATAAGCAATTTATTTGATTTTATTGACTAAGCAAGGTTAATTAGAAGTTAATTAAATATTAATTAAGAGTTAATTAGATGTTAATTAGAGAGATTAGGCTTAAGAACAATTAGAATAGAGATATAGAAATTCTCTCAGAGTCACTTAGTAATATTTTGTTAATTTAAAGGAAATCGGTAAAGATTCGGTATTTTAAACCACTAGAATCGAATTAATAGAATTTCTCACTAATACCACTAGTTTGAGTGGCTGAAAATTAAGCCACTCCTACCCCTATGAATGGCGCCAATTTGCTACCAAGTGAGTAGAGAGACTTGGCCACACAACCACCACCCAAGCCTCTACCAACCATAAGACAGTATCATATCTTGAAACACTAAAATTCCCTCTAGCTCCTGCACTAATTCGCCCCCACCAGCTGCCATATCTTATTCATTCATCCTTCTTCTTCTTCCTTTCTTTCCTTGCCTCCATGCCTATGAGCTTCAAGCTCATAGTTCATGGCTTTCTTGGCCTCAAATCCTTTTGCTCCTTTTATGAAAATCGATCCTCACCTCCTTCTCTACAAAACAACTCCAACAATTTCATGATTAAACATCAAATAGAGCCTCCCCACATTCATATGAGCTGCTGCCATGTTGAAGGAAGAAGGCTAAAAGTTGGTTCTTTGCTTCCTTGCTTCCATAGTTTCAAGGATTTTGAGGTAGGTAACTCAAATCCTAAGTTTTTGATTGCTTATTGGTGATGTGTAGATGTGGTGATTTTCTTGTATCACCTATGGTATGTTCTGATATGATGATGTTAAGACTCTTTTTAAGAGATTTGAGTTAGAAAAACTTGAGTTAGGTTGGAGAATAGATCAAAAGAACAACTTAGAGCCAAAACAGAATCTAAAAACCAAGAAGTCCTACAGCGTCCGACTTTCGATCTATAGGGACTCCCACCTAGCTATCAGAAGCTATTTTTATGTGAAACTAGACATCTAGAACTTTCCAATCATATAAACTATGAGGCCATTGGATTATTATTGAGGGAGATATGATTTTTTGAAATTTACCTAGGAATCTTGCATTCGGTTCTGGGCAGTATGGGTTGTGAAGGGTAGAACTCACCCTATACAACTCGAAATTTAGTGCAACCAATTCTAATAGGAAGCTAACACATAGCGAAATATCCCATAAACATTTCAGATTTATATTTCAACTAAGCTGCTTCCAATAAATCCACAAAGTTGACCGAAGGTCCTATTTGGGGGAAATAGGGTAGTGTAGGATATCTAAATTCAAGAGCTCATAATTCGAGTTCTACTTACTCAAATGAGATGGAACTTCTTGCAAATGAAAATTGGATCAGTTAGATTTAAAATCATACAGGTTTTGTATAGTTTCAGCTAGTTTTCTATTTTACTTTCTAGGACTCAAATCTACCTAATATCGGACAAGCCTAGGTAAATCTTCAATAACTTGAGTTATATGTATCAAAACTTAATGGGTCCAAAGAGGTTTGAAACTAGACAAATAGCACATTAACATATCCAAAATTTAGACATAATAGAATTAAGCAAAAATTATGGCATAAATTATAAATTCAGCAGAACTAAATAGCATTGGCGGAAATGACCAAATTTATGGTTTCACAAGTATTAGTATACATCTAAGGCATAGGTTGAAGATTGCAAATTTTACATTGATACTAAGGGATGATATATTATATTGATTATATTGTTGTGACTGATTTGTTGTGAGAGCTAGAACTATTCATGGGAAAGCAGGTCTGATCCGTTATGCTACCAAAATTCTGGCAGAAATATGTGAATTATATGAATGTTATAAACATTTATATGTTATAAGATTCATGTATGCAAGAATGATTTAAGTATGATATGAAGTATATGAATGAATGCATATAGCATATGCATGTATGATCATGTCCAAAGAAGAATAATAATTATGAGAACTTGCATCAAAGACGTACCAAGCTACTATGTGAGGCATGGCATAGACCAGCTAGCTTGTTCGAGAGCAGTATTGTCTAAAACTTGGTCTAGCCCCTGAACAGATTTAAGGGGAATAAGTCGGTAGGAGCATCGAGGAAAGTAAACCCGGTTATCCTATATAGGAACGAGCTCAATCTTGAAAAGCAAACTATTACCCAAAGGTGAGAAAGGCCATTCACTTTCAGGGGACCAAGTACAGAAGAGCAAGATCAAGTTGCAAGTTAAAAAAAAAAAAGGAGATGAATTAAGTCAAGTACAAGCACCTACATGTGCATCTCTGATTATCTCATTATGTCATAATGTTATTTTGATTCTTATTGAAGTATACTACACTATTTTTGTTCCTGTGTTTGTCATATAATATGCCAAGTGGTTGTTAAAATATAACCCGCTTCGAGAAATATGTTTTCAACTTAAAAATTGAACTACTACTTGCATATATGTGGTCACATTTTCATAAGAAGCCGAAACGGCTGGAATATTTATGATGACACTGTAAGAATGATGGTTTACGTTTACCTACTGAGAAACTTAGGTTCTCACTATTTGCTTGTATGTTTTTCTTTTCTGTAAACATTTCAGCACTTAAGTTGGAAATCAAGTGCGAGGCAGAGTACTAGGGCATTCACTGAGCAAGACTCGGGTGCAAACCAGACCGAGACTATTGAAGCTAGCTAACGACTAGTCGGAAGCAAGTTCTGTGTATTATGTTAGTCATAATTTCTTTTAAATTGTACTTATTTTATTCTCTATGTATTAGAGATGGCAAAGTTTATGAACTATTATTTAGTAATAAAGTATGCAGTTAAAGGGCCATGTTTTATATTTTTCATATTTTAAAGATCTCTTAGCACAGTGATAGCCTCTTAATATAACGCCATGACTCGAGCATGACTTGTATGATAGAGGGCATTACGTTTATTAGTATCAGAGCAGTTTGTCCTGTATAGGCCTATGGATGGACTAACTATGCTTCTAAAGCATACTTTGAGAGTTTAGATAAACCATGCTTTAGGTTCTCACATGACAAGGACATAGAAGATTTTGCATGGTAGTCTTGCTATGAGTGTTGTGGACTACTTGTTGCACTTAATTGAATGTTAAGCCTGATCACCTCAATATAAGATTTTGTGTAGATAGAGGCCTATGACACCCTATAGGCTTATTAGGAACCTTCTAAACATAATCGGCAAAACTCCCAAAAAATAGTGATGGCATAAAGGGGCAGATAATTGAGCAAGTTAAGGAGTACAGAGAATTGGGGATTCAATCAAAGGAATTATGTCGGATGGTTTGATATGGACATAGTAAACCTAGTTATATCAAAAAAGGTTGTTTGTAAAGTGTTGCTGAGTTGCCGAAGATTTCCCATCGTCAAGGGCAGTTCTTAGTTGGAGACAAGCCGAGTAAGAATCTTCTTCACCCTGATAGGGCTTGTTTCAAGCTTCATTGCTATTATTCGATCTAGGCTATTTTCTATAGATTGAATCTAGGAAATTATTCTACCTAGTTTTGTAACTTTAATATTCGACAGAAGTAAGGTGATTACCCACTGATGAGGTTATTTTATGTCGCATGGATAGTGACCTTATTTTCTCCATAGATGAGATTACCTCGAAGGTATCTCGCTAGCGAATATAGTCAATGGTTTTTATTCTGGACTGTGGTAATACCACATTATAAAGGCCCGATATTTCATTAAGGAAATTTGGAGCGTGGACGGATGAAGCAGAGAATCAATGAATGGAGCTACGGGCAAAAGCTTCAGTTAAGTATACGAGAAACTTTTAAGTCTATGTCCAGAGGTTGAAGTGGGTTTTTCCTCAAGAGCACTTGAAACCGACACTGTAGTGATCACAAATTGGAGAAGCATTAAGTGAAAAACTTGGTTTCAAAGGGGAACTATTGGATAAACTTTGAAGGAACCCATCTAGCTGTACATTGTATCAAGATAGAGATATGGTTATACATGATTCAAAAAGTGGAGGAAGTTATAAGAGTAACGGAGAAGAGTCAATATATCTCCTACTAACTTGAAGTAGGGACACTTTTGGACTAGGGGTGGCATACAAAGCATGTGTAATGTTTCCTGCCTGTCAGCCATAAAGGAAATGTTAGAAAATTTAGTCATGCTCAAATTCTATCAACCTTAGCCACCATAAGAACTGGGTGATGGGATCATCTTCGACATGTTATTAGCCTAGGAATGTGGCTATTCAAAGAAGAAGGGCGAAGTCTAATGATCGCCTTTAGGCATTATTGCATACATTATGGTAGGAGTAACTCGATAAGAACCGTGTTCCGATTCTAGAAAGCATGATGAAGACTTAAAGCACGTAGCTGATTTTGGTAGCCTAAGACAACATTAACATGGGAGGTCCTAACGGACTGAGATGACGATAGACCTTTTGTAGGGGCAATGGATATTATAGGAAAGAAATAGAAGAAGAGAAAGTTTTGATTTCAAATGGCTTATTGAGGAAAGAAGAGCTACCTAGTATGAGGTTATGGTGTAAATAAGAGTTTGTAGGAGGTAACAAAACTAGGTTGCCTTGACACCAGTGACGAGTGCAAACGACCTAATACACCTTAAGTAAAACTGGGTGATGCACCGATACGAAAATCAATGGATTTGGGAATATGCCCTATAACGGTCGAAGGTGGTCAATTAAGTCTCCATATGCAGGGATAAGTTAGATACGATGATACTAGCACGAATATGCCAAATCCCATAAAAATTCCATAGTTAAGCATATTTGGGTGAAGGTAATACTAAGATGGGTGACCTTTTCTGGGAAGCCCTCGTGTTACAACTCCAATAGTGGAGCAAAACTATTATTTCCATTTCCCACACCAATTATACTACATCCTAAAGGCAAGATGTTACGAGGAATAGCTAGAAGGCTCAACAATAAGAGTAACATGAGATTTAGCCACTAAAACTAACATATATCTATATATTGTACTAAGACCGACTTCTGATGAGGTTAGTAATGTCAGTGTTTGCAAGAATTGAAGAAAGTAGAAAAGTAGCAAGAATGTTTACCATCCAACGATCCTTTCCTCACATGCAGCTGATCATATTTTGAGGGAATGGGTATTGGGATAATCATTCAGAAGTTTAACAGGAATGACACGAGATCCGATTAGCAAATACTTAGAAAAATATAATAAAGTCCGTAAGAGAAGGAGAGATATTGAAGCAAGGACTATAGTTATAGCTTAGAAGGAAGCTCTAGCCTTACACCTAAAACCTAATTGAAGGGGATTCATCACTGATCAAAGAGAATCAGGTAGGTGAGAGTTTGGATACGGCTTGATCAATTTCCTGAAAACTTTGGCAAAGCCACTATGACCACTACTTATCGAAGTTGATTACTACTGTAGCCAATAGTTTTCTTAATGGAAGAATTTCTTTAGTTGGTATTTAGGTCCAAGGCACAAGTATTAGAAAGTTTACCGAAAAATACAGCACACAAGTGGTCAGACACATGGCAAAGAAGATGATAAATTTACTCGGCAAACTTGATGATGGACCAGAATGTCAGCCAGACAAAGTATACTTTGGCACCCATATAACCCACTGGCACTAGGTACAAGGTAGAGTTTATTAAAAAAAAAAAAAGAGTTTTACGATAAAGCTCCTAGTTATAATTTTGAGGAGGGGCCTAAGCTTATACTTATAAAGGGCAGTATCGGAAGTGAATTTGTGATTGAACTAAGGGTAACTGGGCAAATAAGAATCTTGGACACAACCATCATCATTACTACATTATGACGTCAATTATGGCGATAACTGGTAATCTTCACAACGATAGATCTTCATGAATTGATATCTAGAATCTCAAGTACAAATAGCGGAAGGCATAGCATCTACTACTAAGCAAAAGTAAGTGAGTACAAGGCAAAGGAGATGAGGAAAGTCTCCAATAAACTAAATGATGGTTCAGGGCATCATAGAGATAAGATAGGCTTGGGCGCCAACATACTCCTTATGGATCCTTTGTACGTATTGAAGCAACACCTCATAGCTATTAGCCAACAATCTCAGAGCAAGATGCAACCTTAAAAAAAGAAATTGCCCTTGTAGATTAAAAGATTGTTCCTCAACCATTCTTAGCCCTGGAATTTTGAGGACAAAATTCTTTTTAAGGTGGGTAGAGTGTAACATCCCCACTTTCATAAACAGAGCATATTAGAAACTTTGAATTATTTCCCTTAGGCAGTGTGAAAATTTCTCAAGCAACGCTATACCATGACGATCCTCACACTCAGAATTATAGGGTAGTGTAACACTGCCGTTGAAAATATGGCACTGCCATATGTTAAAAATTAAAAAATGACAAAAATGCCCTTGTAAAATTTTGTTATTTTTAGTAATGCCTAGAATTTTTAGAGATTATATTTCGACCCCAAATAATTATTCCCACAATAACGTCAAAACTTTTCATAAAATGACCTTTTATGTCCCCATATTTGTAGAATTAGCAAAATGGGGTTTTAAACTGAGCGGTGAAGCCCTAAAAGTTTAAATCTTTGCCGATTGGGCTATAGAGGCAGTCGGGTATGAAATGATGTGAGGTGCCCTAGGACTTGCTCAAAATTATGAAAATGCAATTAGCTATGGAAAATAAAAAATAGAGAAGCTCCGAATATGCAAAAACATTTAATTCACGTTAATAAGCAATTTATGCGATCTTATTGACTAAGTAAGATTAATTAGAAGTTACTTAAATATTAATTAGGAGTTAATTAGATGTTAATTAGAGAGATTAGGCTTAAGAATAATTAGAATAGAGACATAGAAATTCTCTAAGAGTCATTTAGTAATATTTTGTCGATTTAAATGAAATTGGTAAAAATTCGGTATTTTAAACCACCAGAATCGAATTAGTAGAATTTCACACTAATACCACTAGTTTGAGCGACTAAAAATTAAGCCACTCCTACCTCTATGAATGGCGCCAATTGGCTACTAAGTGAGAGGAGGGACTTGGCCAAATAACTACCAACCAAGCCTCCACCAACCATAAGAGAGTATCATATCTTAAAACACCAAAATTCCCTCTAGCTGCTCCATTAATTTGCCCCCACCAGCTGCCACATCCTCTCATTCCTCCTTATTCTTCTTCCTTTCTTTCCTTACCTCCATGCCTATGAGCTTCAAGCTTATAGTTCATGGCCTTCTTGGCCTCAAATCCTCTTGCTCTTTTTATGAAAATCGATCCTCACCTCCTTTGTTACAAAACCTCTCTAACAATTTCATGATTAAACATCAAATAGAGCCTCCCCACATTCATATGAGCTGCTGCCATGGTGAAGGAAGAAGGCTAAAAGTTGGTTCTTTGCTTCCTTGCTTCCTTGCTTCCATAGTTTCAAGGATTTTGAGGTAGGTAACTCAAATCCTAAGGTTTTGATTGCTTATTGGTGATGTGTGGATGTGGTGATTTTCTTGTATCACCTATGGTGTGTTCTAATATGATGATGTTAAGAGCCAAAATAGAATCTGAAAACTATTTTTAAGAAGTTAATGAAACTATTTTTATGTGAAACATTGGATTATTATTGAGGGAGATATGACTTTTTGAAGTTTACCTAGGAATCCCGCATTCAGTTCTGGGTAGTACAGGTTGTGAAGGGTAGAACTCACCCTATACAACTCGAAATTTAGTGCAACCAATTGTGATAGGAAGGTAACACATAGGAAATATCCCATAAAAATTTCAAATTGATGTTTCAACTGAGCTACTTCCAGTAAATCCACAAATTTGACCTAAGGTCCTATTTGGGGGAAACAGGGTAGTGTAGGATGCCCAAATTCAAGAGCTCATAATTCAAGTTCTACTTACTCAAATAAGATGGAACTTCTTGCAAATAAAATTGGATTAGTTAGATTTAGAATCATATAGCTTTCATTTAGGTTCAGCTAATTTTCTATTTTTAGTGAATTTTTACTTTCCAGGACTCAAATCTGCCTAATACTGGACAAGCCTAGGTAAATCTTCAATAACTTGAGTTATATATATTAAAACTTAATGGGACCAAATAGGTTTGAAACAAGACAAATAGCACGTTAACATATCCAAAATTTAGAGATAAAAGAATTAAGCAGAAATTATGGCATAAATTATAAATTCAGGCAGCATTGGCAGAAATGACCAAATGTATGGTTTCACAAGTATTAGTATACATATAAGGCATAGGTTGGAGATTGCAAATTTTACATTGATACTAAGGGATTGATATTTTATATTGATTATATTGTTGTGACTGATTTATTCGTGAGAGCTGGCGCTATTCACAGGAAAATGGGGCTAATCTGTTATGCTACTGAAATTCTAGCAGAAATATGTGAATTATATGAATATTATACACATTTATATGTTATATGTAACACCCTTTATTATATAAGCCAAGCTCAAGTCATGGAGTTATATTAAAAGGTTGTCACTGTGTTAAAAGAGCTTTAAAATGTGGAAAATATAATACATGGCCCTTTAACTGCACACTTTATTGCTAACTAATAGTTCATAACTTCTATCGTCTTTGATACATAGATGATAAAATACCTATAATTTAAAAGAAATTGTGACTAACATAATAAATAGAACTTGCTTTCGATTAGTTGCTAGCTAGCTCTAATAGTCGCTTGGTCTGGTTTGGGCCCGAGTCTTGCTCAGAAAATGTCCCAGTACTCTGTCTCGCACTTGATTTCCAACTTAGGTGCTGGAATGTTTTCGGAAAAGAAAAATGTAACAACCTCGATCATATAAGCCATGCTCGAGTCATAGAGTTATATTAAAAGGTTGTCACTGTGCTGAGAAATCTTTAAAATATGAAAAATATAATACATGGCCTTTTAACTACTCACTTTATTATTGACTAATAATCTTTGATACATAGAGAATAAAATAATTATACTTTTAAAGAAATTGTAACTGACATAGTACACAACGTCTACATCCGACTAGTCGTTAGCTAGCTTCAATAGTTTCTTGGTCTGGCCTACGCCCGATCCTTGCTCAATGAAAGGCTCAGTACTCCACCTCGCACTTGATTTCTGTAACATCCACGACTTCCGACTTCCGAGTTCATAGTACTCACAACCTCCAGATTCCACTTCAAGGCTGGACAGAAAAGGACTTACGATTTCCGAGTTCATCTTATAGTTTAGCTTCCGGTCTCAATATTAGCTTGGACTTCCGACTTCGTTCCAAGGCTTACAAGGGACTTTTCCGAGTTCCGACCTCATGCATGCAGCTTACGGTCTCCGAGTTAATGCATGAAACTTACGATTTCCGACCTGGTAAGCGTGTATAAATTTCGACCTCGTCAGCATGATTTCCGATTTCCGAGTTCAGGAGCTGAAATGAAGTGACTGCTGCTTCCAACTTACGAGTTCGTCTTCGACATCCGCACGAGTTACGACCTACGACCTTAGTGATCAAGGAGTAAAATGTTCGATTTCCGACTTCGTCTCTAAGGCTCAAATGAACTGACTGTATTCCGAATTCCGACATTATGATTCACCAATGTACGAGATCCGATCTTGAGTTCAATATTAGTAGCTCTCATTTCTATATCTTTCGAAGTTAGGAATAGAAATTTTATAATTCCCGAGTTCCGACTTTAAGTGCTTGGCTTTACACCAGGCTCTGCTTTCAAGTTTCAACTAGACTGGATGTTTCTGAGTTCCGACTTTATAGAGCCTACGAGTTCCGATTTCGTTTCCAGAATATGCTGGAAACTCCCACTTTAGGCAACGTGGAGCGTGGAGAGTGATTATACCACACAAAGAGGGCAACGTGGAGAGCAAGGTTGGCTGAAGCTTGGCCTTATGTTTAGGGGCCAATCACAACCTTCCAAGTTAACTCCCACTCATGCCTATATAACACATCCTTCCCCTTTAATTCAGACCCTCATTCACGTTGCATTTCCTCTTCTCCTTCAGCTCTCTTTCTCTCTTGCTCACACATCCAAAACTCAAGCTAAGTTCCAGCCTTGTTCATCAAATCTCCAAGAACTCAGCACCAAACACTTAAATCAAAGGTAGGGGTTTTTAATTTCTTGCATCAAATCTATGCACTTGGCTGGATGGGCTGAATCATTTTCACCTTAATTGATGTGTGAAATGAATAATTATGCTTGGATTAATAGAAGATTTTGAGTTAGAAGTAGGATTAGAAGAAGAAAATTAAGAGAATTAAATGGATGAAGGTGCTGTCTTGGTGGAGAGTCCACGGCAGTCCGTATGGCGGAGCGTACGGCGCCGCCTGCAATCGGTCAAATCCGATGAAAGTATTTTTAGATGAAACTAGACATCTAGGGCTTTCCATAGACATATCATATAAGGATTTTGGATCAGGAATGAGGGAGATATGAATTTTTGAATCTCGACCTAGGGTTTTGACTCTGGTTCTGGGCAGATTAGGTTCTTAAGAGTGTAACTCACCCTATACAACTCCAAATCGAGTGAAACTAATTTTTTTGGAAAGCTTACACATAGGAGAACAATATCCAAAGAAATTCCGAGTTTGTTATCAACTCAGTTGTTCCCAGTGATTTGAAGAAATTACCCTATGTCCAAACCAGGCCAACACAAGGCAGTTCAGAAAGGCTAAGTTTCGGGGCTTGTAACTCGAGCCCTACTAAGGCAAATGAAATGGAACTTTTTGTATATGAAAGGTTGTCCTGTTAGCTTTAATATGAGGCCAATTTCGTCTAATTTGAGTGAGTTTTCGATTTTTAGTGAATTTCTACTTTTAGTTGCCTGATTCTGGCTAGTCAATGGGCAGGCCGAGATAAAGTTTAGATATCTCGAGTTATGGATACCGAAATTTGATGGGACCAAAGAGGTTAGAAAATAGACACATAAACCTGTAACATTCTTAAATTTGAGGTCCAAATAAGTTAAAATGAAATTATGGCATGAATTACAAGAACCGGGTTGGTTGAATATGCTGAGGCAGGATTTCTGTCTTAATGAATTTGATATGGGTTTGAGTTCTATATTGAAGTATAATTGTGAATTGGTATTTCTTGTGATAAATTGATGTATTGATTGGCTGGCACTATTTATGGGGAAGCGGACACGTTCCGTTACGCTGCCAAATTTTCGGTAGAACCCATGAACAAGTTATGAATTACATGTTAAGGCATATGCATTCTTAAGAAAACCATGAAAGTTATGAAAAGAATTGTGCCATTATGCAAGTTCCATACTACTTGGGCCAGCCCCGGATAGAAAGTCAATGGGAATAGATCGGTGGAAAGGTCGGGGAAAGTAAACCCGGCATTTCTGTATAGGAACGAGCTCGATCCTGATAAGCAGACTATTACCCAGGAGTCTAAATGGCCAAGAACTCCCAGGGGACCAAGAGAGATGGAAAAATGATGAAAAGTAATGAAAAGAATTTATGAAGGAAAGTTCAAGAATGAGTCTACATGATTACATGAATGCATGAATACATGAGATAGTTGCATCAAGATGTTTACAATTGTATGTTATAATTGCTCACTGCTATGCATTTATTTATTTTGATTACCATTCTATGTATCCGTATTAGTAATCTATGTGGTTTCTTATGTCAATGTAAAGTAAAACTGAACCTTGCCTCGGACCAGACATTTTCTTAAACTCATGAAATGGATTTTTAGCTTGAACACATGTTTTATAATTAAATAAAACCCGAGGCAACTGAGAATGTATGTGACGTCAGTACAAGTATAACCGAACCCTACTGAGAATTTTCCTGAAATTCTCACCCCGTTGTGTGTTTCCCGCATCATTCTCAGACCCTGGTGATGGACTCCACAGCCACCCTTTTTATTGAGATCCCTGCACTTCAGTTCCACCATGACCTGGAGTTGGACTCCTTGTACATAGCCGGTTCATGCAACTTTCGCCTGTACCTCTTCAGCGACAGGAACTTCGATGTTCCTTTACACCATCCCCTCTTCGATCCTGCTACCCCTTATATTGCCATCCCTCTACATATGGCGCACCCGCATCCTGCTCCTCCTGCACCCGCAGCACCCGCTGACCCTGCTCCTGAGTCACCACCGCAGGCAGCCCCCGATGTCCCGCTGAGTTCCGAGAGTGACCCCTCCGAGGCCACCGGCTCGTCACCCTCTTCCTCCTCGGGACCCAGTGCAGATTATACACCGGCCGAGCCTGGCATGGCTAACGGCTACCTGACGGAGTAGCTTAGCGGCAGGAGATGTTGTATAGCATGACCCTCTTTTGGACAGCATGTAGCTTTGGGTCATGGGTTAGACTATAGGATTAGCAGTAGGTTACGAAATGTCCTTTAAGGACCATAGGGTATTTTGGCAAATGAGGGTATTATGATCTTCCCGATATACTAGCCTTGTATGTGTTTTACTTAGAACCTTGTACATAAACTGAAAAAGTGGCTTCTGATATATATATATATATATGTTTACACGTATGCAGTAACATTATTGCACTATATTTATCTTGATGATATTTTATTTCGGTTCGTTTCATTTTTAATATAACATTACGCCGTTTCGTCAATAGAGATGATTTAAAGACAAGAATGGTAAGTAAAGCATCATTACGGTAACACGACCTGACTAGTTTCATGCTATGACTTAAGCATAACATAAAATTAGTAGGGTGTTACAATTTCCAACTTGGGTGCTGGAATGTTTATGGAATAGAAAAACATACAAGCAGGCAATGAGAACCTAAGGTTCTCAGTAGGTAAACTCAAACCAATCTTACAACGTCATCATGAACATTCCAGTCGCTTCGATTTATTATGAAAATATGAGTACATATAAACAAATAGTGGTTCAATTTTAGGTTGAAAACACCTTACTCGAAGCGGGATATATTTTAACAGCCACTTGCCATTTCATATGACAGACATATAGATACGAATAGTATAATATGCTTCAACAAGAATCATAAAAGTATTATGACTTAATGGGAAAATTGAAGATGCACCTAAAGATGCTTATACTTGTCTATATGCAAGTGCACTTGACTTAATTCATGTCTTTCTTTAACTTGCAACTTGATCTTGCTCTTCTGTACTTGGTCCCCTGGAGGTGAATGGCCTCTCTCACCCCTGGGTAATAGCCTGCTTTTCAGGTTCGAGCTCGTACCTATACATGAGTGACAGGTTTACTTTCCCCGAGCCTCACACCGGTCTATTCCCCTTAAATCTGGTCGAGGGCTTGCCCAAGTCTTAGACAGTACTGCTCTGGCCCACGCTAGCTGGGTCTATGTCATGCCTCACGTGGTAGCTTGGTACCTCTTTCTTGCAAGTTCTTATTATCTTTTCCTTTTCATATCTTGTCATGCATGCAGACACTTGGTGCATTCATGAATTTGTCTCATACCTTATTTCTCATAACATATTCTAATTATGCTTGCATGCATGATGTACATGAATATGACATGTAAATGTAAATATATTCAAAGCATAATCACCCATAGCATAAGTTCTCATAAATTTTTGCCGAAAATTTGGCAGCATAACGAATCGAGTCCGCTTCCCCATGAATAGTGCCAGACAACCAGTTCAATCTTTCAAACTGCAATTCAATATGGATCAGCAATTACATAGATATTCATAGCATCATTCATCAAGTTCAATTCAAGCATCTATAGGGTTTTTGGTTTACTCCCTCCTATTTTGCCCAATTTTGGTATAATCCACCCTTTGCTCAATTCAACTCATCTAAGTCTAAATTTTGGATATGTCATAGCCTTTATGTGTCTAGTTTCCAACCTTTTTGGTCCCATCCCATTTTGATATGTGTAGCTCAAGATATTTAAATTTTTCCTTAGCCTATTCAGTCATTAGCCAGAATTACACTCTTGGAAATAAAAATTCACTAAAAATAGGAATATTAGTGAAACCATACGAAACCTATACCAAATTAAAGATAACAGGAAAGCTTTTACTTCCACGAAGTTTCATATCATTTGCATGAGTATATTTTGAGTTATGAGTGCCGAAACTTGACCTACTAGACTACTTTGCTTCAGCCCGATTTGAACTTAAGTCAACTTCATTGGTGTGCTGGGAACAAATGGAAATGAATCTAGTTTTGAAATTTTTATGGGGTGTTTCCTTACATGTTATCTTTCAAAAAACCTTGGGTTCACTCAATTTGGAGTTGTGTAAGGTGAGTTATACCCTTCTCAACTCATACTGCCTGGATAAGAATCTAGATTTCTAGGTTAAACTTCAAAAATTCATAACTAATTCTATACTAATCCAATGGCCTTATATTTTATATGTATGGAAAGCCCAGAATGTCTAGCTTCATATAAAAATAGATTCATCAACTTCAAATGGCTATAGGCAGAGCCGTACACTCCACCATACGGACCATCAAGGGGAAAACCCTAATAGCTTCTTGAATTCATGTTTTCCTTAAAACAATCCATCCAATCTTCAATTCAAACTCACATATACAACTTAAACCAGCCTTAATTCATCATCATCACTCAAGATAACATCAGAATCATACAAGAAAGAGGGAAGAAAATGGAGTTCCAATAAGCTCAATTCAAAGAAAACAAGAAAAGAAGTTGGAATTCCTACCTTGTCTAGTTGAAATCTTGTTGGTTTGATGTCCTAGATTGAAGAAACTCTTGATGAGACTTGAAGAGGGGTTGAAGATGGAGTGAAGGGGAGTGTGAATAGAAGGAAAATGATGAAAGTTCAGCAGCTTATATGGACGAAAATTGAAGGGGAGGGGAAGGGACTTATTTCAAGACTTTTGAAGGAAGTTAGATTGTGATTAGTGGATGTGTTTTCCTTCTCCAATCTGATTTGGCTGCCTTCTTGAAGGCTGATTATGGCGCCACTTGTAGGGTGTGTTGGCTGAATCTTGGCCATCCATCCTAGGGTTCTCACAGTATAATTTCTATTGGTTCGATTCCAACGGTTCAAAGTACCGAAATCTTACCAATTTCCTTTAAATCGGTAAATCGATTTTGGAAAAATCCTATGAGGTTTCCTATGCTTTCAATCTAATTCTCTCATATCTAATTTCTCTAAATGATACTTAATTGGCACTAAGTAAAAATTTAATCGAATGTTAATTAATCTTAAGTAGTTGATAAAACCGAACAGTTAGGCGAAAATGATAAAAATTTGATGAAGGAAAGGCCAAGTTTTTCCACTATCTTGAGCAACACTTGGCGCCACTCATATGTAGTAAGGGTGGCTAAATTTCAGCCACATAAGTGAGGGATTTCAATAGAAAATTCTACTGGTTTGGTTTCGGTGGTTTAAAATACCGAATCTTCGCTGATTTTCTTCAAATCAGCGAAACTTTACTAAATGATTCTGAGAGAAATTTTATATCTCTATTCTAATTGTTCCTAAGCCTAATCCCCCTAATTAACATTTGATTAACTCCTAATTAACCTTACTTAGTCAATAAGATCGAATAAATTGTTTGTTAATGTGAAATAATCGTTCTTGCAAAGTTAGAGCTTTTTTGTTTTCTATTTTCCGTGGTTAATGACATATCCGTAATTTTGAGCAAGTCCAAGGGCACTCCACGTCATTTCACACCAGACTGCCTCCATGGCTGAAACGGTAGAGATTTAAACTCTTACTGTTTCCCCACGTGATTCTGCTTCGTTTAAAACCCCATTTTGCTAATTCTACCGATGTGGGGACATAAATGTCATTTTATGAAAAGTTCGAGGATTATTGTGGAAATATCCACTTGGGGTTAAAGTACAATTTCTAAAACTTTTAGGCAAGATTGCAGTTAACAAAAGTTGACAAGGTACTTTTGTCATTTCTTAATTTTTAGCATATGGCAGCGCCATATTTTTAACGGCAGTGTTATACTACCCCATATTTCTGAGCGTGAGGATTTTTGGGGTATACCACTGCCTGAGAAATTCCCACACTGCTTAAGAGAAATAATTCAAAATTTTTATTATACTCCACTTAAGAAAATGGGGGATGTTACAAAAAACATACAAGCAGACAGTGAGAACGTAAGGTTCTTAGTAGGCAAACATGAACTATTCTCATACAGTGCCATCATAAACATTCCAGGTGCTTCAATTTATTATGAAAATATGAGCACATATACACAAACAATGGTTCAATTTTAAGTGAAAAACATCTTTCTCGAAGCGAGTTATGTTTTAACAACCACTTGCTATATTATATGACAAACATAAAAATACAAATAGTGCAATATGCTTCAACAAGAATTATAATAACATTATGACTTAATGGGATAATTGAAGATGCACATAAAGATGCTTGTACTTGTCTGTATGCAAGTGCACTTGACTTAATTCGTATCATTCTTTGACTTGCAACTTGATCTTGCTTTTTTCTGTACTTAGTCTCCCAAAGGTGAATGGCCTCTCTCACCCCTGGGTAATAGCCTGGTTTTCAAATCTGAGCTCGTACCTATACATGAGTGACGGGTTTACTTTCCCCAACCCTCACACCAGTCTATTCCTTTTAAATTTGGTCGAGGGCTAGCCCAAGTCTTAGACAGTACTGCTCTGGCCCACGCTAGCTGGGTCTATGCCATGCCTTACATGGTAGCTTGGTACGTCCCTCTTGCAAGTTCTTATTATGCTTTTCTTTCCATCTCTTATCATGCATGCAGATGCTTTGAGCATTGATGGATATGTCTCTTACCTTACTTTTCGTATCATATTCCAATTATGCTTGCATGCATGACGTACATGAACATGACATATAAATATAAATATATTCAAGGCATAATCACCCATGACATAAGTTCTCATAAATTCTTGCCGAAAATTCGGTAGCATAACGGATCGAGTCCGCTTCCCCATGTATAATGCCAAGCTACCAATAAAATCAATTAAGTATGCAATTCAATGTAAAATAGCAAGTTACAGCAACATTATTGATCATATGGTATGTCAAAATCAATAGAAATATCAACAGAGTTTTCTGCTCACTCTATCCTCTTCTGCCCAAATTTTGTAAAGTCCACCCTTACTCCTATTCAACTCTTTTAGATCTAAATTTTGGCTATGTCATAGCTCTGTGTGTCTAGTTTCCAATCTTTTTTGTCGCATCTCATTTTGATTTGTATAACTCAAGTTATTTAAGTTTTACCTTGGCCTACCCTAGACCTAGCTAGAATTACACATTTAAGAGTAAAAATTCAATAAAATATGAAAACCAGTCCAAATCAAATGAAATTGGTATCATATTAAAGCTAGAAGGACAAGCTTTCATATGAAATAAGTTTCATATCATTTGCATGTATATATTTTGAGATATGAGCTCCGTAAATTGACCCTATTGGACTACCCTGTTCTAGCCTAGTTTGAGCTTAAGGTGAATTCATTGCTGTACTGGGAATAATTGGCAACGAATCTGATTATGAAATTTTTATGGGATATTCCCTCATATGTTAGCTTTCAAAAAAAGTTAGGTTCACTCAATTTAGAGTTGTGTAGGATGAGTTACACCCTTCCCAACTCATACTGCCTAGATGAGAATCCAAATTTCTAGGTCAAACTTCAAAAATTCATAACTAATTATATACTAATCAAATGGCCTTATATTTTATATGTATGGAAATCCCTGAATCTCTAGTTTTATATAAAAATGGATTCATCAAATTTTAACTACTGTAGGCAGAGCCATACACTCCGCCATAGGGACTATCGAGGGGAAAACTCTACTAGGTTCTTGAATTCTTCTTGAATTCATATTTTCCTTAAATCTCTCCATCCAACTTCAATTCAAACTCACATATACGCCTTAAACCAACCTTAATTCATCATCCCTACCCATCACAACATCAAAATCATGGATGAATAAGGGACCCTAGGCAGCCCCAATTCAAAGAAAAGAAGGAGAAAGTTGAGATTCCTACCTTGGTGGTGTGAAATCTTGATGGAACTTGATCTTGGATTGAAGTTGATGGTTGGGGCTTGAGCTTGGGGATGAGAGGAAGTGGAAGAATATGAAGGAAAGTGGGAAAATGAGGGCTGGTCTGCACCTCTTATGGGGAGGCCGAAAATATAAAGGGGGAAAGAAGAAAAAAATGAAAACTTATGAAAGAAGTTGGCTTTTGATTGGTGGACTTCAATCCTCATTCAAACTTGACTTGGCTTCCCTCTTTTATGGCTGATTGAGGTGCCACTTGTAGGGATGTTTTGGCTAAATCTTGGCCCTCCATCATAGGTTTTAGAAAAGTCCTATGAGGTTTCCTATGGTTCTAATCTAATTCCATCAAGTTTAATCTTTCTAGATCATATTTAATTGACTTTAAATGAATGCTTAATCGAATCCTAATTAATCCCAATTATTCGATGAAAATCGAACAACTAGGCGAAAAATGATAAAAATCCGGTGGAGGTGAGGCCAAGTTTCTCCACTATCTTGAGCAACACTTGGCGCCACTCATATGTGGTAGGGGTGGCTGAATTTTAGCTAGTTAAATGAGGGTTTCCAATAGAAAATTCTACTGGTTTGGTTCTGGTGGTTTAAAATCCCGAATCTTCACCGATTTTCTTCAAATCGGCAAAACTTTACTAAATAACTCTGAGAGAATTTCTATATCTCTATTCTAATTGTTCCTAAGCCTAATCCCTCTAATTAACATCTAATTAACTTCTAATTAACCCTACTTAGTCAATAAGATCGAATAAATTGTTTGTTAATGTGAAATAATCGTTCTTGCAAATATAGAGCTTATCTATTTTCTATTTTCCGTGGCTAATGGCATATCCGTAATTTTGAGCAAGTCCGGGGGCACCCTACGTCATTTCACACCAGACTGCCTCCATGGCCCAATCGGTAGAGATTTAAACTTTTACTATGTCACGACATGTTTCTGCTTCGTTTAAAACCCCATTCTGCTAATTCTACTGATATCGGGATATAAATGTCATTTTATAGAAAGTTCTAGGGTTATTGTGAAAATATCCACTTGGGGTTAAAGTACAATTTCTAAAACTTTTGGGCAAGATTGCAGTTAACAAAAGTTGACAGGGATACTTTTATCATTTCTTAATTTTTAGCATATGGCAGTGCCATATTTTTAATGGCGATGATATGCTACTCCTATATTTCGAAAGGAGGATTTTTGGGATATACCACTGCCTGAAAAATTCCCACACTGCCTAAGAGAAATAATTCAAAGTTTTTATTATACTCCATTTAAGAAAATGGAGGATGTTACATTATACTTATAAGATTCATGTATGCAAGAATGATTTAAGTATGATATAAAGTATATGAATGAATGCATATAGCATATGCATGTATGATCATGTCCAAAGAAGAATAATAATTATGAGAACTTCCAAGAAAGACGTACCAAGCTACTATGTGAGGCATGGCATAGACCCAGCTAGCGTGTTCCAGAGCAATATTGTCTAAAACTTGGGCTAGCCCCTGAACAGATTTAAGGGGAATAAGTCGGTGGAAGCGTTGGGGAAAGTAAACCCAGCAATCTTGTATAGGAGTGAGCTCGATCCTAAAAAGCAGACTATTACCTAGAGGTGATAAAGGCCATTCACCTCTAAGGGACCAAGTACAGAAGAGCAAGATCAAGTTGCAAGTTAAAAAAAAAAGAGATGAATTAAGTCAAGTGCACTTGCATACAGTTAAGTACAAGCACCTACATGTGCATCTCTAATTATCTCATTATGTTATAATGTTATTATGATTCTTATTGAAGAATACTATACTATTCGTGTTTCTATGTCTGTCATATAATATGCCAAGTGGTTGTTAAAATATAATCCACTTCGAGAAATATGTTTGCAACTTAAAAATTGAAATATTGCTTGTGTATATGTGCTCACATTTTCATAAGAAGCTGAAGCGGTTGGAATATTTATGATGACACTGTAAGAATGATGGTTCGATTTTACCTACTGAGAACCTTAGGTTCTCACTGCCTGCTTGTATGTTTTTCTTTTTTGTAAACATTCCAGCACCTAAGTTGGAAATCAAGTGCGAGGCGGAGTACTGGGGCATTCACTGAGCAAGACTTGGGCACAAACCAGACCAAGAGACTATTGAAGACAGCTAACGACTAGTCGGATGCAAGTTCTTTGTATTATGTTAGTCATCTTTTAAATTGTAATTATTTTATTCTCTACGTATCTAATACGATGAAATTTATGAACAATTATTTAGTAATAAGTGTGCAGTTAAAGGGCCATGTATTATATTTTCCATATTTTAAAGATCTTTTAGCTTAGTAACAACATCTTAATATAACGCCATGACTCAAGTATGGCTTGTATGATAGAGGGCATTACAACATGCATCCTATTTTTGCTTGAATCCCTTTTGAAATAAATGTGAGTGAATTCTAGTCTTAGAAAGGATTTAGGCCATGTTTGGAAGCCTTCATTGAGCCTAAATGCCTACCTGATGACATTTTATCCGTGGCCACCCTTTTTGAGCTTTATAGCCTATTTTCTTGAAGTGAACCACATTTTGAGCTTAGAATCCATCTTCTTTCTATCCATCTTTGAACCCTAGATTACCTCAAGCCTCTAAACTCATGAGAATAAGGTGATACCCCACCATAGTGAATTCATGTTATGCATTACCAAAGTGGTGGACTAGTTCAAGTGGAAAAGAAAGAAAAGAAAAAGTGAAAAAATAAAAAGCAATGCAAGGAAAAATATGGTTTCAATGAGATAGGAAGGAGCAAATTCTTTTCCGAATCTCATGGCCACTAAAGCCTGAAGGTTCATCAAAGAAAGACATGAAGATAGCCAACCAACAAGTTGGGGGATGCCCAAGGTAATGAGTTTAGGAGTAAAGGTTCCTCATGTTGAGGGTAATACAAAGCCAAATTCCTTTCCATCAGACCTTTACCCTTAGCCTGCATTACAAGCTTGCAAATGACCTATTGATCTTTGGCTAGATGACACCCATGCTGATATAGAGAGGGAAGATTGCGAACTTTATGATGATATTGTCCCTTCTTAAACATTGCATTGGTATGAAGTGAACCAATTCTTTGTTGCTTGCTTTGCACACACATACTTGATCTATTTCTTTTATAATGTGTTTGCATTGTTAAATGGTCTTGATGCTTAGATTTGAATTGTTAGTAATTTTTGGGTTAAGTTATGGAGCAAGGATAAGGAGAACATAGGCCAACAACACTTTGTTGCATTGAGTGTGCTTCCTTTTAGATTTTTTTGAGTCCTTTCCCTTTCTTTTCCTTTTGGTAGTTAGTGTTTAGTCGGCTTAAGTGCCCCCCGAGTTCCGCGGTCTTTGTAGGGGGATGTTTATAGTGTCGGCCCCACAAAAAGACTTTTCTCTTTTCTTTATTCTATTGTTCATTTTCTTTCTTGCTTGAGGACAAGCAAACTCTTAAGTTATGGGATGTGATAACTACCCATAGTGAGTTATTTTTATTTTGTTTTATTTAGATTTAAGCTTTAATTACATGAATTTACTTGGGTATTTTAGTTATTTTTAGTTGGTTACTTTGATTTAGGTTCTTTTCTAGTTTGTTTGTCATTTTCTCATTTTTTGGTTAGCTATTTATGTTTTCATTGTGTTTTAATTAGGTACAAGCACTCAAGTGGAAGAGGAGTTCAATTGAAGTCTTAAGTAGTCCATTTTGCTGGATTTCAAGACCATGTCACAAGAGAAAATTCATATCGAACTCTCTAAAAGTCAACTTGACATGATTTAGGACTCTTTCGAAAGATGGGAAGGATATCTCCATCTTTGTTGTTGAGCACTTTTCTGGATTCTCAAGTCATCTAGGAGAAAAGGCAAAACAAGATTGAAGTTACATCTTGTCTTTGATACTGTCAAGCCTGACCATTCATCAGTATTTTGACTATATCTTGAGGTAAAAAACTCCGATTGAGGTGGTTCGTGTTGTTTTGGAAAGCTTACTCAAATATCTACAATTGCTATTTCTACCTCCGATGGCAAATTCCAACTATTCTGGTCACTATTGAGCCTGAAAGTGGAAAAAGAGGCAAATCTACAGAGTTGTTGTTTTAGATGCATGCTCCAGCGTGAGACCTCGTGCTTGAGCATGGACTGCACTCAAGTATGTGACCCCAAGGTCGAGAGCATCCCAAAACAGAGAGAACAAGTCTATGGTGCAGTGGAGCACGCTCGAGCGTAAATAGCTCGCTCGAGCAAGGCTTCGATAAATGTGGAAAGTCTGTTTTTCGAAGCAACCTTGCAGGAGAAGATTTTGGGCCATTATTTAAAGGATTTGGACGACCTTTTTGACATTTTTTGGCACTCTAAACACTAGAGGCAACCATAGAGGAAAGGCTTGAAGATTCAAGGAGCATTGTGGAGAGTTTCGTGAAGAGTTAGAGACATCCTTCACCCTCAAGACATTGGAATCCTTGTTCTTCTTCATGGCGACTCTTTCTTTTGTTCTTTTACTTTTTCTGTTGTTTGTGATTCCATCATGAACTAAACTCCATTCTAGGGCATTGATGGATCCAAGTATGTGATGATATTGCTCATGGGTTGATTTTGTTTATGTTTTTATCTTGATTATTAAGTGTTTATGATTGTTCCTAATGCTTTTGAGTGATTGGCCACCATTCAACTGATTTGGTGGTTTGCAATAACTAGAGATAGGGTTTTTAAATAAAGCTTCTCATCATAAACATCATGAGTTGAGCAAAAACTAGAGATAGATAAACACAACTCACGTGGTCATCTTAGGAATTTATAAAGCTTTAACCTTTTGCTAAATTAGTTTGTAACTAAGAGATTAAGCAATCAATTTAGGATAAAGAGAATTTCTTGACTTTGAGAAAGACTTGGAATTAGTTTAGGAAATCCGACCATTAATCAATTAAGGTAAAAACTAGATAATTGAGATCCATGGTAATTGAGTCCATACCCAAGTGAAGTCAGTTAGCCCTAGTATTCTTCCCAGTAATTTAAGTTGTCTTTAAGTGCAGTTTTGTTCTCTTATTTTATTTGATTTCTTTTAGTTTTCTCTACTTATTCCATTTTTCTAGTCCAAATAGTCATTTCTGTTAGTTACTCACTAATTGATCTATCCTCGTGGGAACGATACTTTTCTCATCATTTTATTACTTGTATGATCTGGTATACCTGCCAGAGCTGCATTAGAGCTCAACAATAAGGAATCCTAATGCCGGAGTACTTCCTCCAGTAAAATTGGACATTGTCAAGTTGGTCTCCTTAAGGTCTTTACCGCTTTTCCTTAACCTGTTGACCAAACTATAGGGCATTACATTCAGTACAGCTCCTCCATCGATCAACACTCTGATGATAGGCTTATCATTAATGTAGAGTGGCCCGAGGTGTACAGCCTTAGTTTATTTCTTAAATTTTATCTCTTCTGGTTCTGATGGGACCAAGGATGCACACTCAGCTTCTTTTACAATTACATCTCTCTCCAAGTACTAGAAACTCTCGTATTGATTCGCAAATTCCAGAGGGATAACTTCGATTGTGGCTATAGCGGTTGAGTCATCCTAAAGGTCATCCAACAAATCATCATTATACAGCAATTCATCTAATAAATTTTTCGGATACTCACCGTCTCAGACAAATTTAGTGAATTCAGCTAGTAGAGCCTCAATATCTAGCTCCTTTGTCGGCTTAGCCACCATTTTATCCAACTCCTTGGATAACTCAGTAGCCTAATTTGGTTTCAAAGAAGGACTTAGGGATTTCACTGGTTCCCTCTCAATCCTATTAGATTGTTCAAGCATGGCCATTATACCCTTTATTTTTTCTTTGGTTCTTTTTCACTGTAGCCTCTTCTTTTGGGTCTTGGTTAGTGGTGGTTTCTGTTCTTCCTTTATCTTTTATTTTTCTAGTTATTGGTTTACTATCCACTTTTCTGCCTTGACCTCATTTGTCAGCTTAATCATCTGTTTTGCCTGAGATTATTCTTTGTCCAACATTGTAATTTTGAAAGAATGAGACCCTTTCTCAAAATGCAATTCTACAATGCATTTGGATTTTCTTGGCAAATGATGATCTGTTATTCTGGGTGTTGCAGCTTGTTCAGGTTGTTTAACTCTCTTCTCATGAGTTTTTTAAGTTTTATTGGGATGAGTAGGTTTCACCTCGGGCTAGCTATGATACCTAATTCTACCTTGAAATGGTCCTAGATATTGTAACCTATGGAAGACATTAACTCTTTGGTTAGTATTCTGCTCCCTAATCTCTTAAGGCTTCACTGCTTTTACTCTCCACATTGTCTTCTGAGAAGGTTTACTTCATCCTTCTCTTTTAATTTCTTCTCCGATCTAGGGACTTTGCCTCCTTTCTATTCCTTCTGCGAAATAGAGATTGACACCATATTCTTTGAAAAACCAAAGGGTTTGGTGTCTACGATCATATCCTCTTCTCGGTCAGTTTCAGCCTTCCTTCCTTCAAAGTTTTTTGGATGGAGTCTTTGAAAACTATGCAATTGTTGGTAGTATGGATCCAGGAGTGATGCCACTCGCAATATTTTTTATCTTTTATTTTATCGGTTAGAGGGAGCTTTTAACCTTCTGGGAGTTTGATTTACTTGTCTTTCACAAGGCAATCAAATATTCGGTCCAACTTAGAAATGTTAAACAAATAAGCCTCCCTGTCAAGTTTGGCCACTGCTTTGCCTTTAGAAAGCATTAAGGCCAAGCAAGTATATGGCTTGCCTTGCTTGGCCTTGTACAAACTCTACTGCCATGATATCTGCCAGAACCTCAAGTTCCTCCTAAGCATCCTCTTCGACCGAGTCGTAGTTTATGACAGAGACCATCTATGGTCTTTTAAGTTCTGTTCGGTTAAATCTTCTGTACACTTTCTTATAACACCTTACCAGACAAAGTACTATGCTTAAGTCATAATAATCTATCTGATAAGAGATTACGTGTAACACTGAATAAATATCTCTTTCAGTATTAGTATTAATTGCTCGAATAAGATTACCTGATCTCATCACAAAATTTTCTGCGGAATGGTGGAATAAATACAAATCAATCGGCAAACTATAAATAATTTAATACATAATAAAAATTATAATAAGAACAGAATAACTGTAAATGACGTCATAGGTATGTATATAGATTTCTGATTTCAAAGTTTGTTAAAAAGTACAAGGTGTCAAGATGAGGCCGCTAATACAAACTGAGACGGCCAAGACTATGGACTGACACCTAAGCGGTCCCCATGGGACATTTTATGTACATTCCTAATACCTGCCCATCCCACCATGAGCCAAACTGTCAAACGAGGTCATGCGTACATCCAATCCCACTACGGCATGCACGCTATCTAAATGAGTGCGAAGAAAGAAACCGTTAGCCATGGCGGCGTCGGTGGAGGGTGCCGCGATCGGGAGCAGATGACGACGAAGAACTACTAGCCTCGGACGGATCCTCCTCTGAGGCCGAGGCCGATGACATCGGCTGTGGCGGCGAAGCAGGGGGAGCCATAGGAACTGGAACTCTTTGGTGCGGTGGTCTTTGCTGCGCTACTAGTGGTGGTGGAAATGGATGGGCCATATGAAGAGGTATAGCAATGTAGGGGACAGCAGGATCAAAAAGAGGATGCATAAGGGGTACAGCAAAGTCCCTCTAGAAGAAGAAGTATAAATGAAACTGGCATATACCTGATATGTATACAGAATCTAGAAAAGGGTCGAGGTGGATGTGAAGCTTGGGAAACTCAATAAACAGAACTCCGGTCGCTGCGTGCTCCATGGTCTGAGAATGACGCGGAACATACAAAAGGGTGAGAAATGAATATTTCTCAATAGAGAATCCTAACTTCCATACATCTGTCATCGCTGTCATTCCTAGTTGTTTCGGTCGTACAAAATGTTCACATAGTACAGTAAAGTGACACTATTTAACTCTAATATTCATTTGTAAATCATACACCGAAACAAGTTTAGTTTTAATTAACGGATATACTAGTGGACTCACACAGTAATCAGAGTGGAACAATAACATCTTATAAATAATAAACAGAGATCTAGAACAATCAATAGAAAAGTATTACACTTTACATATGCATGTATAATGAGAAGATGCATCTTTTTATTGGAGGCTTTTGCTTGTTATAACTTATTTCCATACTTGGTCCCCTGGGAGTCATTGGCCATATACTCCTGGGTAATAGTCTGCTTATTAGGATCGAGCTCGTTCCTATCTGAGGAATCTTGGGTTTACTTTCCCCGACCTTCCCACCGATCTATTCCCCTTAACTTCTTATCCGGGGCTGGCCCAAGTAGCATGGAACTTTCATAGCAACAAAATCCTTTTCATAACTTTCATGGCTTTCATAAGAATGTATATGCACTAACATGAAATTCATAGCTTGTACATAGGTTCTACCGAAATTTCGGCAGCATAACGGAACGTGTCCGCGTCCCCATGAATAGTGCCAGCCAATCAGTATATCAATTTATCACAAAGAACATTACATCACATTTATATTCCAACATATAATTCATATCAACATCAAATTCATTAAGGCAGAATTCCTGCCTTAGCATATCCAACCAACCCGGTTTTTATAATTCAAGCCATAATTCCTATTTAACTCCTTTGGATCTCAAATTTGAGTATGTTCAAGTGTTATGTGTCTATTTTCTAACCTCTTTGGTCCCATCCAATTTTGGTATCTACAACTCAAGATATCTAGATTTTATCTCGGCCTGCCCATTGGCTAGCCAGAATTAGGCAACTAAAAGTAAAAATTCACTAAAAATCGAAAACTAACTCAAATCATACGAAATTGGTCTCTTATTAAAGCTGATAGAACCATCTTTCATTTGCAAAAGTCCCATTCCATTTGACTTAGTGGGGCTCGAGTTATATGCCCCGAATGTTCACCTTCCTGAACTGCTCTGTTTTGGCTTGGTGTGGACATAGGGTAACTTTGTTAATTCACTGGGAACAATTGGGACCATAACAAACTCAGAATTTCATACTAGTATGTTCCCTTATGTGTAAGCTTTCTAACAAAACTGGTTTCACTCAATTTGGAGTTGTATAGGGTGAGTTACACCCTTTTCAACCCCTACTGCCCGGATGAATGTCTTGATTCCTAGGTCGAACTTCAGAAATTTGTATCTCCCTCAATACTACTCCAATGGTCTTATATGATATATTTATAGAAATCCCTAGATGTCTAGTTTCACCTAAAAATGGTCTCATTAATTTTAAACGGCGGGAGGCGAAGCCGTACATTCCGCCGTACGGACTGCTGAGGGTTTTGAGTTTTCCAGCCTCTCAACTTTTTCATATCTTCATCCTTTCTCTCTTTCAATTCAAGTTTTAACCTCATAAACAACCCATAGTTCAGCTATAATTCATCATAATTATTCAATCAACACATCAAAATAAAATTAGACCACCATCAATACTTCAAGAATCTAAAAGTCAAGTAAGAATTTAGAACCCCTACCTCTTATTATGAATGATTTTGGTTTAAGTTTGTAGCTGCAACTTGGTAGAATTTCAAGGTATGATGGAGTTGGGTGAGAGATGAAAAGAAAAGAGAGAGTTGGAGTGAAGTATGCAACGTGAGAGAAAAAAAATCTGAAGAAGAGAAGGAGAGTGTGTTATATAAGCATGAGTAGTAGTTAACTTGGAAGGTTTTGATTGGCCTCTAAACATAAGGCTGAGTTTCAGCCAACCTTGCCCTCTTCTTGTGACCAAACTACTCTCCACGTCATCTTATTTGTGCGGTAGATTTGCTCTCCACGTTGCCTAAAGTGGAACTAGTTTCCAGTACATTCTGAAAATGAAATCGGAACTCGTACTCTTTATAAAATCGGAATTCGTGAACATCCTGCATATGAAGTCGGAACCCGGGAAACGTATTTCAGTTTATTTCGAAACTTGAAAGCAAAGCTTGACGTGAAGCCAAGCACTCAAAGTCGGAAGTTGTGAATTGTAGGACCTCGATATCGGAACTCGGTGGGATAGAGAAATGAGAACTCTTGGTTTTAAACTCGAGACCAGAACTCGTGAAAATTTGACTCGGACCTGGAGACAAGTTCAAAAAATTTGATTCTCGTGTCCATTTCTGGTCTGATAAAATCGGATGTCGGACTTAGTGTTAAGTCGGAAGTCTTAAGATCGGAAATTGGAAACATCAGTCACTTAAAATTAAATCGAAAATCGGAATTCATACTGATGAGGTGCAAATTCATACATGCTTACTCAAGGTCGAAAATCGGAAAATTTCAACATCAAATTAGGTCGGAAGTCGGAAATAGGACGTTACATTTCTCAACAATGAATTGTTCTACTTAAAAGGCTCTAGATGACAATCGTGCTAGATCTGAATATTCTATGGCCACGAGCCTCTTCCTCAAATGGGAGTACATGTTGTTGACAGCAGCCATAGCACACTCAGATTTAGCTAATTATACACTACATCAGCTCCTTATTATTCTAAATCATTCCATGAAATCAGGCACTAGATCGTTTGGTAATTGCCTAAGACTCATCAACTCAGTAATGGATACCTCAAGGTAGGGCTTATAGAAACGATCATGGAATAATCTCTCAATGTCGGTCCAACTCTAGCTAAATTAGGAGCCAATGATGAACACCAAGAAAAAGCAACCCCTAATAGTGACAATGAAAGTAATTGCAGTTCGTAATATTCATTCTGGTTGGCTTCCCCATACTGAGCCATGAAGTGGCTTACATACTCCATCGTAAATTTCACATTATCATCAGAAAATGTGGAAAAGTTCGGAGTTTTGTAGCCTCTCAACAAAGGAAACCTATCGACCTAATCAAGGTATGACTTTCTATAGATTGGCTATCCAATAGCCTAAGTTGGACCCCAAAGTGTCACCTAATCACTTCGATAATCATGTTGGGGTCCATCAAAGGCTGGTCATTTACATGGGGGTTTACAGATGGTTGAACATTAAGCAAAACCTCTTGCCTATAAGCGGGTTGGTTATTAAGTCCTTACATATTGAAGTTTTAAAGTTATGTAATGTGAGCACTCGGTTGAGGATATCTAACTTGAGTTGGTGTATATAGGTTCTATGTTTGTGAACACATATTTTGACTTGCGTACGTATATGTTGGTTCTCCCACAGCGGTTACTGGCAGTTGTTGAGCATATGACAAGTTAGTACTATTAACTGCTCCCGAATATGGTGGGGCCATAGCGTGTCTATTATCTGAAGGTACGTCTACATTCCCATGCATTCATAACTGCTTATTACATGTGGATTGTGGTTCGTATTCCATGTACTTCCACTTGGGTTAGTGGATAGTATTGGCAATCCAATGCTTCCTGGAACATTGGGTGGCTTATGCATGAGACTCACTAGTCCATGTTTCCAATTAGGTGATGGGGTTACTTGCCCCCCTAACTGATTAGTCGAGACATTGCCACTAGCAATATTTTCCTACAGTGTGGCTAAAGTTAAATTATCCTTCACATTAGCTTGTTGTTGATCCATTTGGATCTTATTATGGACCATGGGCTTGACAATATCGGCCAATTGCTTGGATAATTCAATTATTGTCATTTAGCCCCATGTTGATATGCTCACGTATGAAAAATGTAGCATCCTAATAACTCCATACTACGCTAAAGTCATACTATGTTTGAATATTAGTTGTCACTTATACTTATGGAAAACTTCACTCTTTTAGAAAATATATATTACAAAGAAAATAGGGTAGTTTTATTTTATTTTTTTTAAATACGTCACTGCTTTTGGAGCATTAAAAACTTGAGCCTTAAGAGTGAAAGAATAATTATGTAAGTGTTGCGTATGCGAGTCTCAAAGTGAAGCAATAAATCATAAGGACAGTCAAGAGAGAATACCAATACTTCGCAGGGATAAAACAAGCAGACCACATTTCATAAGTCATAATTTTATAGGTTACAGAATAGGACACTTGGCTATGCCATGGTTTACAATATCCAACAGCTACCTACCACTAAGTCTTAAAAGAATAGTGTAACATTCTCAATTTCATGTTGTACTAAATTACCTCAATAGCCTTGAGTAATTAGGCACTTAATGAGAAATTGTGAGATTATGGCTTAATTAAGGGTTAATGAAGAGTTTATGAGGTAACTCGGAATAGATAAGTCAAGAGAATGCTTAATCGAGAGTAGATAATCTCTAATTAGGCAAGTCAGACCCTGGACAGCTTAATTAAGCACTAGTCGCCCTTAATTAGCTTAATCAAGTTTAATTAAGGTTAATTAAACTTAATTGCAAGATTTATTTGTTGTTAATCATGTTCTTGTATGTTAATCACTAATCCTTGCTTAATCATCTTAATTAAGTTGTATGAGTATTTAATCACATGATTAAATTCAAATTTAGTCAACTAGACAATAAAGTAAAGAGTAATGTTATAAAAGCATAAAGTATTAGACAAGACTACTTTATGTAAGAGTTTGACTATGTTTTATCTCCCTATCATCCACTTTGACCCCTTAATCACTAATTAACACAAGATAACACAAAGTGAAGCAAAAATATCTCATCCTCCCTCCTTTAAGGTGGACGCCACTTTCTCTCTCTCCCTCCCTTATCCATTTTCATTTTCACTCATTCTATTCTCTTTCATCAAACCAAATCCTCCTACTTCTCTCTAAACTCTCTCATCTTCTTCTTCATCTTCTTCTTCCTTTCCTCACAACCACCACCTAAACCACTCACTTAGCCCTTCAAAGACCTCATCTTTGGGTCTTTGGAGACAAGATCTAAATAGTACAAGACTCATTTTCAAGAGGACTCAAGAGTTCTCTCCTTGCTCATTCAAAATCGCCACCATCATCATCAAGAGGATTCATCATCTTCTTCTTCCACTTCTCTTGTTTTTGCACCATCTTCAAGAAAGGTAGTGATCTTTATCTTTTTCATTTTATTTGCTCAAGAAAGCTTGGAGCTTGGTTCTTTGATGACCAAGATCTCTAAGTGGAAACTTGAGAAAATCCTTCATGCTTTTCAAGAGCAAAGTTTTCCCTTTGTGGCAAAATGTGTTCTTGATGTTCTTCAAGTGTTCTTAAGTTTCTACTTTTAGTAAAATGTGTTCTTGATATTCTCCAAGTGTTCCTAAGTTTCTACTTTTAGAAAAATATGTTCTTGTTGTTCTTCAAGTGTTCTTAAGTTTCTACTTTTGGCAAAATATGTTCTTGAATGTTCTTGATGATACCTTGCTTAAAGTTATTCCTTTTCTTATGATGAGTCGATGATTAGAAAAGCTTCATCTTTTTACGTTTTTCATATTTTGATAAGACTATGAACATTCTAAAAGCCTTAAACTTTAAAAAGTTTGCTTCTTGACACACTTAAAGTGGCACAAGTTTTAGTGCCATCATAAAGTCTTCTTTTGTTTTGTTTTGAACACAAGAATACATGTAAAAGTCTAAGCTTTTTGGCATAATAAGCCTTTTTGAGTTAGAAAATGATGTCTTTCACTTTATGTCTTAGAAATCAAACATTAAAGAAAAGACCTTTCATAAAGTTTCTAACTTTAATCAAGAATGAGACCTTTAAGTCATAAAATGTGGTTTTATAACATTTAATTCATAAAGTTTAGATCTTGAACCAAAACAATGCTTAAAGGTGTTAGCTTTTATAAGAATTAAGACTTTTAAACCTTAAAGTTAATGTTTCATGTCACTAGCTGATAAAGTAGGAACCTTTTTAATGTAAAGACAACTTTAAGTCATAAAGTTGAGACCTTGATGGTCTTAGAATAATTAAATGAGTCAACTTTTATAAAGATCAAGACTTTTTAGTGGAAAAGCTAGTAACTTGTATCATTATTTCATAAGGATCTAATCTTTAAGATAAAAGCTTGAAGCTTTGTAACTTGGTTAAGTTAAAAATCACTCTTGGTGTTTAGTGAACAGGTGTTGTTAGGTTCATGATGTGGTTATGCATTGTCATGACCCAAGGATTAGAGGGATCTCAAACTCCTTGGGAACAGAAGTATGATTAGGGCCTCTGAGCATACCATGAACCTAGGAATCACTAAGTGCACTATATCAAGAAAAGGAAACAATCACTTAACTTAATTAATTTGAATAAGTGTTCCATAAGACATGAATTCAAGTAAAGAATAATTTCATACGAGAGCTAAGTAACTAAAAGACCACATACACATATCTTAACTGCGTGATTCTCTCATAGGTAACTATGAGAAATCATGTGATGATTCATAATGTTCTTCACAAAGAATAACACAACTATGAATCCCTTTAGGGCATGAATGTATGATGCCATTCGGCATGATGAATGACAAGTTTGGTTGAGCTTTGTCTCATGATTGGATGATGAGTGTGATAATATGATCTAGATATGATGAACTGTTGGTTGAAAGTTTATGATTGGCATTTTGCGAAAGCTCCGGTCTAGCCGTTATGCTGCTGGATTTCCATCAAAATTATGGACTTAGTCATATCATTGCATGTGTCTAGTCAAAGAAGTATTATGCATGTAAAGTATAATGATAAGAAATGAAAGAATGGGACATGACCCCTCGATCACTTCCGAGAAGTGAGAGATGGTGATCCACAAGGAACCTCTATGAGGGAGGCAAAAGTGCTATGGAAGACCCTCCAACTTAGAGGTAACCAATATCGGCTTAGTCTGATTTGGTTAGTACTGCGTGACGACGATCACAGAATGAGCTCATATCCAAAAGCAGTCTATTTCAAAGGAAAGTAAAAGAATGTTAAGCATGTGCTAAGAATGAAAGTAAAGTCTAAGTATAACCATGGTTAAGTCTATGATGGTGCATATCTTTGCTTGTAAGTATATTGCCTATTTGCATTATGAAGGTTTCTTCTATGTTTCAGTATGTATGATAGTCATGATGATGTGGTTATTATGTTAAGTTTAAAAGCAACCCGCTTTGGGCTTTAAGTTTTCAAAACCATTAAAAATTGAACTTATATCTATCCACTGTTTTTATAATTAAACCCGAAGTGGCTGGGACAATGACGATGACACCGTATTTGTCTAGTCGCGATCCTACTAAGAAACTTAGTATTTCTCACTCTTACGTTCTTCCGTGTTGTCTTTAGAGGATGCCGGCGTTGGGCACGGTGGTGATTTTCATTGAGTTTCCGGTGATGCATTGGCACTTGGACCTGGTGCTGAATGCATTTGTGCTGACTGTTCAGGCAGTGATGCGAGTCTACATGTTCCATAGCCGCCAGTTCCGTGCACCTGTGATGAGTCTGTTTTTCCGCCCCTATGAGCCATTCGAGGACATCACTATGGATGACATTTGCTCGCCTTTCCATCCTCCGAGGTACTCCACTACGGAGATTCTGACTCTGACACCCTCCTGACATCGATAATTTCGTTGGATTCCGATCTTTCGGAACCGTCCTATCCGAGCTACCACATGGAGATGGACCCATCTGAGCCTTCCTTCCCATCCGTGATTCGCCTATCGTCTGATTCGTCTTCTTTTTCAGTAACCCCTCGTCATACTCCACCCCCGGTTTGCGGTCGCGGGTTCATTCGTACTCGTGTTATGCCTCGTGGGCGTGGCCGTGCTCGAGGAGGAGGACGTGGTGATGTTTCTCCTAGTGGATATGGGAACGGTTTCCTCCCACCTGATGCTTGATGTGACGTTTGCATGTGGAGTCGAGCACGAGGATAGCCCCTTTTGGTTGTAGTTATAGGATTTTCATTTTGTTGTATGGCATGCTGGGTAGTAGGGTTTTCTGATGTATTTCCTTTACTATGTATTTGATAGGCTTCTTTTGTAGTGCCGATAGTAGGTATCGGACCCATTATTATCTTTGTGTATGACTGCTGCTATTACTACTATTATATTAACTATGGAAGGGCTATGGAATGAATGTTATTTTTATCTAAGATTGTGGTTATTCTTATGGTTTCTATGCATGTTAGATGTGATGTATGTATGAGATAACGGTGTTTGCTTTATATGTTCACGATGCGCTCATGGCTCTCGATTTCAAAAATGGTTTACTCATCTTGTTTAAAAAAAAATTTTACCCTTATTTTCGGTAAAAAGTAATTTCTAAAAGGTAATGGTAGTTCCACGAGCAAAAGTAATAACTAGTAATTCCACAATATGACTTAAGCATAGAATGGAACTATTAAGGTGTTACAAACAGTAGAAAGTAAAATACAATGCATAGGATGTTAGAAACTAAACTGAATGACTAGCCTAGCACCAATACATAACTGTGGCGATCATCATCCCTAACCTCATCTCCTCGCCCTATGAATATCGAGGTCTGGAACAGTTGCGCCCACGAGCTTCTTGCCCTCGGGGAACAAAGGAAGTGGGAATGATGCACAAGTGCCTACTAATTACCTCTACTTGACGGGCACGACTAGGACCAACAATGTCTGGAGCATGACTCGCTGTGGTTGACGTCTCCTCCGAAAGGGTCCTCCTCAAAGGCGGGGTTGGCACCTAGATGGTACCTAGGAATCGGAGGTGAGGCTGCCATCGGGACCGGGGTAGTGGTGGAACTTAATTCAATCATTGTGATGGTAGGCTAGGGCAGTATCTCCATAGAAGTTAGGCTAGGAGACATAGGCTCTATTTCAATGTCCGGCAAAGGAGACAATCGAAGATCCCAAGGAGTATAGGCTGAGCATAGGGTGCCTTGGGAATGACAGCCGAGGCTAGCAGACGATGTAGCCCTACCACTTCATACATACGACCAAGATAAAAATAGGTATGATCCACTCCACAGGATGAGCCATTAAGATTTGGTGACTGTAAGACCCTAATAAACCCATACTACGCTTAAGTCGTATTACGGCATTTTATTAGTTGTTAATTATGCTCGTAGAAAACTAAACTTCACTTGAAATTAAATTACGCGGAAAATACGCTAAGATTTTTTTTTTTTTGAAATACGTCGTCGCTTTGTAGTGTTTTGGAAAGTAAAGCCTTGAGCGAGAAGACAGATAAAGAAAGAGCATGTCGCATAAGATACATAACCCAATATCATAAAACAAGAGAAAGATAAATAAATAGTAATTCACAAATACATTGCATTACATAACTAATCATTACATCCATATGAGTTCATAATATATATATATAAACATTACATCAAGGGAGGCTCATGGATGTGCCATGACCCAAATACTAAACACAAACTTAAATTGACATCGTTCATCACAAAAAGGAATGTATGAAGATGCAGAGCTATGGCAACTTCAAGTCCAAATCAGCATTGTCTGGCATGCCACATCATACTTCTGCTCACAGTGTGGGGGATCTATGCTCCAGTCTACTGGATACGCCATCGAGATCTGGTGACGATACGGAGGAATAACTAAGGTAAGAAATAAAATTTCTCAGTAGGACTCAAACCCAACACGGAGGTGTCATCGTCATCGTCCCAGCCACTTTAGTTTTATTAATGAAAATAGTAAGCATTCATAAGGTTTAGTTCCTAGGTTTTCACAAACATGAATATCTGAAGTGGATTCAATTTTAACATACTCTCTAATCATTTATATCATAACATACATGGGCATAAGTATAATCATATAAAACATGCATGACTGTGCTATAAGCTTATCTTAACTTCTTCCCTTCAAGGGCTTGGACCGAAGTCCCTTTCTTTTCTTTATTTGACTCTATCGTGAGTCTTTTTCTTTCCACCCACTAAACATAAGTGGTAATGAACTCATATCATGGCCGTCACCACCATAAATTTCGATACTTACACTAGCTAGGTCATGCCATGCCTCATGTAAGCCCTATCCCATATACTCACACTAGCTGGGTCATGCCATGCCTCATGTGAGTCGTTGGTGAGGGGAGCTTAAATTAGGTCACCTTCCCTTTTGAAGGATCATACCCTTAGTTCATTCTCTTCTTATTAAAGCTTATGATGCAAAATTATTCTAATTCTTTTCCATATTTGGACGTTACGTATCGCCTTCCCCAAATGTGATTCCTTTATCACATATCATTAAGCATCATATCCTCAACATATCATATTTATATCATCATCATATCATATCATTATATCATATCATCATCATCATCATATCACTATCATAATCATCATATCATATCATCATTATCATTATCATATCATCATCATATCATTGTCATCATAATGACACATAGAGGCATACATATCACCCAAAGTCTTATGAGCTTAGCTTAGTAAATTTGGTGCAAGCTTTTAATTGAGGTCCCCTCTTGATAAATTCTCTTATTAGGCATAGGGCCAATTTCATCCATTATCCTTTTTGAAACCTTTAAGTTGAATTATGAAGGTTTTCCAATGCTTAATGTAAGGGTCTTAATGTCTTAAAACTTATTTCTCCTTAACCTTTAAAATTTAACCATAACTAGTTTTACTTTTATAGTGGGGCAATAACATCAAAAATTCACCATAATTTCATATTTTACTTTTTTGCTTCGAGTTTTGGTACGATTATACTTCTCTGAGTCTATTTTTAAACAAAACAAAACAAACCCCACTCAAAATTCATTTTGTAACTCGAGTTATGCACATTTTATTCTGACTGCTCAGCTTTTAAGTTTATTCTCAGTATAGTGAATTTTAAACTTTACTATGAGCTCCTCATAAGGAATCTGCCAAAACTGTTTTATGGGAATATTTCTCTATGTCTTAGCTTTCTAAAAAACTTGGTCCCACTCAAAAATGTTTTGTATCACTTGATTTATTAAGATTTTATTACATACTGCCCGAACAGAAACACATCTGGGAACAACACATTTTGAAAATTCATATCTCTCTCATTTTAAGGCCAAATTTCATGTATTTTATATGTATAAAAAGCTCTATGAGTATTAAAATTATTTTAGTTCCATTTGGAGGTACATTGAAAGAGTTATTAGCCACGCCATATAGACTACCAGAATTTTCCAGTTTCCATGGTTTTGTTTTCAATGAGTTTTCTTGTAAAAACATTAAGTTTTTTCTTCAAGTGACCATTTTACATTTCCAAACCATCTTTAAACTTTGAGATCTTGGTAAAAATCAATATTTTGAGTTCTAAAAAGTTGGGTTCAACATAAAACAAAATGCACAACCAAAGACATTTTCCAAGAAAAGAGCAAAAATCCCAAACAACTTCATATAATGAAATTATGGCCATGAGGCCTTTAGTGCAAGTTCTAAAACCACCTAGCTATGAAGAGCTTAGGGGTTATAGAGCTTGAAAAACATGGTAGAGAAAGGGGTTAGAGTCACTACTACAAGGATTTTCTTGAAAGCTTGTAGAATGGAAATGGTTGGAGATGACCTTCCTCCTCCTTGAGCTTGATGATGGGGCTAAGTGAGTGTTTGTTTTGCTTCCTCAAGAACCAAAGAGGGTGGTCCTTGAAGGACTTGTGATGGTGATGAAAGGAAAGAGAGTTGGATGAGGTGATAAAGAGAGAAGAAGAACAAGAAAGGTTGAAAGAACAAAAGAGCTAGGATGAAGTTTAGAGAGAGGTGGGAGCTTAGGCTTGTAGTGAGAGGATAAAAATCACAAATGAGGGAGTGGGGGAGGGCTGTTTTGGTGCAAGAAATGGAGGAGTGGGCTGATGCGTTTTGTTTCTCCAACAAGCAAGAGGAAGTAGGTGAGTTTAACCTCTTTTTCAAGCAAGAAAGCTAGGAACCTTGGGGTAAAAAGGTGGGTTGTGTTTCCTTTGAGTCTTAGCATTTGGGTAAAGACCATTTAGTATTTTCTCAAGTGGTTAAAGGCATGACCACTTTTGGGATTGGCTTGGGTGAATATGATCACTCCAAGTGGCATAATCCTAAAGGAGAAAGGTACTTCTCTTGTCTAGACTAAAGGGATGCTACTAACATAGACCCTTGATCTAAGAGTGCATGATGACAAGGCAAATGGATGGTTGGATTTTGCTCTTATCCTTGGCTGAAATTTGGTGCATCAATTAGAAGAAATTTTTAAATCTTCAAAGCTATTAGAATTACCTAAGTTGTTAATTCAATTTGATTAGTTAAATTGCTCTTTAACCGATTTCGGTCAATTACACTTTTAAAACGTTTTCCTCTAAAATAATTGCTCTTATGAATTATGTAATTAGGGTGTAAGAATTAATCTATCTCAATCGATTAAGGTAGAACAATTGTCTCATACTTAATTAATAGGATTGGATTACCTTAATTATATTTCTAAGTTACGAATTAATAAGGTTCGAATAACTAGGTTTTAATTAAAACATTTAGTACGTTATGATTCAATTATTGACTTGACTCAATTTACTAAGCTTTTGCTCATCGAGAGTAGCCAATTAGTCCTCAGTTAATCGTTAACCTCTCTAATTGGCCAGGATCACTGAGCTAATTAGCTTAGACAAAAATTGGGGATGTTACAGTGATGGTATGGAAAATAAACCAAAGTGAGAAATAATATTCAGTAAGACTCTAACTCAACGTGATAGTGTCTTCATTATCATCCTAGTCACTTCGGTATTGTCAAAGAAATCAATGGCCATGCATATGGTTCAATTATTAGATTTTTGAAAATATCATTATCTGAAGTGCGTTCACTTTTAAACATACATTCTTATCATGACAAATACATCAAAATATGTATAAGAGCAAATATAAATCGATGCATCATGCATGAACATCTTGAAAATTTCTTTCTTTTCATTTCCTTTCTTAGGTTGGACCAAAGTCTCTTTCTTTCATTAAGCTTGACTTCATAAGTCTTTATTTTACCACCCTCTAAACTTGAATGTAATAAGCTGGCTGTCGCCACCATAAATTCCCCGGTACTCACACTAGCTGGGTCCTTTGCCATGCCTCATATGAGCCCTTGGGTGGAGAAGGGGTTAAGTACGAGTCACCTTCCCTTTTGAAAGATCATACCCTAAGCTTAAGCATCACCTTCCCTTTTGAAGAATCACACCTTTGGTTCTATCTTTTCTTGATTAATGCTCATAAGACTAAAATTATGCTAAGTCCATGATTTTTACAGAAATCCAGCAACATAACGACTAGACTAGAGCTTCCCCAAAATTGCCAAACAGAGAGTTTCAATCATCATACATCATTAAGCAACTCACAACATCATATTGATCATAATCATTATTAACATATTCATCATAACCATAATCATCATCATCATTATCATCATATTTATACATAGAGATGTATATCACAAGCAAAGTCTTATGAGCTTAGCTTAGTAAATTAGGTGCAAGCTTTTAATTTGATTTCATTTTGTTCAATTCTTATATTATTCATAAGGGCAAATTTCTTCTACTTTTCTCTTTAAATCTTTTAAGTTGAAATATGAAGTTCCAAAGTTCAGGGTTTTGGAATTTTCAAGTTCGTTTTTCATATCCCTTAACCAGATTTATATTTCACTGTAGGATAGTAATTTAATAAATTCACCGTAATTTCATCTTATGCTATTTTAACTTGATTTTTTTGTAAGATTATACCTCACTAAGTACTTTTTAAAAACAAAACAAACCCCACTCAAAACCTCCAAGTCTAACTTGAGTTATGCACTGCAAAATTTTACTGTTTGATTTTTAACTTTACCCAGGTAATAGAATATTATTGAATTTACTGGAAATCCCACACAAGGAATCTAAACAAGCTATTTTATGTGGGTGTTCTCTTATTCTTATATTTCTTAAAAATTTGGTCCCACTTAAAAATATTTTATATAACTTGAGTTATAGGGGTTTTAGTGCAGGCTACCCAGACAGAAGCATCTTTGGGCATAGCTTACTTTAAAAATTCATATCTTACCCATCTTAAGTCCAATGCTCACATATTTTATGTATGTAAAGCTCTGCGAGTCTATTTTCATTTAAAATTAGTTTTATTGCATTTTGAATTGTATGGAGTGAGTTATTGCATCCGTAGTATAGACTACCAGAATTCCAGCATCACTAATTTTCATTTTCTTAGCTTGCTTGTAGAAAACATTAAGTCTTTTCCTCAAGTGACCACTTTAATCTTCTATTCCACTTTCATACTTTGAGATTTTAAAGAAAAATTAGTATTTTGAGTCTTAAATAAATTTGGTTCATGCAAAAATACATACACATTAGAATCATTTTTCAAGGAAAGGGCCATAACATAAGGAAAATACTTCATAATAAAAAGAGTATAATCATGAGACCTTAGAGCAAGTCCTAGAATCACCTAGCTATGAAAAGCTTAGGAGTTCTAGTGCTTGAAAGCATATAAAAAGGAAGGGTTAGAGTCACTACCACAAGGAGCGTCTTGAAGAACTTGAAGAGTGAAAAAGTTTGGAGATGGCCTCCCTCCTTTAGAGCTTGAAAATGGGGCTATGTATGTGTTTAAGTGTATTCTTCAGAGACCAAAAGATGTGGTCCTTGAAAGGCTTGATAGAATGGTGGTGGAACTGAGCTTGGCTGGAGTAGAGGAAGAGTAAAATGATTAAAAGGAATAAGAAGAGCAAAAGGGAAATAGTGGGAGGTTTAGAGAGAAGTAAGAGCTTCTTGTGTTTAGTGAGAGGATGAGAGTTTGCAAATGAGGGTGAAGTGGGCTGATTAGGGGCATATGAATCATACCTACGGCTGATTGCGCTCTTGCTTCATTCACTTAGGAGAAGACTTAACGACCATGGGGTGAAAAAGTGGTTATTTCAACCTTGAGTCTTGGTGTAAGGCTTGGACCCTTTTGTGCTTTCTTAAGTAGTTAATAATTGACTCCATGCTATTAATGAGATGATCCACTTTGATGGTTTATGCCAAATCAAGCATGATCCATGTATAAGATAACCTTCTTTTGGTTAATCTTACATGATGGTGATTTAACCATAATAAGCTTTGATCTTATGTTGTAAGATTAGAAGGCAAATAGATGGTGGAAATTGAGTCTTGCCTTGTCCAAATTTTACAAAAGTGATTGAGGGAAAAATTTTGAATTTTCATTACAGTTATCTAAGTGTTAATTGATTAGATTAGTTCAATTGCTCTTTAATCAATTTTGATTAATTACACCATTAAGACCATTTTTCTCTAAAATGGTTTTTGGACAAAAGTTGTGAACACTGCTCATTGTAATCAAAACCGTGTTTTCTTAAGGTCAATACTCAAGAAAATTCCCTATGAATTATGGAAAGGAAAAAAATCCAACATCTTTTACTTTCATATCTTTAGATTTGATTGTTTTATTCTTAACACCAAGGACAAACTATCAAAGTTTCATCCTAAGTCTGATCCTGGAATTTTTCTAGGTTATTCTTCAGTTTCTAAGGCCTATAGGGTTTACAACAAGAAGACTCAAACTGTAGAAGAAACTATGCACATTACTTTCGAAGAAAGAAAGAAGGATCTAGATTAGAAATTTGCAAATCTGGAGGAAGAAATGGAGAAATGTCTCTCAATAACAATACTAGCAATCATCAAGACCGTCAAGTAGTCACAAGAAATGAGAATGACATTTCTCAACTTCCTTCTTATCAACACATTTTTGATGATATATTAGAAGGACCAGAAGAACCACCTATTAAGAGAAGATACACTGGAGCAAGATATTTGAGAGCTGTCTTTTAAAATCAAATTATTGGTGAACCTTCTCAAGAGTCAAAACTAGATCCTCTCTCAGAATAGAATACAATTTAGCCTTGATCTCATAAATTCAACTGAAATGTGTTGATCAAGCTTTACAAGACCTAAGTTGGATTGTTGCAATGAAAGAAGAATTAAATCAATTTGAGAAAAGCCAAGTTTAGAGTCTTATGCCTTTACCAAAGGGCCATTCAGTAATAGGCACTAAATGGGTGTTCATAAGGTGGAAAAGTGATCAGAAACAAGGCAAGAGTAGTGGCTCAAGGATATAATCAACAAGAAGGCATTGATTATGATGAGACATTTGCTCCTATAGAAAGACTTGAAGCTATCAGAATGTTGCTTGTCTATGCTCCATACAAAGGATTTGTTTTGTATCAAATGGACGTAAAATCTATTTTCCTAAATGGTTTCATTTCTAAAGAAGTTTATGACAAACAACCTCCTGGTTTCGTAAGTGAAACTTTTCCTCATCATGTTTTCAAACTATCTAAAGGTTTATATGGTCTGAAACAAGCACCAAGAGCTTGATGTGAAAGACTCAATTCTATTCTTCTTAAAAATGGTTTTAAAATAGGAAAGGTTAATATAACTTTATTCATCATGCATGAGAAATATGATTTCTTGATTGTGCAAATTTATGTAGATGATATAATATTTGATACTACTAATCAGAATTTGTGCAAGAATAAATCTAAGCTTATGTAGAGAGAATTTGAGATGAGCATGATGGGAGAACTGAAGTACTTTTCAAGGCTACAAATCAAGCAACAAAAGGATAGGATCCTCATTCATCAAGAGAAATATGCAAAGGATATGCTCAAAAAGTTTGATATGGACAAAGCAAGGAGCATCACTACTCCCATGCACCCCTCTCAAGTTCTAGAAGTTGATGAAGATGGAGAGAGTTTCTGATAAACTTTATAGAGGTATTATTGGTTCATTACTTTATCTTATAGCTATAGACCTGACTTGTAATTAAGTGTCAGAATTTGTGCTAGATTCCAATCTAACCCAAAACTATCACACTTGAATGCTGTCAAAAGAATTTTGAGATATTTAGTAGGCACTACTAATGTTGGTCTCTGGTATGAGAAATATACTGTTTGTGATGTTATAGGTTATTATGATGCTGATTTCACTAAAGACAGAGTTAAAAGGAAAAGCACTAGTGGTTGCTACTGTTTACTCGAAAAATACTAGATAACTTGGTCAAGCAAAAAGCAGAACACAATTATTCTTTTAATTGTTGAAGCTAAATATGTATCTATAGCAAATTATTGTGCTTATATTCTTAGGATAAAGTATCAATTAGAAGACTTCAACTCGAGGTATACCAAAGCTAGGGCCATCAAAATCGGTCAAACCCGTTGGGCCAACCCGTTTACCCGCCAAAAATAGGTGGGCTTGACTTAAAAAATAATTATCCGTTTAAATTAATCCATTTTCAACCCGGCCCATTTACCCCTGTTTATTTTTTTATTATTTTTTTAGTAAAATTATATAAATTTAGAATATAAAAATATAATATAAATTTAAGACATTTTCACTTTTTTTAATAAGAAATAAGAAATTTTATCTTTTTTTTTTTTCAAATGAAATGCAAAAAATAAAAATAAAAATAAAACAAGCTAACCCGTTTAAGACTGTGGACTAGTCTTAAATAGGCCGGGTTGGAAAATTTTAGTCCACGGGCTAAACGAGCTGGGTTGGCCCATTTGACAGCCCTAACCAAAGCGGTTACCACTATGCTGAGAGGAATACACTCAAGAAAAACATGGAAGATGGTTTACGTAGTAGTTACCAAAGGGCAGTTGTGGAAGAAGTCTTGCCTATAAGTAGAGCAAGACTCAACCATTGCAACCCCCCCAACAGCATAAATCCAAACTTTTATCTTTTTACTTTAGTTCATGTTACTTTATTTTTACTTGTACTTTTGTCTTTCCTATGCCAATTTAGTTTAAGTGTTTTTGGCCTTTTAGCCTTGTCACTTGTATGAGTGCTTTCATTAAACTTTTCACATTGATTAGCCATGGAAGCCTAAGAAGGATACTCATTGTAATTGGTTAGAAATTCAAGACAAGTTCTGCTGATTGCATTACATACACTTTTACTTATGGTTTTGGTTATACTTGTGTTTGATCTTAGTCAAATGCTTTTTTTGAGTAACTTAGGAACCTATATTCAAGGAAAAGATTTCGCCCCTTGGAGTAGTCGTTTGACTCTTGGAATCGAGGGCTTTGGCTAGTCAACTTCAAAGTATGGCATGCCTAGCACACTAATTCACCTGTAGCCAAGAAATAGCCCAAACATAATTTTTGGCATGCCTAATGGGACTCCAATAGATCAAGCGAAATTTCCAAAACTTGGTTTAGATCATACTCGGCATATGATCCTAAGATCAAGAAAGATAATTATGCCATGTCCACAGCCATTTAAACAGAATAACCAAAGGACTGGTTGTCCATAGGTGACTACAACAATAGCACCTTGTACACTTCTGAGAGGCGTAGGGTCGCAACCGATGCAGGATGTCCTGACCCAGCTTGTAGTTAGCACGACTCCTTCTTCATCAAGTAAGTCCCCATTATCTGAGGAAAGAGGGGGGACAACTGACTATTATCTGGGGAAATTCAATACAAGTTCTTTCTTTGGGTCACTTAGGAGCCTATATTCACGGAGCATATTTTCTTACTTGGAGTAATCATTTGACTCTTAGAATTGAGGGATTTGGCTAGCTGATTTCAAAGTCTGGCACGCTTGGCACACTAATTCACCCCATAGCCAAGAAATAGCCCGAACATTTTTTTAGCACACCTTGTGGGACTCTAATAGATCGAGCAAAATTTCCAAAACTCGGTTCAGTTCATACTTGGTGTATGATCTGAAGATTAGGAAAGACAATTATGCTAAGTCCAAAGCCATCTAAATAGAATAACTAGAGGATTGGAGTCGACAAGTGACCACACTGGCAGCACCAGCTTGTACCCCTCTGAGGGGCATAGGCTCTCAGCTGATGTAGGATGTTGTGACCCAGCCTATGGTTAGCACAACTACTTCTTCATCAAGTAATTCCCTATTATTTGGGGGAGGAAAGGGATAGTCGACTGTTATGACCACAATTTCATCTAATTAGGCTGCAGACATGGCAGCCTTGTCTCAACTAAACCCAATTCCAAAGAATGAGTCGAAACAGGGATAGCCGATGGTCTTGACAATGTCATACGTCAACAAGTTAATATGGGCTTGGACAATTTGATATATCGACTGTTTACACACTTATTCAAAATTCTTAAGCCAATGGCTGAAAATAAAGTACGAAACAAGCACACTCAAGAGCTAAAAAGCATTTATCTGGTGAATAAAAGTATGACATTTGCTATTTTTGCTGGAAGGCAACCAAAGATTCCCCTGATACTATTTTGGCTGTGCCGACCAATGCTAGGTGGCAACTGAGTGTTGATCCTCAGGAAACTACTTATTTGGTTTTTTAGCCAAATTGGTATGTTTCATTGTAGGTTAGCGTGCAAAATGCCGCTCAGTCGATGGCTAGTGATGGTATTCAACCAAGAACCATCGAGGATTATGCGGGGGAGCAACGATGGACAATTGTTCCATCTCCACTAACCAATCAACTAGTATTCTCAGCCCTGCCTATTCAGGCAAATTGAACTCTCCTACCTTGAAGAAATGAATATAAGGTACAAGATGATTTTGTTGTAGAGCAACCATGGGGATCATCTTCACCTCAAGCAATAAATCAACCAGTGTACATCATTCCATCGGGACAGCGAATTGTTCAATAGCAAACTATGCATCTAATTATGCATTAGCCGAGAGCTCGGTTAGTTATTTAGTCGAATTGTTAATAAAATAGTTAGTAGTTTGCTACTCAGCTACCAAGCTCTCAGCCTCCAGTGTTTCAACTAATGGTGTAGTAGTTGAGCTATTACCAGAATAGGTTGCAAATTGTTGACTAGCAGCCGAGTCCTCAACTATCGATGCATCAGTCGATGGCTCAGCAGCCGAGCTATCAGCAAAATGGTTTATGGTTTGCTTCCCAAGAACTAAATGCTCAATCACTAGGTAATTAACCACTGCTATTTTAGTCGATTATTGCACCACCATAGCAAGTTAGCACAGTGCCACCAACTAACCAACAAGCGAATATAAATCCAAATATGATAGCTAAGACCATCAGAAAGCATTTTAGGGTATAGCTGAGGCCACTTAATAGGTCTGTATACTGAAAGTTGTGTCCAGAATGAATAGAGGAAACAAGGCCTTTTCTGAGAGAATTTGAGATTCCAGATTTCACTATTTTCATAAGCAAAGATAAGAAGTCTACTATAGAGCACATTAGCTGATTCATTGCTCAATGCAGAATAGCAAACAAAAATGAGTACTATATGCTCCAATAGTTTCTTTTGTCTTTAACTGCGATGAGTTTTACTTGGTATTCATCTTTGCCTCCTAATTCTATGAAAAATTGGGTAGACATGGAATGGTTATTCCATGATTGCTTTTATTGGCCTTAGCCAGAGGTCATGATAGTTGATTTCATGAGCTTTAAGCAACAAGATGGCGAGACTATAGCCAATTTTATAAAAAGGCTTCTTAAGTTGAGGAGCAGATGTAATGTCAAATTACCAAAAGTTGATTATGTCATCATCGGTATAGAAAACATGCATCTTGAGTCAAGGAAGGGTTAATTGCTCTAGAATGTGCAAATCTTAATCATTTAATAACTAAGGCCTTTAGAATTAAGTAGTTTATCATGAAGAAAAAGCAGAAGAGGGCCAACAAAATCGGAGGCCTAGGACCACACTTAATCTCAACTGACAACTACCACTCGGCTGAAGAAGAAATGGCTGAAGCATCAACCGAAGTATTGATAGCTGCAATTTTCAAGAGAAAATCATATACTTTCCCAACTTATAAGTTAGCTGGATAAGACTTTAAAGGAAACCTTGCAATAATTAGCCCTCTTTATAACCGAGCTAGAATCAAAGAATGATGTGCTTGGGGGACAAATCGAGAAGGAAGAGTAGAGGCGAGACCAAGTCGAGCTTAATTCTACCAAATTAAAAGTTTACTAAGTGACAATTCATGAAACATCGATAGAATAATTGGTTGGTAGAGGGCTGCATCTTCAAAAGCCATAAAATAAAAAGAAAGATAAGGGGAATATATGGAAAATGCATCATTTCAACTTCCACCTCAGTTACTCTACTAAAAGATGTAGGGGGTATTATATTGGCACCCAAAATTGTGGCCAGCTGAGGATGGATATCAACCGGGGAGAAATAACTGAATAAGGCAATGTTCGGTTATGTTTAGCCCATAGCTGAAAGTAGTTAGCCAAAGAATAGGCGATGACTGACAGCCAACATAAAATATGCTGCTAAGCTTGAATTGATTGAAGGAGGCCAAAACGCTTAGCCAAACTTCAATTAGTCATCAACTATAATCCGAGTCTCAAAATAACTGTTATTGCATATCTACAGAAAGCCCAAGACATGAGCGTTGATGTTGCACCATAGTTGGCCCGATTGAGGCTATTTCCAACCTAGATAAAAGTCATTTTGACATTGTTTTAACCATTTTTCTATTTTGCCTCGGTTGATTTACCTTGTCTTTTGGATTCTAACTAGGCATAACTATCTATAGGAACTCTTATTCATATATTTTGAAGCTTAACAGTTGATATGCATTTCAACCAATAGCTGACAACCGATTGTTGAATAGTGACATTAGCTGTTAGTTGAGGGTATGAATTTTTTTTTAGGCTTTAGGCCTTTCTTATAATTTGTAATCCACAAACGTGCTTCAGTAGCTAAGGATAAGAGTTTGACCAAGTCCATAACCACTCCATAGAAAGTAAGAGCAACTAAGGAAGGTCGTTTCTAGTTCAGAAAGAGGGGATAATAGATGAAATACAAAGAGCATTTTAAATAGTTACCACCATGCTAAGAGGAATGCACTCAAGAAAGACAGGGAAGATGATTGCATGGTTGTTACCAAAGACAGTTGTGGAATAAGTCTTACCTATAAATAGAGCAAGACTTAGCCATTGCAACCCCCGAGTAGCACAAATCCAGACTTTTATCCTTTTACTTTACTTTACGTCACTTTTTTTGCACTTGTACTTTTACCCTTTCTATGCCAATTTAGTTTCAGTATTTTTGGCCTCTTTGTAACATCCTTATTTTTATCTAAGCTAATTAGCTCGATGTCTCCAGCTAATTAGAGGGGTTAGCGATTAATTAAAAAATTAATCGATTAGTCCCAAGAGCAAAGGCTTAGCAAATTAAAGGCAAGTCAACAATTGAAATATAATGCATTAAAGGTTACAATCAAGGACCTACTTTCCCAATCCTTATTAATCCATAATTTAGAACATAAAATCAAGGTGACCTAACCTCATTAACTAAGTGTATGTCAAGCATCACATCCTAATCACATGAAAAATTAACCTTCACACCTTCTTTACATAATTAATGAGGAAAATCCTTTTCAATAAAAATGTGTTAAGGTTTAATTGAACCAATTGAATTAATTAACATTTAGATAATTGTAACAATTATAAAGATATAGAAACTTCCCTTTAATTATTGTTTGGAAGTTTGGTCAAGGCAAGAGTCATATCTAACCATCCATTTACGTTCTCATCATACATCACTAGCTCAAGAGTCTATGTTAGTAGTATTCCTTGAGTCAAAACAAGAGATGTACTCTCCTCCATCAAGATTATGACACTTGGAGTGATCATAGCCACCCAAGCCAAATCCTAATAGAGGTCATGCTTTTAACCACTTGAAAAATACTACATGGTCTTTACCTAAGTGCCAAGACTCAAAGGAAACACAACTCCCTCTTTTGTCCTAAGATTTTTCCCACTTTCTTGCTTGTTGTAAGAAGCAAAATCACATCACTCTCTCCCCCCTCATTTGCGCCATTCAGCCCCCTCTTTCTCCCCCTCATTTCATTTTTCATTCTTCTCACTAAAACACAAAGCTCTCTCCTCTCTCCAAGTCTCATTCCCACTCTCTTGTTCTTCCAACCCTTCTTGTTCTTCTTCCAATCTCCTTATTGCTTCCTACCTCATCTCCATCACCACCCTCGCAATCCCTTCAAGGACCACCATTTTTTATCTTTGGAGAAACAAGGCCACTCATACACAAGCTCCATTTTCAAGCTTTCAAGTAGGAAGGCTCTCTTTCAACCTTCTCCTCATCCCAAATCCTTCAAGAAGCTTTCTTTGGTAGTGACTCTAACCTTTCTTTTTCATGTATTTTTCAAGCACTAGAAACCCTAAGCTCTTCATAGCTAGGTGGTTTTAGGACTTGCTCAAGATCTCATGACCATATCTTGCTCTATGAGTTTTCTTGCCTTATTGAAAATGTCGTCTTAAAATGAGATTTTGTGGTATGATGGTTCTTATGTGTCTTGCCTTATTTTGTTTTAAATACTGATTTGGTGATTAAAATCTTGAATATGATGTTGAGTTAAAACATGAAAATGGTGATTTGAAGTGGTATAACAACATCCCCACAAGTTTGATATGTAAAACATAAAAACTAGTTAAGCTAGAATTCTAGCAGTCTATAATTCGTATGGTATAACTCATTCTACAAAACTCTAAATATAATGAAACTAATTTTCTTGAAAGTAGACTCAAAGAGCTTTTCAAACATAAAAAATACATTAAATTTGGATTTAAAATGAGGGAGATATGATTTTTCAAAGTGGGCTGTTCTCGGATGGGTTTCTATTTGGGCAGTCCGCACTAAAAACCTTATAACTGAAGCTACAAATATTATTTTTGAGTGGGACCAAGTTATTTAGAAAGCTAAGACATAGGAGAACACCCCCAAAATAGTTTTGTCAGACTCCATGTGAGGAATTCCCAGTGAAGTTGACAAGCCACTGACCCAAGGTGAACTTTCAAGTCTGAACAGTCAGAATAAAATGTGCATAACTTAAGTTACAAAATGAATTTTTGAGTGGGGTTTATTTTGTTTAAAAATAAACTCAGAGAAGTATAATCACACCAAAATTCGAAGCAAAAGAGTAAAAGGTGAAATTATGGTGAATTTTTGAAGTTACTGCCCGACTGTAAAAGTAAAATTGGTTATGATAAAATTTGAGGATTAATGAGAAATAAGCTTTAAGACATTAAGACCCTTACATTAAGTATGAGGAAACCTTCATAATTCAACTTAAAAGTTTCAAAAGGGATAATAGATGAATTGGCCCTATGCCTAATAAAAGAGTTTACACAAGAGGCAATCTCAATTAAAAGCTTGCATCAAATTTATTAAGCTAAGCTCATAAAACTTTGCTTGAGAATATGCCTATGTTTATGTGCAAGCATGATGTTATGATGATGATGAGTGATGATGATAATATGAATACGATATGTTGATGATATGATGCTTAATGATATGTGATATTGGATTCTCTATTTGGCAAAATTTTGGGAAGCTTCGGTCTAGCCATTATGCTGCCGAAATTCTGCAAAAATTGTGGACTTAGAAATATATTAAATCATAAGCTTTAATAAGAAGAGATTGAATTAATTGTGTGATCCTTCAAAAGGGAAGGTGACCTAATTTAAGTTTCCCTCACCCACGACTCACATGAGGCATAACATGACCCAGCTAGTGTGAGTATAGGGGATAGGGCTTACATGAGGCATAGCATGACCAAGCTAGTGTAAGTACCGAAAATTTATGGTGGCGATGGCCACGGTATGAGCTCATTACCACTTATGTTTAGTGGGGAAAAGAAAAAGACCTAAGATAAAGGTTAAGTGAAGAAAAGAAAGTGATCTCGGTCCGACTTGAGTAAAGAATGAAACTTTCAAGATGTTCATGCATGGTACGAACTGTCATATAAGTTCTTATGTATACCATGATGTTAGCATATAAGAAATGCGTACTTAAAATGGAATTTGCTTCGAATATTGATGTTTTCGAAGAACCTAAGAATTGAACCTATTGAATGCTCACAGTTTTCATTTATAAAACCAAAGTGGCTGGGACGATGACAATGACACCTTCATGTCAGGTTTGAGTCCTACAGAGAAATCTTGTTTCTTACTCTAGTTATTTTCCATTTCGTCACCAGACACCTATGGCACATCCAGTGGAGTGGAGCATAGACCCTCCCCACCATGAGTCAGTCTATGATGCTGATGCTCAGGCTATCATGGCCACGACCACCATGGTAGTTCGCACTCACTTCTACCTGGCTCATAGTTTTGAGGGAGAGGAGCCAGATGTCTCGCCAGCCCCCGTAGACAGTTCTTCGGATTACCTTGATAGCCGCTAGGTCCTTGGGATTTTTTGCCTGAGCCGTTACCAGACATCGAGATGGAGTCAATGTCTCCGGGCCTGCCCGCAGCCGAGCCTGCGCCACCGCCAGTGATTCCCGTGGTTAATGTGAGTTCCACGGCCACTCCTAGTGCCGCAGCCGCTTCGCCGCCGCTCCCCGAGTATCACCCCGCTACGTATCCCTCCGAGGAGTATTCTTCGGTGGCCAGCCATACTCCAGGTCATCGCATTCGTTGGATTGAGGTGATCAGCAGGCATCCTCACATCATCCGTACTCCTCACGTCCCCCGAGGCCGAGGAGCGAGGGGAACCAGGCACTCGAGGACTTGAGTCCATCTGATCGAGGGGCACGGAAGGGCAGAGAAACCAGCATGTGTCTACATGGGATTATTTTATTATTGTTTCTTATACTTTGTATTTCATTTTGTGACAAACTTTATCAAATTTGCTTATGTTTGATATTTTGAGGCCATGCCGTGACCATGAGTTTCCGTCTTATGTATTGTTAGATATTATGAGACTATATATGTATGTATGGTTGTTTTAGTAATGTGGATGCATTGTATTTCGATTTATCCATTGTTCCTTAATTCATGACTGGAATTTATGCGTCACGCTCGTTTATTGCTATCTTCTCGCTCAACGCTTTACTTTCCAAAAACGCTGCAAAGCGACGATGTATTTCAAAAAAAAAAATTTACCGTATTTTTTCGCATAACTTAATTTATAAATGAAGTTTAGTTTTCTACGAGCATAAGTAACAACTAATAGAATGCCATAATACGACTTAAGAATAGTATGGGTTTATTAGGGTGTTACATTATGGTATCAGAGCAGTTCATCCTATTAAAGCCTGAGGTTGGACTGATTATGCTTCCAAGCATAACTCTACATGCGCTATGTTAAGTCATGCTGTGGATCCTGTCTGTATGATGGGATATAGGACTTAGAATGTATGACTGTCATGTGAGATTGCCTTTAGTTGCTATCATGCTTATGCTTGATATTGGGTCTGATTAACTCGATATTTTGTTTTGGTGTGTTCAGGAACTAATGGCAACTCACAACGTACTGCTAATGAGCCTAGCGATAGCACGAACATTGCTGATCTCATGAGGACTTTTCAACAAATGGTGAATGCCATGCAAGCTCAAGCTACAGCAGCTGAACACATGATGGATCAGCTAAACCGAAGGTCTAAAGAGTTCTTCGGCGGAAATGAAGCAACTACTGAGTATCAGAAGTTCTCGGAGTTTCGCAAGGCCAACCCGCCCAGTTTCAAAGGGGCTTTCAACCTTGAAGAAGCTGATGAATGGATTAAGGAGATCAAAAAGATCTACTCTGTGTTGACTTGCTCGGAGACCCAAAAGGTAGCCTTTGCTACTTATATGCCAAAGGCGGATGCCGAATTCTGGTGGAAAGGAGCGAAGAGCTTGATGGAGAGTGACCAAAGAGAAATCACTTGGGACATCTTTAAGGCCGCTTTCTATGAGAAATACTTCCCGATGTCTGTAAGGAACGTGAAGGAGATGGAGTTCCTAAGGCTCTACCAATAAGCATTACTGAATACACGACAAACTTCGAGGAGCTGTGTAAGTTCTCCACACTATATCAGCGAAACCCCGGCGAGCACCGGAAGTGCATGAAATATGAAGGAGGTTTAAGGGCTGACATCCTAGCATTCGTGGCCCCATTGGAGATTCGGAACTATGCGGCCCTTGTTAACAAGAGTCATGTTGTGGAGGAATGCAACCGTAAACTGGTAATCCAAAGGTCAGAGGCCCATAAGAGAAGGCAGGCATCTCAAGGGCAACACCCGAAGCAGGCCCCACAAAAGAAGCCCTACCATGGTGAAGGTTCTAAAGGCAAGCAACCACAAAAGTCCTCCACCAATCCTCCAAGACCCGCTGGCCAGCCTCCGATGCCTACAACAAATTCTGCCTGCTCTAAGTGTGGGAAGCAACACAAAGGGGTTTGCTATGCCGGATAAAACGTTTGCTTCAAATGTGGACAGCCCGGGCATTTCGCCAAGAATTGCACCAAGGACACACCTGCCCCTAAACCACAACGCCAAGGGAGGGTTTTCACCATGAATGCCGAGGAGACCACGGAGTCTGATGATCTCATTCGAGGTATATGCAAAGTGAACGGTAACATCTTAACTGTACTGTATGACTCTGGTGCTACGCATTCTTTTATTTCCCATGATTGCGTAAGTAGACTGGGGCCGTCTGTTTCTGAAATGCCTTATATGTTGCTTGTTTCTACTCCCACTGGGAAACCAGTTAGAACTTGTCTATGTTGTTTGAAATGTCAAATTCACATTTATGGCAGAACCTATGAGTCTAATTTAATCTGCCTTCCTTTAACTGGTTTAGATCTAATCTTAGGCATGGATTGGCTCTCAGCTAACCATGTTATGTTAGATTGTGCTGCCAAGTCGATCGTATTCCCTTCTATACCTTCTAAACCTGTTTGTCTAAGCTTGAAACTCGTTTTGTTATATTGTTGTAAGATTGAGAATCAAGAATATGTTCTCTTATCGGCTAGTGAGGTTGAACTAGAGCAAGCTCTTGATGAGATTCCTGTGGCGAATGAGTATCCTGAAGTCTTTCTTAAGGATATCCCTGAGTTTCCCCCTGAGAGAAAGATAGAGTCTCCCATAGAATTAGTGCTAGGAACTAAACCAATATCTATTGCACCCTACCGAATGCCCCCTTTGGAGTTAGAGGAGCTAAAAACCCAACCAAAGGAGTTGCTGGAAAAGAAGTTTGTGAGACCAAGTGCCTTACCTTGGGGAGCCCCGGTGCTGTTTGTCAAGAAGAAGGATGGAAGCATGAGGCTGTGCATAGATTATTGGCAGTTGAACAAGGTCACAGTGAAGAACAAGTACCCCTTGCCAAGGATAGATGACCTGATGGATCAACTCAGAGGAGCAGAGGTGTTTTCAAAGATAGATCTGAGGTCGGGATACCATCAAATTAGAGTGAAGAAGGAAGATATTCCCAAGACGGCCTTTAGGACTAGGTATGGACATTATGAGTTTAGAGTAATGTAGTTTAGATTGACCAATGCCACAGCTGTGTTTATGGATTATATGAACAGGATCTTTAGGCCACATTTGGATAAGTTTGTGGTGGTCTTTATAGATGACATCCTCATCTATTCAAAGACGAAGGAGGAACACGAAGAGCATCTTAGGATTGTGTTGGAAATCTTAAGGGATAGGAAGCTTTATGCAAAGTTGTCGAAGTGTGAATTTTGGCAAAAAGAAGTGAAGTTCTCGGGTCACGTCGTGTCTAAGGGAGGGATATCCGTAGATCCAAGTAAAGTGGAGGCTGTAATGAATTAGGAGAGACCTACGACGGTGATGGAGATTCGGAGTTTTCTTGGCCTAGCTGGATATTATCGAAGGTTTATAAAGGGATTTTCTCAGATATCCCTACCTTTGACTAAACTCACTAGGAAGAATGCTGCTTTTGTTTGGACTGCAGAGTATGAGAAAAGTTTTGAAGAGTTGAAGGTGAAGTTGACTACCACACCTGTACTAGTTCTGCTTGACCCTAAGGGAGCCTTTGAGGTTTACTGTGATGCCTCTAGAAGAGGTCTAGGTTTTGTTCTGATGCAAGATCGTAATGTGGTAGCGTACGCCTCTAGGCAACTGAAACCTCATGAAGTTAATTACCCAACCCATGACTTGGAATTAGCGGCCGCGGTCTTTGCCTTGAAGGTATGGAGGCACCATTTATATGGAGTTAGGTTTGAGGTATTCTCAGATCACAAGAGTCTGAAGTACTTATTTGATCAGAAGGAGCTTAACATCAGGCAGAGGAGGTGGATGGAATTCTTGAAGGACTATGATTTCGGGTTGAAATACCACCCTGGTAATGCTAATGTGGTGGTAGATGTGCTGAGCCGCAAGTCATTACATGTGTCATGGATGATGGTCAAGGAAATGGAGTTGATTGAGAGTTTTAGAGACCTGAACCTTGGAGTTACCCTGGCCCCTCATAGCATAAGGTTGAATCTGATCAAGGTGACGAGCGAGTTCAAAGGACAAATTATGCAAGCCCAGGAAGAGGATGAAGAGTTCTTGAGGATAGTAGCCTAGGTGAAGGAGGGAAAGTTGAAAGGATTTACTCAAGGTGTTGATGGCATGTGGAGGTACCAAGGGAGGATATGTGTACCTGCTAAGGATGACTTGAGCAGGATGATTGTAGAAGAAGCTTACAAAGGTCATTTCACCATGCATCCTGGCATAACGAAGATGTACCAAGACCTCAAGAAGATGTTTTGGTGGCCGGGCATGAAACGAGACGTAGCAGATGTGGTGGATAAGTGCTTAGTTTGTCAAAAGGTGAAAATTGAGCACCAAAAGCCCTCAGGCATGCTATAGCCATTAGAGATCCCTGAATGGAAATGGGATAGAATCTCCATGGATTTTGTGATGGGTTTGCCCCAAACACATGCTGGATTTGATGCCATATGGGTTGTTGTGGATAGATTGACAAAGTCTGCCCACTTCTTACCTATAAGAGCGAATTATCCTTTGGGTATGCTAGCTCAGCTATACATCCAAGAGATTGTACAACTACATGGAGTACCTGCAACGATTGTATCTGATAGAGACCCAGGGTTTATCTCTAGGTTCTAGGGATCCTTGCAAAAGGCATTTGGGACGAGACTTAGTTTAAGTACAACCTACCACCCCTAGATTGATGGACAATCGGTAAGAACCATACAAACCCTAGAGGATATGTTAAGAGCATGTGTAATGGACCAACCCAGAAATTGGGACAAACACCTACCCCTCATCGAGTTCGCCTACAACAATAGTTTCCATGCTAGTATTGGGATGGTGCCTTATGAAGCCCTGTACGGCAGAAAGTGCCAATCTCTGCTTTGTTGGTATGAACCGGGTGAGCAAAGCCTCTTAGGGCCCGATCTGGTTAGACAAACCACTAAACAAATTAAGAAGATAAGGGAAAGGATTCTCACTGCACAGAGTCATCAGAAGAGCTATGCGAATAAGAGGAGAAAGCCAATCGAGTTCCAAGAGGGAGAACACGTATTCTTGGAAATCTCTCCTACAATAGGTATTAGTAGAGCCCTTAGAGTCAAAAAGTTGAGCCCTCGTTTTCTTGGCTCTTTTCAAATCTTGAAACGAGTAGGAACAGTTGCCTACCAAATAGCATTACCACCCCATTTGTCAAACCTTCACAACATTTTCCATGTCTCCCAACTAAGAAAGTACAACTCCGACCCCAATCATCTTCTTGAGCCAGAAAGTGTACAATTAAGGGAAGACCTAACCTTCAACCTACTGCCTATGAGAATCATAGATAGGAAGCTCAAGCAACTGAGGAACAAGTATATGCCCTTAGTAAAAGTGGCCTGGGGAAGAGGAAACTTGGAAGAGCACACATGGAAACTCGAGGCAGAAATGCAAAGAGATTATCCCTACCTATTTTCAGGTAACAAATTTTGAGATCAAAATTCTTTTCAAGGAGGTGAGAAATGTAACATCCCCATTTTTATCTAAGTTAATTATCTCGGTGTCTCCGACTAATTCGAGGGGTTAGCGATTAATTAAAAAATTAATCGATTAGTCTCGAGAGCAAGGGCTTAGTAAATTAAAGGCAAGTCAACAATTGAAATATAATGCATTAAAGGTTACAATTAAGGACCTAATTGCCCAATCCTTATTAATCCATGATTTAGAACATAAAATCAAGGTGACCTAACCTCATTAACTAAGTGCATGTCAAGCATCACATCCTAATCACATGAAAAATTAACCCTCACACCCTCTTTACATAATTAATGAGGAAAATCCTTTTCAATAAAAATGTGTTAAGGTTTAATTGAACCAATTGAATTAATTAACATTTAGATAATTGTAACAATTATAAAGATGTAGAAACTTCCCTTTAATTATTGTTTGAAAGTTTGGTCAAGGCAAGAATCATATCCAACCATCCATTTGCCTTCTCATCATACACCACTAGATCAAGAGTCTATGTTAGTAGTATTCCTTGAGTCAAGACAAGAGATGTACTCTCCTCCATCAAGATTGTGACACTTGGAGTGATCATAGCCATCCAAGCCAAATCCTAAGAGAGGTCATGCTTTTAACCACTTGAAAAACACTACATGGTCTTTACCCAAGTGCCAAGACTCAAAGAAAACACAACTCCCTCTTTTGCCCCAAGGTTTTTCCCACTCTCTTGCTCGTTGTAAGAAGCAAAATCACATCACTCTCTCCCCCCTCATTTGCGCCATTCAGCCCCCCCTCTCTCCCCCTCATTTCATTTTTCATTCCTCTGACTAAGACACAAAGCTCTCTCCTCTCTCCAAGTCTCATTCCCACTCTCTTGTTCTTCTAACCCTCCTTGTTCTTCTTCCAATCTCCTTACTACTTCCTACTTCATCTCCATCACCACCCTCATAATCCCTTCAAGGACCACCATTTTTGGTCTTTGGAGAAACAAGGCCACTCATACACAAGCTCCATTTTCAAGCTTTCAAGTAGGAAGGCATTCTTCAACCTTCTCCTTATCCCAAATCCTCCAATAAGCTCTCTTTGGTAGTGAATCTAACCTTTCTTTTTCATGTATTTTTCAAGTACTAGAATCCCTAAGCTCTTCATAGCTAGGTGGTTTTAGGACTTGCTCAAGGTCTCATGGCCATATCTTGCTCTATGAGTTTTCTTGCCTTGTTGAAAATGTTGTCTTAAAATGAGATTTTGTGGTATGATGGTTCTTATGTGTCTTGCCTTATTTTTGTTTTAAATACTGATTTAACCTTGAATATAATGGTGAGTTAAAACATGAAAATGGTGATTTGAAGTGGTATAACAATATCCCCACAAGTTTGATATGTAAAACATAAAAACTAGTTAAGCTGGAATTCTGGCAGTCTGTAATGCGTATAGTATAACTCATTCTACAAAACTCAAAATATAATGAAAGTAATTTTTTGTGAAAGTAGACTCAAAGAGAATTTCAAAACATGTAAAATACATTAAATTTAGATTTCAAATGAGGGAGATATGATTTTTCAAAGTGGGTTGTTCCCAGATTGGTTTCTGTTTGGGCAGTCCGCACTAAAAACCTTATAACTGAAGCTACAAATATTATTTTTGAGTGGGACCAAGTTTTTTAGAAAGCTAAGACATATACGAAAGTCCCCGTAAAATAGTTTTGTCAGATTCCATGTGAGGAATTCCCAGTGAAGTTGACAAGTCACTAACCCGAGATGAACTTTCAAGTCTAAACAGTCAGAATAAAATGTGCATAACTCATGTCACAAAATGAATTTTTGAGTGGGTTTTGTTTCGTTTAAAAATAGACTCAGAGAAGTATAATCACATCAAATTCGAAGCAAAAGAGTAAAAGGCGAAATTATGGTGAATTTTTGAAGTCACTGCCCTACTATAAAAGTAAAACTGGTTATGATAAAATTTGAGGATTAACGAGAAGTAAGCTTTAAGATATGAAGACCCTTACATTAAGTATTAGGATACCTTCATAATTCAACTTAAAAGTTTCAAAAGGGATAATAGATGAATTGGCCCTATGCCTAATAAAAGAGTTTACACAAGAGGCAATCTCAATTAAAAGGTTGCACTAAATTTATTAAGCTAAGTTCATAAAACTTTGCTTGAGAATATGCCTATGTTTATGTGCAAGCATGATGTTATAATGATGATGAGTGATGATGATAATATGAATACGATATGTTGATGATATGATGCTTAATGATATGTGATATTGGATTCTCTATTTGGCAAGATTTTGGGAAGTTTCGGTCTAGCTGTTATGCTGCTGAAATTCTGCAAAAATTGTGGACTTAGAAATATTTTGCATCATAAGCTTTAATTAGAAGAGATTGACTTAATTGTGTGATCCTTCAAAAGGGAAGGTGACCTAATTTAACTTCCCCTCACCCACGACTCACATGAGGCATGGCATGACCCAGCTAGTGTGAGTATAGGGGATAGGGCTTACATGAGGCATGGCATGACCTAGCTAGTATAAGTACCGAAAATTTATGGTGGCGACGGCCACGGTATGAGCTCATTACCACTTATGTTTAGTAGGTGAAAAGAAAAAGACCTAAGATAAAGGTTAAGTGAAGAAAAGAAAGGGACCTCGGTCCGACTCGAGTAAAGAATGAAACTTTCAAGATGTTCATGCATGATACGAACTATCATATAAGTTCTTATGTATACCATGATGTTAGCATATAAGAAATGCATACTTAAAATGGAATTCGCTTCGGATATTGATGTTTTCGAACAACCTAAGAATGGAGCCTATTGAATGCTCACTGTTTTCATTTATAAAACCGATGTGGCTAGGACGATGACGATGACGATGACACCTTCGTGTCAGGTTCGAGTCCTACTGAGAAATCTTGTTTCTCACTCTAGTTATTTTCTGTTTCGTCACCAGATACCTATGGCACATCCAGTGGAGTGGAGCATGGACCCTCCCCACCATGAGTGGGTCTACGACACTGATGCTCAGGCTATCGTGGCCATGACCACCACGGTAGTTCGCACTCACTTTTACTTGGGTCGTAGTTTTGAGGGAGAGGAGCCAGATGTCCCGCCGACCCTCAGAGACAGGTTCTTCTGGCCACCTTGGACAATCGTTTGGGTCCTTGGGATTTTCCGCCTGAGCTGTTGCCAAACATCGAGATGGAGCCGATGTCTCCGGGCTTGCCCGTAGCCGATCCTGTGCCACCGCCAGTGATTCTCGTGGTCGGCGTGAGTTCCACAGCCACTCCTAGTGCTACAGCCGCTTTGCTGCCGCTCCCTGAGTATCACCTTGCTTCATCTAAGGAGGATCCTTTCGAGGAGCATTCTTCAGTGGCCAGCCATACTCCAGGTCGTCGCGTTCGTTGCATTGAGGTGATCAGCAGGCACCCTCGCATCATCCGTACTCCTCACGTCCCCCGAAGCCGAGGAGCGAGGGGAACTAGGCACTCGAGGACTTGAGTCCATCCGATCGAGGGGCGCGGAAGGGGCAGAGAAACCAGGACGTGTCTACATGGGATTATTTTATTATTGTTGCTTATCCTTTGTATTTCATTTTGTGACGAACTTTGTCAAATTTGCTTATGTTTGATATTTTGGGGCCATGACGTGACCATCAGTTTCCTTCTTATATATTGTTGGATATTAAGAGACTATATATATATATATATATATATATATATATATATATATATATATATATATATATATATATATATATGTATGGTTGTTTTAGTAATGTGGATGCATTGTATTTCGATTTATCCATTGTTCCTTAATTCATGACTGAAATTTATGCGACACGCTCGTTTATTGCTATCTTCTCGCTCAAGGCTTTACTTTCCAAAAACGCTGCAAAGCGACGATGTATTTCAAAAAAAAAATTTACCATATTTTTCGCCTAACTTAATTTATAAATAAAGTTTAGTTTTCCACGAGCATAGGTAATAACCAATAGAACATCGTAATACGACTTAAGCGTAATATGGGTCTATTAGGGTGTTACACTCTTGGCCTTGACACTTGTGCCGATTCCTTTAGTTAAGATTTCTACACGGATTGGCCATGGAAGCGTAAGAAGGATACTCATTGTAATTGGTTAAAAATTGAACACATACTCTACCAATTGTATTACATCCACTTTTACTTGCGATTTTGGTTATACTTGTGTTTGATCTTAGCCAAGTACTTTCTTTGAGTAACTTGGAAACCCATATCCAAGGCCTTGGAGTAATCATTTGAGTCTTGGAATCGAGGGTTTTGACTAGCCAATTTCAAAGTCTGGCATGCCTAGCATACTAATTTACCCATAGCCAAGAAATAGCCCAAATATATTTTTTGGTATGCATATTGGGACTCTAATAGATAAAGTAAAGCTTCCAAAACCTGGTTTAGATCATACTTAGCGTATGATCCTAAGATCAAGAAAAACAATTGTGCCATGTTTACAATCATCTAAATAGAATAACCAAAGGACTAGAGGTCCACAGGTGACCACATCGACAACACCTTGTACCACTCTAAGGGGTGTAGGCTCAGAGCCGATGTAGGATGCCCTAACTCAGCCTGTGGTTAGCATGACTCCTGCGTCATAAAGTAATTACCCATCATCTTGGGGAAGAAAGGGACAGCCGATTGTTATGACCTAATTAGGCTGTAGCATGGCAGCCTTGTCTCAGCCAAACCTAATTCCAAGGATTGAGGCCAAACAGGGACAACCGATTGTCTTGACGACATCCTTTATACTTGAACAAGTTAATATAGGCTTGGATAATTTGATATATTAGTTGTTCTCTACACAATTAGCCAAAATTGTTAAGCTAATGATGTGCTGAACATGCACACTCAAGAGTTAAGAAGTATTCATTTGGTGAATAAAAGTATGACACCATACCATTTTGGTTCGGGGCAACCGAAGGTTCACTCGACACTATTTTGGTTGTGCTGTCCCACGTTGGGGGGGCTATCGAGTGTTGATCCTCAGAAAACTACTTATTTAGTTTTTTCAGTCAAATTGGTATGTTCCGTTGCAAACTATCTCACAAAATGTCATTTAGCAGATGGCTAGTAACAGTATTCAGCCAAGAACCCTGGGAGATTATGCTTGGGGGCAAGCATGGCAATTGTTCCATCTCTACTATCCAATTAACCAACATTCTCAGTGCTTACTTAGGTAGATTCAACTCTCCTACCTTGGAGAAATGAATACAAAGCATAGGAAGATTTTGTTGCAAAGAAGCCATGGGGATCATCTCTACTTCAAGCAATAAATTAACCAGTGTACATCATTTCATTATAAAAGTCAATTCTTCAACAGAAAACTATTTGGCTGATTACGCAGCAGTTAAGAACTTGGCTAGTTAATCAGTCAAATTGTCAACAAAATAGCTCATAGTTTGTTGCTGAGCTGCCAAGCTCTCAACCTTCGGTGTCTTAGCTGATAGTACAATAGCGGAGTTATTACCAGAATAGGCTACAGATTATTGACCAACAGCTGATTCCTCAACTATCAATGCATCAGTTGATGGCTCAGTAACTAAGCTATCAGTAAAATGGTGTATGGGTTGCTTTCCAAGGGCAAAATGCTCAATTACTAGGTAATCAACCACTGCTATTTTAGTCAATTCTTAGACCACTAAAGTAAGCTGGCATAGTGCAACCAACTAACTAACAAGCAAATATCGATCTAAATATGATAGCTAAGACCATCAAAAGGCATTTTTGGGTGTAGCTGAGGCGCCACTCAACAATCCTATATACTGAAAGCCATATCTATAATGGATAGAGAAAATAATGTCTTTGCCGAGAGAATGAAATTCCAGATTTCACTATTTTCTCGGGTGAAGATGAGAAGTCTACTATAGAGCACATTAGCTCAATGTGGAAAAGCAAACCAAAATGAGTACTATAAGCTCCAACTATTTCCTTTGTCTTTAACAACAATAGCATTTACTTGGTATTTGTCTTCACCTCCTAATTCTATGCAAAATTGGGCAGACATAGAATAATTATTCCATGATCACTTTTATCAGCTTGAGTCGAAGGTCACAGTAGTTGATCTTATGAGCCTTAAGCAGCAGGATGGTGAGATTGCAGCAAATTTTATGGAAAGATTACTTAGGTTGAGGAGCAAATGCAATGTCAAATAGCTAAAAGTTGATTATGCTATCATTGCTATAGGAAACATGCATCCTTGGCTAAGGAAGAAGCTTATTGCTCTGGAATATACAAATCTTAATTAGCTGATAATTGAGGCCTCTAGAATTGAGCAGTTTATCATGAAAAAAGGGCATAAGTAGGCCAACAAAAAGGGAGGCTTAGGACCACAGTTAATCTCAACTAATGACTGCTACTTGGCTAAAGAAGAAATGGCTAAAGCATTAGCTAAAGTATTGGCAACTGCAATTTTCAAGAGAAAGTCACAGCTTATAGGTTAGCTGGATAAAACTTTGAAGGAAGCCTAGCAATGATTAGCCCTCTTTATAGACGAGGTAGAATAAAAGAATGATTCGCTTGGGGGGCAAGCCGGGGAAGAAGAGTAGAGGCCGGATCAAGTCGTTTTACCAAACCAAAAGTTTACGAAGTGACAATTCATAAGACATTGGCGAATTCATTGGTTGGTGGAGGGCTGCATCTTTTGAAGCCACAAAAGAAAAAGAAATATAGAGGGAATCTTTAGAAAATGCATTATTTTAGATTCCTTGCCCATTACTCAGCTACAAGATGCAAGGGCCATTATGTTGGCACCAAAAAATTAAGGCTAGCCGATGATGGATATTGTAACACCCTAATAAATCCATATTATGCTTAAGTCGTATTACGGCGTTTTATTAGTTGTTACTTATGCTTGTGGAAAACTAAACTTCACTTGAAATTAAATTACACGGAAAATACAGTAAATTTTTTTTTTTAAATATGTCGTCGCTTTTGGAAAGTAAAGCCTTGCACAAGAAAATAGCGGTAAACGAGCGTATCGCAGAGATTTCGATATAAATGGAAGGAACATGAGATAAATCATAATATCATGCATTCAAATTACAACATCAGCCACATAATTATAATTATCCTCATAATATCCAACAAATACATAAAAGGGAACTCATGGTCATGCCATGGCCCCAAAATATCAAAAGTACAAGTCTGACAAGGTCTAATACAAAATGAAATACAGCAGATAAGGAGCAATAATAGGATAGGCCCACGTAAACATATACTGGCTTCTCTGCCCCTTCCACGCCCTTCCATCGAATGGACTCAGGTCCCCGAGTGCCTAGTCCCCCTCGCTCCTCGGCCTCGGGGAACATGAGGAGTACGGAGATGCGAGGGTGCCGACTGATCACCTCCACGCGACGAATACGACGCCCAGGAGTATAGCTAGCGACCGAAGAACATTCCTCAGAGGGATCCTCCTTGGACGCGGCAGGATGATACTCGGGGAGCGGCGGCGAAGCGACTGCGGCCCTAGGAGTAGCAGTCAAACTCACTTCGATCACAGGGACCTCTGGAAGCGACATGGGCTCGGCTACGGGTAGACCCGGAGACATTGGCTCCATCTCGATCTCTGGCAATGGCTCAGGCGGGAAATCCCAAGGACCCAGCGGCTGTCCAAGGTGTGTTGATGATACGTCTCACGAGGGCAAAGGGATCTCTGGCTCCTCCTGCTCAAAAACTCGACCCAGGTAGAAGTATGTACGGACTATTGTGGTGGTCGTGGCCACAATAGCATGGGCACCCTCATCATAGGCCCACTCATGGTGGAGAGGCTCCATGCTCCACTCCACGGGGTGCGCCATGAGTATCTGGTGACGAGACGGAAAACAACTAAGGTGAGAAATAAGATTTCTCAGTAGGACTTGACCTTGACACACAGGTGTCATCATCATCATCCCAGCCACTTCGGTTTTATAAATGAAAACTGTGAGCATTCAATAGGTTCAATTATTTGATTTTCGAAAACATTACTGCTCGAAGTGGATTCAATTTTTAGTACTTATTCTCGTTGTAGTAACAACATCGTGGCATGCATAAAAGCTTATATGACTATTCATAACATACATAAACATGATGAGAGTTATACTCTTTACTTGGGTCGGACCGAAGTCCCTTTCTTTCCTTAACTTGACTTATCTTAAGTCCTTTCTTTCCACCCACTAAACATAAGTGGTAATGAGCTCATACCGTGGCCGTCGCCACCATAAAATTTCGATACTTACACTAGCTGGGTCATGCCATACCTCATGTAAGCCCTATCCCCTATACTCACACTAGCTGGGTCATGCCATGCCTCATGTAAGCCGTGGGTGAGGGGAACTTAAATTAGGTCACCTTCCCTTTTGAAGGATCACACACTTTATTGAATCTTTTCTTATTAAACTTATGATGCAAAATATTTCTAAGTCCACAATTTCTACAAAATTTCGGCAAAGATAACAACTAGACCAAGCTTCCCAAAATTTTGCCAAATGTAATACCAAAGATCACAGCATCATATCATATCATCATCATCATATCATCATTATCATAACATCATTATCATATCATCATCATAACATCATGCTTGCAACATAAACATAGGCATATTCTCAAGCAAAGTTTTATGAGCTTAGCTTAGTAAATTTGGTGCAGGCTTTTAATTGAGGTTACCTCTTGTGTGTCCTCTTTGATTAGTTATAGGGCCAATTTTATCTAATGTACTTTTTGATACTTTTTAAGTTGAGTTATGAAGGTTTTCTAATACTTAGTATAAGGGTATTAATGTCTTAAAGCTTATTCTTCATTAACCTTTAACTTTTACCCTAACTAGTTTTACTTTTTACAAAGCAAGCAGTAACTTCAAAAATTCACCATAATTTCATCTTTTACTTTTTTGTTTCGAATTTTGGTATGCTTACACTTCTCTGAGTCTATTTTAAATAAAAGAAACCCCACTCAAAAATTCAGTTTGTAGCTTGAGTTATGCATATTTTATTCTGACTGTTCAGATTTGAAAGTTCATCTCGGGTCAGTGACTTTTAACATTTACTGTGAACTCCTCACAAGGAATCTGACAAAACTCTTTTATGGGGTGTTCCTCTATGTCTTAGCTTTCTAACAAAATTTGTCCCACTCAAAAATGTTATGTATAGCTTGAGTTATGCACATTTTATTACCTACTGCCTGGACAGAAATCCATCTAGGAACAGCTAACTTTAAAAATTCATATCTCTCTCATCTTAAGGCCAAATCTCGCATATTTTATATGTATGAAAATATCTTTGAGTATACTTTCACAGAAAATTAGTTTCATTGCATTTTGAGTTTTGTGGAGTGAGTTATACTGCACGCTTTACAAACTGCCAGAATTTCCAGATTAACTCATTTTTAAGTTTTACATAACAAGTTTGTGAAAATGTTGCTATACCACTTCAAATCACCATTTTTATGTTTTATCTCATTACCATATCCAAAGTTTCAGTCACCAAATCAGTATTTTACCACAAAATAGAGCAAGATACATAAAACCATCATGCCACATAATCTTATTTCAAAACAACACTTTCAACAAGACAAGAAAACCCATAGGGAAAAAGTATGGTCATGAGACCTTGGAGCAAGCTTTATGACCACCTAACTATAAAGAGATTAGAGGTTCTAAAACTTGAAAAAAAAACACATGGAGAAGAAGGATAGAGTCACTACCAAAGGAGTTTCTCTTGGAAGCTTGGAAGATGAAGTGGTTGGAGATGGCCTCCTTCCTCTTGAGCTAGCAAATGGGGCTAAATGAGTGTTTGTTTTGCTCTACCAAGGACCAAAGAATGTGATCCTTGATAAGTTAGTGAGGGTGGTGATAGAAGATGAGGGTGATGGTGGTGGAAAAGTGGTGACTTAGAGTAGGAAAAACAAGAAGGAGAGTAGGAAGAATGAAGAAAGGTTTAGAGAGAGGTGAGAGCTTTTGTGTGTGTGTCTTTGTGAGAGGAGTGAAAGAATGAAATGAGGAGAGAGGAGGGCTGATGGGTGGCGCAAATGAGGGAGGAAAGGTGATGTGATTTTTGCTTCTTACACAAGCTAGGGAGTAGGAAAAACCATAGGGAAAAAGAGAGTGTTGTGTTTCCTTTGAGTCTTGGTACTTGGGTAAAAGACTATGTAGTATTTTTGTCAAATGGTTAAAAGCATGAGCTATCTTAGGATTGGCATTGAATGATTGTGATCACTCCAAGTGTCACAATCTTGATGAAGGAGAGTACAACTCTTCTCATGACTTAAGGGATCTACTAACATGGACTCTTGATTTAGTGGTGTATGATGAGAAGGCAATTGAATGGTTAGATGTGGCTCTTGCTTTGACCAAACTTTCAAACAATAATTAAAAGGAAGTTTTTACATCTTTATAATTGTTACAATTATCTAAATGTTAATTAATTCAATTGTTTCAATTATACCATTAATACATTTTTATCAAAAAGGATTTTTCCTCCTTAATTATGTAAAGAAGATGTGAGGGTTAATATGATTAGGATGTGATACTTATATGCTCTTAGTTAATTAGGTTTGATCACCTTGATTTTATGTTCTAAGTCATGAATTAATAAGGATTGGGCAATTAGGCTTTTAATTGTAACTTTTAATGCCTTAAGTTTCAATTGTTGACTTGCCTTAATTTACTAAGCTCTTGCTCTTGAGATTAGCCGATTAGTTCTCAATTAATCGCTAACCCCTCTAATTAGCCGGGAACACCGAGCTAATTAACTTAGGTGAAAATGGAGATGTTACAGATATCAATCAAGGAGAAATAGCTAGATAAGGCAATATTCGATTAGATTTAGCTAATAGCCGAAGAATAAGCGATGATCGACAGTCGACACGAGATGTGTTGCTCAACTTAAATTGGTTGAAAGAGGCCAAAATTGTTGGTCAAACTTCAATTGGCCACCAACTGAAATCCATGTGTCAAAATAACCATTATTGCATATCTACAGAAAGCTTAAGATGCAAGTGTCGACATAGCAACCATGGCTAGCCCAGTTGGGAACATTCCATGCTTGGAAAAAAGTCGCTTCTACATTGTTTCGACCATTGTTCTACTTTTCCTTGGCTGATTTATCTTGTCTTTTGGATTCTAACTAGGCATAGTTTCCTATAGGAATTCTTATTCATAAATATTAAAGCTTGATAGCTGATATAAGTTTTAGCCAATAGCCGATGCATGACAATTGAATAGTGACATTAGCCATTAGTTGAAGGTATGAATATCCTATTAGGCTTTGGTCCTTTTTGACAGCTTGTAATCCACAAACATGCTTCAGTAGCTGAGGATAAGAGTTTGACCAAGTCTGTGGCCACTTTGTAGAAAATAAGAACAGCTGAGGAAGGTCATTTCTAGTTCAGAAAGTAGGGAGAACAGATGAAATGCATAAGGCATTTTAAGTGGTTACCATTATGCTGAAAGGAATGCAGTCAAGGAAGACATGGAAGACGATTACATTACCAAAAAGTAGATGTGGAAGAAGTCTTGCCTATAAATAGAGCAAAATTTAGTCATTGCAACCCCCTAGCAACACAAATCCTGACTGTTATTTTTTTACTTTACTTTATATTACTTTATTTTTTACTTGTACTTTTACCCTTTCCATGCCAATTTAGTTTCAATCTTTTTGGCCTTTTGGCCTTGTCACTTGCACCAAATCCTTTCATTAAGCTTTCCACACGAATTGGCCATCGAAGCTTAAGAAGGATACTCATTGTAATTGGTTAGAAATTCAATGCAAGTTTTGCTGATTTGCATTCACTTTTGGTTGCAGTTGTGTTTGATCTTAGCCAAGTGCTTTCTTTGAGTAACTTAGGAACCCATATCCAAGAAGCAGATTTCCTCCTTGGAGTAATCATTTGACTCTTGGAATCGAGGGTTTTGCTAGCCGATTTCAAAGTTTGGCACCCTAGCATACTAATTCACCTAATGCTAAGAAATAGCCCGAACAACCAGTAATCTTTTTAGGTAACATTGTAATACCCTAATAGTCCCAAGCTATGCTTAAGTCATATTATGGAATTATTAGTTGTTACTTTTGCTCGCGGAGCTAACCTTACCATTTTTAAATTCCTTTATACTAAAAATAGAGGTAAATTTTTTTTTCTTTTGAACGATAAGAACATGAATAAATCATTTTGAAAACTAAAAGCCATGAACGCATCGTGGACATGTAAGGTCGAACATCCCTGCCTCATGTAAATGGTGCAAATAAAATAAATAGAGGCGACATGAATAACAACCATCTTAGATAAACAAAATATCATTCCACAGCTAGCAGGGTTTAACATAGTTCATAATAGAGTAAGAAGTCATACATAATAGATAATGGGTCTGGTATCTACTGTCAACCTTACAAAAGCAACCTAACCAAATATATCATAAAAGAAAATACATTAGACATCTCAACTACCCATGCATGCCATACAATAAAATGATAACCCCATAACTACAAACGAAAAAGGCTATCCTCATGTTCAGCTCCACATGCAATCACTACATCAATGAAAGAAATCCATTCCCAAAACTACTGGGAACAACATCGCCATGTCCCCCTCCTCAAGGACACCCATGTCCACAGGGCAAAGCACAAGTACGGATGAACCCATGACCACAAACTGGGGGTAGTACGTGATGAGGGGCTGTAGAAGAGGAAGATGAATTGGAAGTCAAGCGAATCGCTGAAGGGTAAGAATGCTCGAATGGGTCGGACTCTACATAGTAGCTCAGGTAGGGTGTCTCCGAAGGATCAGAATCCAAAGAAACAGTCGATGTCAAATAGGTATCCTTAGACTCTCCATAGGTGGGGTGCCTCAGCTGTTGAAACTCGGGATGGATATCATCCAAGGTGACCTTAACGTATGATTGATTGGATAGAAAAATGGGCTCAAAACAGGTCCTGAAATGGACGGGCATGGAAGATGTAGACCCTCATGGCTGCACTCGCAGACATCACAGAGGCATTCAGCATTGGGTCAAAGCACCAATGCCATACTGGGAACTTAATGAAGATCACCACCGTGCTTGACATTGGCATCCTCTGAAGACAACACGGAAATGTAGGAATAAGAAGTATTAGATTTTTCAGTAGGATCGCTATAACATCCTCAATTTCGTGTTGTGTTATATTACCTCAATAACCTAAGTAATTAGACACTCAATAAGAAATTATGAGATTATGGCTTAATTAAGGGGTTAACGAAGAGTTTATAAGTTAACTTGGATGAGAAAAGTCAAGAGAATGCTTAATCGAGATTAGATAATCTCTAATTAAGCAAGTCAAACTCTTGATAGCTTAATTAAGCACTAGTTGCCCTTAATTAGCTTAATCGAGTTTGATTAAGGTTAATCGCAAGATTAAATTTTGTTAATCATATTCTTGTGTGTTAATCACTAATCCTTGCTTAATCATCTTAATTAAATTGCATGAGCACTTAATCATATGATTAAATTCAAATTTAGTCAACTAAACAATAAAGTAAAGAGTAATGTCGTAAAAGCATAAAGCATGAGATAAGATTACATTAGGTAAGAGTTTGACCATACTTTGTTCCCCCATCATCCAATTTGTCCCCTTAAACCTTAATTGACACAAAATAACACAAAAATCTCTCTCTCCCTCCCTTTAATGTGGACGCCATTTTCAAGCACACACACACTCATATTCTTATTTTCACTCATCCTATTCTCTCTCTAAAACCCTCATCCTTTCATTTCTCTCTAAAAGTCTCATCTTCTTCTCCATTTTCTTCTTCCTTTCCTCACCACCACCACCCAAAACCACTCACTTAGCCCTTCAAAGATCACATCTTTTGGTCTTTCGAGACAAGATCTAAACACTACAAGACTCATTTTCAAGAGAACTCAAGAGTTCTCTCCTTGCTCATTCAAAACTGCAACCATCATCAGCCAAGGAGGAGTCTTCTTCATCTTCTTCTCCTTCCTCAAAGATGCCATTTTCCAAGCTTAGGTAGTGATCTTCATCTTTTTGTTTTGTTTACTCAAGAAAGCTTGAAGCTTGGTTCTCTTCATGACTAAGATCTTTGAGTGAAAACTTGAGGAAATCTTTCATGCTCTTCATGAGCAAAATTTTCTATTTTTGGTTAAATATGCTCTTGATGTTTTTCAAGTGTTCTTAAGTTTCTACTTTTAGAAAAATATGTTCTTGATGTTCTTCAAGTGTTCTTAAGTTTTTACTTTTGAAAAGTATATTCTTATAGTTGAGTGTTCTTGATGGTATCTTGTTTGAAGTTCCTCCTTTTCTTATGATGAGCTGATGATTGGAAACGCCTTATCTTTTTATGTTTTTCATGATTTGATAAGACTACGCACATTCTAAAAGCCTTAAACTTTAAAAATTTTGCTTCTTGATACACAAAAAGTGGCGCAAGTTTTAGTGCCATCATAAAGTTTTCTTTTGTTTTGTTTTGAAGACAAGAATACATGTAAAAGTCTAAGCTTTTTGGCATCATAAGCCTTTTTGAGTTAGAAAATTATATCTTGTCACTTTATGTCTTAAAAATCAAACCTTAAAGAAAAGACTTTTCATAAAGTTTCAAACTTTAATCAAGAATGAGACCTTTAAGTCATAAAAGTGCTATTTTATAACATTTCATTCATAAAGTTTAGATCTTGAACCAAAATAATGCTAGAAAGTGTTAGCTTTTATAAAGATTAAGACTTTTTAACCTTAAAGTAATGTTTCATATCACTATTTGATAAAGTAGGAAGCTTTTTAATGTAGAGATAATTTTAAGTCACAAATTGAGACCTTGATGGTCTTAAAATAATTAAGTGAGTCAACTTTCATAAAGAACAAGACTTTTTAGTTAAAAAGCTAGCAACTTGTACCATTATTTCATAAAGATCTAATCTTTAAGATAAAAGCTTGAAGCTTTGTAATTTGATTAAGTCAAAATCACCCTTGGTGTTTAGTGAACATGGTGTTGTTGGGTACATGATGTGGTTATGCATCATCATGACCCAAGGATTAGAGGGATCTCGAACTCCTTGGGAACAGAAGTATGATTAGGGCCTCTAAGCATACCATAAACCTAGGAATCATTAAGTACACCATCTCAAGGAAAGGAAACAATTGCTTAACTTAATTAATTGGATCAAGTGTTCCATAAGATATGAACCCAAGTGAAGAATAATTTCATATGAGAGCTAAGTAACTAAAAGACCACATACACATATCCTAACTATGTGATTCTCTCATGGGTAACCATGAGAAATCATATGATGATTCATAATACTCTTCACAAAGAATAACACAACTATGAACCCCCTTTAGGGTATGAATGTATGATGCCATTTAGCATGATGAATGACAAGTTTGATTGACCTCTGTCTCATGATTGAATGATGAGTATGATGATATGATACAGATATGATGAACTATCGGTTGAAAGTTTTTGATTAGCATTTTGGGGAAGCTCCGGTCTAGCCGTTATGCTATCGGATTTTCGTCAAAATTATGGACTTAGTCATATCATTACATGTGTTTAGTGAAAGAGGAACTATGCATGTGAAGTATAATGATAAGAAAAGAATTGATGGGACATGACCTTTCAATCACTTCGGTAAGGGAAGTGTGAGACGGCGATCCACAAAAACTCAAGGAATCTCTACGAGGGAGGCAAGGATGACATGGAGGACCCTCCAACTTAGAGGTAACCAATATCGACTTAGTCTAATTCGGTTAGTACTACATGACGATGGTCATGGAATGAGCTCATGTCCAAAAGTAGTCTATTTCAAAGGAAAAGTAAAAGAACATTAAGCACATGCTAAAAACGAAAGTCAAAGTAGGACCATGGTCAAGTTGATGAGTTGCATAGCCATGCATGTTATTATATTACTTGTGTGCATTATGAATGTATATTATGTATATTAGCATATATGCCTATGTATGACACTATGGATATGATGATAAATTTAAAAGTAACTCACTTCGGGATTTATGTTCTCTGAAACCATTAAAATTGAACTTATACCTGTCTACTATTTTTATAATTAAACCCAAAGTGATTGGGATGATGACGATGATACTGTGTTTGTCTAGTCGCGATCATACTGAGAAATTTAGTATTTCTCATTCCTATGTTTTTTGTGTCGTCTTCAGAGGATGTCAACGTCGGGCACGGTGGTGATCTATATTGTGTTCCTGGTATGGCGTTGGCGCTTTGACCCGATGCTGAACGCCTCCGTGCTATCGGCGAGCACAGCGATGAGGGTCTACATCTTCCACGGCCGCCAGTTTTAGACTCATGTGATGAGCCCATTTTTCTGACCGCATCAGCCATTTGGCGAGGTTACTATAGATGACATCCGCCCCTATTTTCAGCCACCAAGATACCCCATCGACGATGTCGAGATTGACTCGGATACCCATTTGACTCCGACTGTTTCACTGGATTTCGATCCCTCGGAGCCGTCTTATCTGAGCTACCATGTGGAGAACGATCCGTTCGAGCCGTTTTATCCAACTCATTCTAGGGGATCTCACCATTCAGATTCGTCCCAGCCTTCGGTGATTTGTCTATCTTATGATTCTTCTGCTTCATCTGCTGGCTTAGCTTCACTCCTGGTTCGCGGGCATGGGTTCATTCACACCCGTGCTGTGCCCAGTGGGTGAGGATATGCTTGAAGAGGGGGACGTGGTGGTGCTTCTCCCGGTGGATATGGAAATGGTTTCCTCCCACCTGATGCTTGATGTGATGATTGCATGCAGAGCCCAGCACGAGGATAGCCCCTTTTGGTTGTAGTTAAAGGGTTATCATTCTGTTGTATGGCATGCTTGGGTAGTAGGGTTTTTTGATATATTTCCTTTTATCATGTATTTGGTAGGTTTCTTATGTAGGGCCGATGGTAGATATTGGACCCATTATTATCTTATGTATGACTCTGGTATGACTATTATCATATTATTATGGATGGCCGTGGAATGAATGTTATCTTTATCTAAGATTGTGGTTATTCTTATGGTTTGTATGTATGTTAAATGTGATGTATGAATGAGTTAGCGATGTTTGTTTTACATGTTCGCGATGCGCTCATGGCTCTCAATTTCAAAAATGGTTTACTTGTTTTGTTCCAAAAAAAAAAAAAACTTACCCTTATTTTCAGTAAAAAGTAATTTCTAAAAGGTAATGCTAGTTTCGCGAGCAAAAGTAGCAACTAGTAATTCCACAATATGACTTAAGCGTAGAATGGAACTATTAAGGTGTTACATTTTGGTATCAGAGCAGTTCGTCTTTGAAGAGCCTGGGGATGGACTGACTATGCTTCTAAGCATACGTGTTAGTTAAGTCATGCTTTGAGTCTCATCTGTATGATGAGATGTAGGAGTTAGATGTGCATGATCATCTGTTTTGAATGTGGTTAGTTGCTGGTTCACTCAACATAAATGTTGAGCTTGATCAACCCAATGTCTTCTGTCTTGTGTACTAAGAACTAATGGCTTCAGGAAGACGTGGTAGGCCTCGTAATGAGTCGGAAGGTCCCAAGGAAGTCCTAGGGACGCTCCTGAAATGGTTGATGCTATGAGGAAGCAAGCTGCTGCTGCCCATCGCATGATGGAGTGAATGGAGCAAACGGATGAGGAGAATCCTGAAGGGTACGATGGAGGAGCTGAGGTAGATCTTGAGTACCTCAAGTTTGCTGAGTTCAGGAAGGCAAATCCACCATGCTTTAGAGGGATGTACAACCCCGATTAAGTTGATGAGTGGATCAAGGCCATTAACAAGATTTTCACGGTGTTGGCCTGCACCGAGGAGCAGAAGGTAGCCTTTGCTACGTATATGGTGGAAGCTGATGCCGAGTTCTGGTGGATAAGCACAAAGAAGCTATTGGAGGGAGCCCAAACCTACATCACTTGAGAGATTTTCAAGACGCACTTTTATGAGAAGTATTTTCCTACATCCATGAGGAATGCGAAGGAGCTGGAGTTCATGAGCCTGCGTCAAGGGACCATGAATATTGCTGAGTATACGGCCAAGTTCGAAGAACTATGTAAGTTCTCGATGATTTATCAAGGGAACCCGGATGAGCATTGGAAATGTGTGAAGTTTGAAGGGGGATTGCGTGAGGAGATACTGGCATCTATAGGACCAATGAAGATCCGTGACTATGTTGCACTCGTCAATAAGTGCCGTTTGGTGGAGGATTGCAACCGTAAACTGTCTGTGGCAAGGTCCGAGGCCTATAAGAAGAAGTTGACACTACAAGGGCAGAAGTTCAAACCCCAACCCTTGAGGAAACCATTTCAAGGTAAAGGTTTCAAAGGAAAGCAACTCCAAAAGCCTACTAGGAATCCCACCAAGCCAGCGAATAGTTAAGCTTGCCCTAAGTGTGGCAAACATCATGGAGGACGCCCTTGTTTAGCTGGCTAGAATGCGTGTTTTCAATGCCAAAAGCCTAGGCATATGGCTAGAGACTGCACTGTCATTGTCCCCTGCCAACAAACCCCAACACCAAGGAAGGGTCTTTGCCTTTAATGCTGAGGAGGCCACTTGGTCCAATGATCTAATCCAAGGTAAGTGCGAGGTCAATGGTAGGACCTTAACTGTGCTATATGATTCTGGAGCTACACACTCCTTTATTTCTCATGATTGTGTAGATAGATTAGGATTGTCTGTGTCTGAGTTGCCTTATATGTTAATCGTTTCTACTCTTGCTGGGAAACCAGTTAAGACTTGTCATTGTTGCTTAAGTTGTCAATTCCAAATTGATGATAGGTCTTTCGTAGCGAATTTGATTTGTTTGCCTTTGTCTGGTTTGAATTTGATTCTAGGCATAGATTGGCTTTCGGCTAACCATGCTATGATAAATTGCTCTGAAAAATCTATTGTTCTTCCCTCTGTACCTATTAAGCCCGTGGAGCCTGTTAGTTTGTTTTTGAACTCTGTTAGGGTAGGAAGTCATGAGTTTGTTGATCAGGGATATGTTCTCCTTATGGCAAGTGAAGTGGAACTCAAGCAGGTATTGGATGAGATCCCCATAGTTAGGGAATACCTGGATGTGTTTCCTGACGATATACCCGAGTTTCCCCTGGAAAGGGAAATCGAGTTTTCTATATAGTTGGTACCGGGTGTGGGGCCAATCTCTATAGCACCGTATAGGATGTCCCTACTGGAGTTGTCGAAATTGAAGAGACAATTGGAAGAGTTATTGGAAAAGAAGTTTGTAAGACCTAGCGCCTCACCTTGGGAAGCACCAGTGTTATTTGTGAAAAAGAAGGATGGCAGTATGAGGCTATGTATGGATTATAGGCAATTAAACAAGGTGACTGTCAAGAACAAGTATCCCTTGCCTAGGATAGATGACCTCATGGACCAACTGCGAGATGCAGCTATGTTCTCTAAAATTGATCTGAGATCTGGATATTATCAGATAAGGGTAAAGGAGGAGGATACACACAAGATGACTTTTAGGACAAGGTATGGGCATTATGAGTTTACGGTGATGTCATGTGGATTGACTAATGCCCCTGCTATTTTCATGGATTATATGAACAGGATCTTTAGGCCCTATTTGGACAAGTTTGTAGTTGTTTTCATAGATGATATTCTCATCTATTTGAGAACAAAGGAGGAACATGAAGAACATTTGAAGGTTATGTTAAGGATCTTGAGGAAAAGGAAGCTTTATGCCAAGTTATCTAAGTGTGAATTCTGGATGGAGGAAGTAAAGTTCTTAGGGCATGTGGTGTCACGAGGGGGTATTGATGTGGATCAAAGTAAGATTGAGGCTGTGATGAATTAGGAGCCAACCTCAGTGACTAAGATAAGGAGTTTCTTAGGTTTAGCCGATTACTACTGCAGGTTTATAAAAAGGTTCTCCCAGATATCTTTACCCTTAACCAAGTTGACGAGGAAGGATGCCCCGTTTGTGTGGACGATGGAATGTGAGAAGAGCTTTCAGGAGCTAAACAGTAAGTTAACCTCAACCCCAGTATTAGTTTTGCCGGACCCTAGTGGACCGTTTAAGGTTTACTGTGATGCCTCTAGGAGAGGTTTAGGTTGTGTCTTGATGCAGAATAGGAATGTGGTGGCTTATACCTCTAGACAGTTGAAGCCTCATGAAGTGAACTACCCAACTCATGACTTGGAATTAGCGGCCGTAGTGTTTGCCCTGAAGATATGGAGGCATTATCCATATGATGTGAGGTTTGAGATGTTCTTTAATCATAAGAGCTTGAAGTATTTCTTTGATCAAAAGGAGCTAAATATACGCCAAAGGAGGTGGATGGAGTTTCTGAAGGATTATGATTTTGGGTTGAACTATCATCCTGGGAAAGCCAATATGGTGGCTAACGCATTAAGTCGGAAATCATTGCATGCATCATGGATGATGGTCAAGGAGGATGAGCTAGTAAGGAGCTTTAGAGACCTTAACCTTGGAGTTATGAGGACCCCCATAGTTTAAGATTGAATCAGCTTAGGGTGACAAGCGATTTCAAGAGTCAAATTGCTCAAGCCCAAGGCAAGGAAGAGGTGTTCTTGAAAACCCTAGCATTGGTGAAAGAAGGAAGGTTGAAGGGTTTTGCGCAAGGTGCAGATGGACTATGGAAATTTGAAGGAAGAGTCTGTGTACCCGCAAGAAGTGACCTCTGAAGAAGGATTTTGGAGGAGGCTCATAAGAGCCATTTCACCATACACCTTGGTGTGACAAAGATGTATCAAGACATTAAGAAGATGTTCTAGTGGCCAAGATTAAAGAGGGATGTTGCGGAGTTGGTAGGCAAGTGGTTAGTCTGCCAGAAAGTAAAGATTGAGCACCAAAAGTCCTCTAGTATATTGCAACCATTGGAAATCCCAGAATGGAAATAGGAAAGTATCTCTATGGACTTCATGATGGATTTACCCAAAACGCAAGCTAGTTTCGATGCGATATGGGTAATTGTTGACAGATTAAAGTCTGCTCACTTTTTGCCTTTCAAGCTACTTATCCTTTGGAAAAGTTAGCCCAATTGTATGTTCAAGAGATAGTAAGATTGCATGGCATACCTTCAATCATAATCTCAGATAGGGACCCGAGGTTTACCTCTAGATTCTGGGGAGCCTTGCAAAGGGCATTTGGCATGAAGCTTTGCCTAAGTACAACTTATCACCCCAAGACAGAAGGACAGTTGGAGAAGACTATCCAAACTTTGGAGGATATGTTGCAAGCTTGTGTGTTGGACAACTGAGGAAGTTGGGACAAATACTTACCTTTGATTGAGTTTGCGTATAATAATAGCTATCATGCAAGTATTGGTATGGCACCTTATGAAGTTTTGTATGGACGGAAGTGTCAATCTCCCCTGTGTTGGTTTGAATTGGGTGAGCAAAGCTTATTAGGACCTGATCTTGTGAGGCAAACCACAGAGCAAATCAGAAGGATTAAGGACAGAATCCTTGCAGCCCAGAGCCATCAAAAGAGTTATGTGAATAAGAGGAGAAAGCCTCTAGAGTTCCAAGAAGGAGAACATGTGTTCCTAAAAATCACTCCTACGACCGGCATAAGTAGAGCCATGAAGGTCAAAAAGTTAAGCCCCCATTTCCTTGGCCCTTTTCAAATTTTAAAACATGTCGGGACAGTTGCTTACCAAACGGCCTTACCTCCAAATTTGTCAAACCTTCACGACATTTTCCGTGTGTCTCAATTGAGAAAATATCATTCCGATCCTAGTCTTCTACTTGAGCCTGAAAGCATACAGTTAAGGGGGGACCTAACTTTCAATCTACCGCCGTCTCGGATTGTGGATCGTGGGGCAAAACAGTTGAGGAGTAAGACGGTACCCTTGGTCAAGTGGGGTAGAGGAAATATGGAAGAATATATGTGGGAGTTGGAGGCCAAAATGAAGAATGAGTATCCAAATTTGTTTACAGGAAACGAATTTTGAAGGCCAAATTCTTTTTAAAGGTGAGGAGAAATGTAACATCCCCAATTTCGTGTTATGCTAAATTACCTCAATAACCTTGAGTAATTAGGCACTTAATGAGAAATTATGAGATTATAGCTTAATTAACGGGTTAACAAAGAGTTTATGAGTTAACGAAGAGTTTATGAAAGTCAAGAGAATATTTAATCGAGATTAGATAATCTCTACTTAAGCAAGTCAGACTCTTGATATTTTAATTAAGCACTAATCGCCCTTAATTAGCTTAATCGAGTTTGATTAAGGTTAATCGCAAGATTAAATTTTATTAATTATGTTCTTGTATGTTAATCACTAATCTTTGCTTAATCATCTTAATTAAGTTATATGAGCACTTAATCACATGATTAAATTCAAATTTAGTCAACTAGACAATAAAACAAAGAGTAATGTCATAAAAGCATAAACCATGAGATAAGACTACTTTATGTAAAAGTTTGACCATGCTTTGTTACCTCATCATCCAATTTGTCCTCTTAAACCTTAATTAGCAAAAAATAACACAAAAATCTCTCTCTTCCTCCCTTTAATGTGAATGCCACTTTCAAGTGCACACACACACACACACTCAGATTCTCATTTTCACTCATCCTATTCTCTCTCTAAAACCCTCATCCTTTCACTTCTCTCTAAAAGTCTCATCTTCTTCTCCATTTTCTTCTTCCTTTCCTTACCACCACCACCCTAAACCACTCACTTAGCCCTTCAAAGATCACATCTTTTGGTCTGTGGAGACAAGATCTAAACACTGCAAGACTCATTTTCAAGAGAAATCAAGAGTTCTCTCCTTACTCATTCAAAATCGCCACCATCATCAATCAAGGAGGAGTCTTCTTCATCTTCTTCTCCTTCCTCAAAGAACCAAGCTTAGGTAGTGATCTTCATCTTTTTGTTTTGTTTACTCAAGAAAGCTTGAAGCTTGGTTCTCTTCATGACCAAGATCTTTGAGTGAAAACTTGAGGAAATCTTTCATGCTCTTCATGAGCGAAAGTTTCTATTTTTGGTTAAATATGTTCTTCAAGTGTTCTTAAGTTTCTACTTTTAGAAAAATATGTTCTTAATGTTTTTCAAGTGTTCTTAAGTTTCTACTTTTGAAAAATATGTTCTTATTGTTGAGTGTTCTTGATGGTATCTTGTTTGAAGTTCTTTCTTTTCTTATGATGAGTTAATGATTGGAAAAGCCTTATCTTTTTATGTTTTTCATGATTTGATAAGACTATGAACATTCTAAAAGCCTTAAACTTTAAAAAGTTTGCTTCTTGATACACAAAAAGTGGCGCAAGTTTTAGTGTCATCATAAAGTCTTCTTTTGTTTTGTTTTGAAGACAAGAATATATGTAAAAGTCTAAGCTTTTGGGCATCATACGCCTTTTTGAGTTAGAAAATGATATCTTGTCACTTTATATCTTAGAAATCAAACCTTAAAGAAAAGACCTTTCATAAAGTTTCAAACTTTAATCCAGAATGAGACCTTTAGGTCATAAAAGTGTTGTTTTATAACATTTCATTCATAAAGTTTAGATCTTGAATCAAAACAATGCTAGAAAGTGTTAGCTTTTATAAAGATTAAGACTTTTTAACCTTAAAGTAATGTTTTAATATCACTGTTTGATAAAGTAGGGACCTTTTTAATGTAGAGACAACTTTAAGTCATAAGGTTAAGACCTTGATGGTCTTAGAATAATTAAGTGAGTCAACTTTCATAAAGAACAAGACTTTTTAGTTAAAAAGCTAGTAACTTGTACCATTATTTCATAAAGATCTAATCTTTAAGATAAAAGCTTGAAGCTTTGTAACTTGATTAAGTTAAAATCACCCTTGGCGTTTAGTGAACATGGTGTTGTTGGGTTCATGATCTGGTTATGCATTGTTATGACCCAAGGATTAGAGGGATCTCGAACTCCTTGGGAACAGAAGTATGATTAGGGCCTCTGAGCATACCATGAACCTAGGTATCACTAAGTACACAATCTCAAGGAAAGAAAACAATCACTTAACTTAATTAATTGGAACAAGTGTTCCATAAGACATGCACGCAAGTGAAGAATAATTTCATATGAGAGATAAGTAACTAAAAGGCCACATACACATATCTTAACTATGTGATTCTCTCATAGGTAACCATGAGAAATCACTGTCTGATTCGGCATGATGAATGACAAGTTTGATTGAGCTCTGTCTCATGATTGAATGATGAGTATGATGATATGATACAGATATGATGAACTATCGGTTGAAAGTTTTTTATTAGCATTTTGGGGAAGCTCCAGTCTAGCCGTTATGCTATCGGATTTCCGTCGAAATTATGGACTTAGTCATATCATTACATGTGTTTAGTCAAAGAGGAACTATGCATGTAAAGTATAATGATAAGAAAAGAATTGATGGGACATGACCTTTCAATCACTTCGGTAAGGGAAGTGTGAGACGGCGATCCACAAAAACTCAAGGAATCTCTACGAGGGAGGCAAGGATGACATGGAGGACCCTCCAACTTAGAGGTAACCAATATCGACTTAGTCTAATTCGGTTAGTACTGCATGACGATGGTCATGGAATGAGCTCATGTCCAAAAGTAGTCTATTTCAAAGGAAAAGTAAAAGAACATTAAGCACGTGCTAAAAACGAAAGTCAAAGTAGGACCATGGTCAAGTTGATGAGTTGCATAGCCATGCATGTTATTATATTACTTGTGTGCATTATGAATGCATATTATGTATATTAGCATGTATGCCTATGCATGACACTATGGATATGATGATAAAGTTAAAAGTAAGCCGCTTTGGGATTTACGTTCTCTGAAACCATTAAAATTGAACTTATACCTATCCACTATTTTTATAATTAAACCCGAAGTGGCTGGGATGATGACAATGACATTGTGTTTATCTAGTCGCGATCCTGCTAAGAAATTTAGTATTTCTCATTCCTACATTTTCCGTGTCGTCTTTAGAGGATGTCGACGTCGAGCACGGTGGTGATCTACATTGAGCTCCCGGTGTGGCATTGGCTTTTTGACCCGGTGCTGAACGCCTCCGTGCTGTCGGTGAGTGCAGCGATGAGGATCTACATCTTCCATGACCATCGGTTTCAGACTCCCGTGATGAGCCCATTTTTTCAACCGCATCAGCCATTTGGCAAGGTTACTATGGATGACATCCGCCCCTATTTTCAGCCACCGAGATACCCCATCGACAATGACGAGACTGACTCGGATACCCATTTGACTCTGACTGTTTCACTGGATTCCGATCCCTCGGAGCCGTCTTATCCGAGTTACCATGTGGAGACCGATCCGTTCGAGCCGTTCTATCCGACTCATTCTGGGGGATCTCACCGTTCGGGTTCATCACAGCCTTCGGTGATTCGTCTATCTTCTGATTCTTCTGCTTCATCTGCTGGCTTAGCTTCACCCCCGGCTCACGGGCATGGTTCATTCGTACCCGCACTGTGCCCCGTGGGCGAGGACGTGCTCGCAAAGGGGGACGTGGTGGTGCTTCTCCCAGTGGATACGGGAACGGTTTCCTCTCGCCTGATGCTTGATGTGATGATTGCATGCGAAGCCGAGCACGAAGATAGCCCCTTTTGGTTGTAGTTAAAGGATTAACATTCTGTTGTATGGCATGCTTGGGTAGTAGGGTTTTCTGATATATTTTCTTTTATTATGTATTTGGTAGGTTTCTTGTGTAGGGCCGATGGTAGATATCGAACCCATTATTATCTTATGTATGACTCTGGTATTACTATTATCATATTATTATGGATGGCTGTGGAATGAATGTTATCTTTATCTAAGATTATGGTTATTCTTATGGTTTCTATGTATGTTAAATGTGATATATGAATGAGTTAATGATGTTTCTTTTACACGTTCACGATGCGCTCATGGCTCTAGATTTCAAAAATGGTCTACTTGTTTTGTTCAAAAAAAAACTTACCCCTATTTTCAGTAAAAAGTAATTTCTAAAAGGTAATGTTAGTTTCGCGAGCAAAAGTAACAGCTAGTAATTCCACAATATAACTTAAACATAGAATGGAACTATTAGGGTGTTACAATCGTGACTAGACAAACACTATGTCATCGTAATTGTTCTAGCCATTGCAGGTTTAATTATAAAAATAGTGGACATGCATAAGTTCAATTTTAGAGGTTTTGAAAACATAACTTCTTAAAGCGGGTTACTTTTAAGCTTAACATCATAATCATAATATCATACATAAACATACATATGAAAGTATGAAATAAACATTCATGATGCATATGGACAATATAGATACATGCGCTGTCATATAACCTCATAGACTTAACCATGGTTTTACTTTAACTTTACTTTCTTTCTTAGCACGTGCTTAATATTCTTTACTTTTCCTTTGAAATAGACAGCTTTCGAATATAAGCTCATTCCATGACTATCGTCACGCAGTAATAAACTAAATCAGATTAAGCTGATAATGGTTGTCTCTAAGTTGGAGGGTCCTCCATGTCATCCTTGCCTCCCCCATAAAGGTTCCATGAGTCTTTGTAAATCATCATCTCTCACTTCCCCTACTGAAGTGATTGAAGGGTCATATCTCATTATTTCTTTTCTTATCATTATACTTTATATGCATAGTACTTCTTGACAAGACACATGTAGACATGCAATGATATGACTAAGTCCATAATTTTGACAGAAATCTGGCAGCATGACGGGTAGACTGGAGCTTCCCCAGAATGCTAATCATGAAATTTTCAACCAACAATCCATTATATCCATCTCATATCATCATATCAATCATTCAATCATGAGACAATGCTTAATCAAACTTGTCATACATCATGCCTAATGGCATCATACATTCTTACCCTAAGAGGGTTCATACTTGTGTTATTCTTTGTGGAAGTCTTATGAGCCATGATATGGTTTTTCATGTCTACTCATGGGAGAACCACATAGTTAAAATAAATGTATGTAGTCTTTTAACTACTTAGTCCTTATGTGAACTTACTTTTTACTTGTGTACATGTCTTATGGAATACTTGTTCAAGTTAACTAAGTTAGGTCATTATTTCCTTTCATTGAGATATTGCACTTAGTGATTCTTAGGTTCATGATATACTCAGAGGCCGTAATCATACTTCTGTTCCCAAAGGATTTCGAGATCCTTCTAGTCCTTGGGTCATGACAATGCACAACCACACTCATGAACCCATCAACACCATGTTCACCAATCATCAGAGGATAGTTTTTATTCTTGCGAGTTATAAAATTCAAAATTTAGTTCTAGTTTCATCTTTATGATTATAAAGTTGCATATCTTATGAATGTAATTTTAAAGTTTTTAGCCTTTAGGGACACATGAGTCTCTAGAAATATATTCTTCTCTTAAAGATTCAACCTTTATAAGATAATTATACAAGATGCTAGCTTTATGATTTAAAAGTGTTATTCTTTAAGAAAGTTGACACTTTAGGCATTATTATGACTCAAGATACACACATAAATTAAAAGTTGCAAGTCAACACTTTTAGGACTAATAAGTGACACCTTGAAGAAAGCTTAGAACCGTATTCAACATTTTCATCTCAAGGTTCAACCTTTACAAGATTAAAGTGAAAATCCTCCACTTTATGACTTAAGATTACTTTCTTGATTAAAGTTTGAGACTTTATGAAAGGTCTGGTACTCAAGATTCTATTTTTAAGATATGAAGTGACAAGTTCTCATTTTTGTGACTTAAAAAGCTTCTTGTTCCATAAAGCTTAAACTTTTACACATATTCTTATCATCAAGAAAGACAAAATAAAACTTTAGAGAGGCACAAAACTTGCGCCACTTTTAAGGTTGCTTGGAATAAACATTTTTGAAGTTTCATGCATCAAGAATGTTCTTAGTCTTATCAAATCATGAAAAAGTGGTAAAGATGACAACTTTTCCAATCATAAGCATCATCATAAGAAAATAAACAACTTTTAAACCAACACCACCAAGAATATCATTCTTTTTCCAACAACTCACAAGAGACATCAAGATCTCAAGCATCAAGAAAGAAAAATAGAAACTTTGAATCATTTCAAGAAAGGAACTTTAAAAAAAATCATGAACAACTCATGAATATATTGTACTAAAAATGGAAACTTTTGCTCATGAAGAGCATGAGAGTTTTTCTCAATCTTTCACTTGAAGATCTTGGTCATGAGAGGAACCAAACTTCAAGTTTTCTTGAGTAGATAAAAGAGAAGAGTTAAGATCACTACCTAAGCTTGAAAATGGCGAGTTCTTGAAGGTGAAACAAGAAGATGATGGATCCCCAAGATGATGAAAGTGGTGGCCTTGCAAAGAGAATGAGAGAGCTCTTGAGTTCTCTTGAAAATGAGGCTTGCAATGTATAGATCTTATCTCCAAAGACCAAAAGATGTCATCTTTGAAGGGCTTACTGAGAGTTTTTGGTTATGTTGGTTGTGGAGAAAGGAAAAATAAGATAAAGAAGAATAAAGAAAGTATAGAGAGAAGTTGTAGAATAAGAGACTTAGAGAGAGAGTGAAGAGTCACAAAATGAAAGATGGATGTGCATGTGTGGGGGTCACCATAGCTTATTAGACAAGCTGGGAGAGATATTTTGCTTCACTTTTGTATTAATTAGTTATTAAGAGGACAAATTGGATGATAAGGGGACAAAGCATATACAACCTCTTACCAAAAAATACTCTTGTCCCATGCTTTATAGTTTTATGACATCACTCTTTGCTTTATTGTCTAGTTAACCAAATTTAAATTTAATCATGTGACTAAGTGCTTTTGTAACTTAATTAACTTAATTAAGCAAGGATTATTGATTAACGCATGTGATCATGTTTAGCAAAAATTAATCCTATGATTAAGTTTAATTATCCTTAATTAAATTCTATTAAGCTAGTTATGTCTGATTAGTGCTTAGTTAAGCTATTAAGGATTTGATTTGCTTAATTAGAGATTCTCTAATCTTAATTAAGCATTCTCTTAACTTTTCTCCTCATAATTAACTCATAATGACTTCATTACTCCCTTAATTAAGCCTTAATCTCATAATTTCTCATTAAGTGCCTAATTACTCAGCCTAATTACTCAGAGTTACTGAAGTAATTTAGCACAACAGAAAATTGAGGATATTACAAATATGCCAAATGCCCCCCTAAGTTCAAGGTGCTTAAGTGTTGGTGCCCAAACCAAAATTTACCATTTTTTCTTCTTTTTACACTTATACATTTGTTCCTAAGGCCCAAAAAGGTATTCCTAACCATATGTATACTTTTATACACCCAAACAAACAAGAGAAAGACTTTAAGGAAATCTCCAAAACTTATTCTAAAATAAGGATCAAAGTTAACATCTCAATTTAAACCAGGATATTACAAGACTAACAGTACAAGATGAGCTAATAACACACCAAACAACACAAATAAAGCATATCAAAAAAGCAGTTACACATTACTACTACCCACATAGTATCCCAATTTCAATCATCAACAATAATAGTTTGTTTTTTTATTTCTTGATTAGTTCAACAAAACAGGCTCAACACTTTGTATCAAGTGTGGACCAATTTAGTCTAATACATTGAAAGTAAACAAAAGGCACACCTAGAGTAGGATGATAGTAAAATAAATAACCACCCGCCTAATTATTAGCGATAACAAATAAACATCTAAAATGTACAAACATAATGAAGAAGATAAAGTAGTTTTATTAGTAAAAAATAAATAAACAAAAAAGACATTCAAACAATATAAATGAGCTTAGGACCAATTCCTAACCATAAGGATCGGAACCACTTTCACCCTAGATAAAAATATGCATGCAGGATTAGACATGGTGGCCAATCAAATTCAACTCCCACTTGTTTTCTATCTACTTCTCTGCACCCAAATAAAATTAAATAGAGATAAATAAACATCACATGCAAAATAAAAAGAACAATAAGGAAAAGCAATAGAGCTACAAGCAACAATAAGGAAAAGCAAAGAGAACTACAGTTTATGGCATGTGCAAGCTGAGTGTGCAAAGAGTGGAGGAGCCTTCAAGCTGAGTTGGAAAAGAATGAGGGTGCAGCAATAGCGATAGGGACTTGCAGTGGACGATGACTGCACTATCACAATAGTGACGATAATGGAAGGAAGTAGGCGTAAGCTGTGAGGGTGGTAAGGGAAGAGGCAATAGTGTTGGCGTTGAGGTGAGGGAGGCAAGTTTAGGCGAGAAAGAGAAAGGTTGGGTTAGTTTCTTTAAGTCATGTTATTCTTTTTAATTGAAATTTAGTCATAGCCTTCCTTTTTAATCCAATGGCTAATAAGTCATCCTCTCATCTCTCATATAAGAATGTCTTTCTCACTAGATATATGCGCAAGACAATAATGGGTTTGATATATTTCATATGGCACTATCTTAGTGTTAGGACAAAATTTGAGTGATGTTTCGACAATGTTGAAAAGGATTGAAGTTTGGGTAATAAGCTTGGTCGAAAATGGGAGAAAAAAGATCGATGTTGTCAAGCCATAAGTTGAAGCAAAAAAGCAAGGTTTGGATTTCAGATCTAATCGAATATTAGCGATGTCGAATCGAATTATGGAACAATAAGTTGTAGCAGTTCAAGACAGATCAAGTTTGGATAAAGAAAGGTTTCAAGAAGGATGCTGAGCATGGGAAATCAGGGGCCCCCACACACGATCTTCAAACATGGATATAGGTTAAGTCGAACGTGAATGAATGTGGTTTTCAAGGTTGAAACTGAAGAACATGGGGTTAATAGGCTTGGTTTCGAGGAATCTTTTTCTCTATAAATAGGGGAATTGGACTGTAGTTTAGGATAGACTTTTACATACTTGAAACACCTCAAAACTCTACTAAAATGTTCACTTTGATATTGAAGAGTATGTAGAAACTCAAGCAAATATCCTCTTTATCTTTATTTCCTTTTACCATTGGGTCTTGTTTTTGCATTTGACATTAGTAATTCTTGTTTGTGAATATTTTATTTCTTATTGTCACTTTGTCATTTTCATTTTACTTTATTTAAATTCTATTTATCTCTCATAATTTGACACTTTCAAATTCTAAGAATCCATCAAAGGAATAGCTTCCATTCCCTGAATTGAGACTCATGAGGCAAATTGAGAAATGTCAATTTATTTGTTTTATCGATGAAAAATCAAGTAAACAAATTGGCACGCCCGGTGGGACCAAAAAGGAAAAGGTGTTACAAAAAATAGAAAAATCAAATTAATCATAGTATATGATTTTGAGGAGTGGCACTATTGTGTCTAGTATAGCAAGATCAAAAACACCATCATCTATGAATTCTTCCTCAACTGATGAAGTGAACAACGGGGGAGAGTAGTCCCCTGTTGCTACTCAGCCATTAGAACCAATTTTGGCTACAGTAGCCATTATTAGGCGAGCAACAAGTACTCAAGCACCAAGTAGCATGTGTACAATGGCCATGAGCACAATGCCAATGTATGGCTTGCCACCTGGTTTTGTACCACTAGTGACTACGCAAGCTCAAACGCAACCAGGATTGGGGGCAATTACAATGACATTTCAAAATCTATTGTACACTAACACTATTATGACCAATTTATCCCCTTTTAGGTCACTGTTAGGGCCTTTAGTAGGCCTAGGATAGAATGTGGGGAATACCTTGATAGGCCCTATATACCCAAACATGCCTAGGTTGATGCCACTAACCACACCCTCATATACTAATGAATCACTGGCCACTTTTTGACAATAGCTTGAGGAAAGCCATCACAAATTAGTTAACATGTTAACTCACCCGATGGCTACTATGATAACACCCTTATTAGAATCGAGTAACACTAGCTATGAACAGCTAGCTCAATAGGTCAATTGTATAACTTCAATAGCCGATGCTGTAGATGAGCATGTTGACCAGGCTAGAGTAAATGTTGAAAATGTCGACCAGGGAAAGGTTCTTCCACCCCCACCAAAGAATCAAATACTCGACAGTGACATTTATTTTGTAAATTGAGGACAAAACACTAACCAAATGCTTCAAAGGTTAAGACAAAAATAATGTTGGAGGGCATCAAAACCTAACTAAGGCAGTAGAATAAGTCTTAAACCAATTTGATTTGAATGTGGGATATGTAAACCGACCTTATTTTGTTGCTATATTCCTTGACTATGTGCAGAAAGTAGAGCTTCCTCAAGGATACAAGGCACCTAAGTTACTGACTAAATTTTCAGGGGAAAATGGGGAGTCTACGATTGAGCAGTATTGTAGACTAATGTCACCATATGCTCAAGATGCCGTGCATAACAAGAATGCTACCAAATTATACAAAGTGCAAAAGGATGCTAAAGCTGAAAAAGAAAAAGAAAAGATCGAACAAGAAAGGAAAGAAATCGAGAAAACATTAGTTGAGAGAGAAGCCAATGTGGTGAAGCTAAGGAGGGATATTGCTGGAAACAAAAAATTATCATGGATATTGAGAAAATGGGGCCAAATATTATGCAACCCAGTTGGGTACTAACCAAAAGGTGAAGATATTTGTAGTTGACCAGAAGCCAGAAGGGATGCAAATGAAAACTCAAGTGCCCCCATTAAATGTAGTGAACAACAAATTGATACACAACACAAGGAAGGCCCCAAGATCTTACATCCAGATGCCCCAAAAGAAGAAAGCAAAGTGGGTAAAACCTTGTTATCATAATATTCCATTAGCTAACCATGTGTGGCAAAGAAAAGAGCATATGCAGCCACAGGTTAATCCAAACAGATTAATCTATTACCCTGTACAATAGTATCAAGGATCGATGTACCAACCTAGGGCACAAGAGCGAGTGAATCGACAGGCAACCGAGAAATATCCAAAATACATCCCTCAAAATGATTTCCAGGTTCAGTCCTGAGCAATTCCCACTCAACAACCTAATCCAATGATGGTTCTGAAAACTCATTCCTCTTCTAAGCCCATTAAGTAAAAACAAGATCGTTGACTAAAGAGAATTAAAGATTTTGGATTTGATGACGAGGATGACTTCTTAATAGACAACTTTGAGACTGGATTCAATGATGACTTAGAGATCATTTTGGGAGCAAACTTTATCAAAATGGTAACAATATTGCCTATAGAATTTGGGGATGCATCAGAATCAAGAAATCAACATGATTATTGCTTCGACTTATTCCTAGGACAAGAGTGTCTCTTCCTTGATGAAGACTCTAATGACAATGTGATATTTGAAAAACTTAATGAGGTTATGACGGCACATCTTTCACTACTACACATAAAAGCTAACATACCAGGAAAAATGGTCAATCATCTTTTCGTAGACGAAGGAGCCGCTATCAATCTTCTGCCTAAATCTATGTTGATCAAGTTTGGTAAGACTGTTGATCAACTCATCAAGGCAAACATAATGGTCATCAACTTCACAAGGAAGACCTTAATTGTCAAGAGAATGATCATGTGAATGTAAGGGTTAGAAGTGTTGATAGAATCACCTCATTTATTGTGGTGACTTCAAAAGCTAGATACAATGCTTTGTTAGGAAAGGAATGGATCTATGGTGTAGGGGTAGTACCCTCAACACTCCATCAAAAATTGATTATTTGGAATAGTTAAGGCAATGTCAAGGAGATGTATGCTAATAATAGTCCATGTTACTTTCAACAAGCTCATGCTGACTTCAAAGTTTATAATCCTAAGGTGAAGACTCTATTTATAGACACTAGCACCTTTGACCCTAATCTTATAAAGGGGTGCTATTTTGGGTTCAATGGTTTATATTTTGTGAGGTAGGATCAACCAACAAGGAAACGTAGACCATGGATCTGATGAGCCACTTGGCTCAATTGTCGGCATATATGGCCGACAAGTAGTTATGTATAGGAGAAGTAGGTTTAGATTACATTTTTCATTCCAGTCCTTTAAGATTTGAGCATCCTTTAGAAGAAAAAATAAAAAGAGTCCAAGTACAAGATCCACTTAAGGAAGTCAATTTGGGAAAAAATGGTGAATATCGACCTACTTTTGTTAATAGTTTAATTGCTTTAGGTTTTACAAGAGCTTTCATTGAAGTCCTGAAAAAATACAAAATTATTTTGCATGGAAATATGAAGAAATCTCTAGGCTAAGTTGAACATTAGTCGAGCATAAGCTTTTAATGAGAACAAATGTTCGACCTATAAAACAAGCACCCAGGAGGTTTTCCCTAGACATTGTGTCGAAAGTGAAAGAAGAAATCCAAAGATTATTAATGGCCAAGTTCATTCAAACTACCAGGTATGCTGATTAGATCTCTAACATAGTTCCTATTTTATAAAAGAATAGTAAGCTTAGGATTTGCATTGATTTTCAAATTTTAAATAATGCCACACCAAAAGATGAATATCCTATATCTATTGCAGATATGTTAGTAGATTCAGTTTATGGCCATGAAACCTTAAGTTTCCTTTATAGGTATTCGGGATATAATAAAATTTTTATTGCGGAAGAGAACATGTCGAAAACAGCATTTTGATGCTTAGGTGCCATTGGCACATATGAGTCATGCCTTTTGGGCTTAAAAATACTAGAGCCACATATCAATCGGGCATGAACACAATATTCCATGAATACATTAGCAAGTTCATGAAAGTATATATTGATGATGAGGTCATCAAATCCAACACCAAAAATATCCATCTAGACAACTTAAGATTGGCTTTTGAAAAAATGTGTAGGCATAGTTTGAAAATGAATCCATTAAAATGTGCATTTAGTGTGTCTACAGAAAATTTCCTTGGATTTCTCATTCACAAAAAAAGGATCAAAGTTGATAAGAACAAAGCAAAAGCCATAATAGAAGCAAAACCTTCATCAAACAAAAAAAAGTTATAGGTCTTCCTCAGCACAACAACTATTTGAGAAGATTCATTTCAAACCTATCAGGAAAAATGAAGGTTTTTGCTCTGTTGATCAAGCTTAAGAAAAAAGAAGACTTTCCTTGGACACGAGCATCAAGAGGCATTTGATCAAATCAAGGCGTATTTGGCCAAAATCCTAATCATGGCTCTTCTAAGGCATGGAAAACAAATAAAGCTATACATTTCAGCATCAAAAACAATGATAAGCACTATGCTAGCACAAGATAATGAAGATGGTGCCGAAAGATTAGTATGCTACCTTAGCCAAACACTAGTAGATGCCGAAACTAGATATAGCCCGATTGAAAAATTATGTTTAACCTTATATTTTTCTTATACAAAACTCAAATATCATTTTGATTCCATGTGATGTTTTTGTTATTTCTCAATTTAATGTCATTAAGTACATGTTTTCTTCCCCCATGTTGCATAATAGAGTTGGAAAATGGATGTTACCTTTCACAAAATTTTCACTTCATTTTGTCCCAACCAAAAAGCTAAGGGGACAAGTCTTGGCCTATTTCTTAGTCAACCATCTAGGGCTTCAAATTGAAGAAGTTAACCTAATCGAAACAAAGCCCTGGAGGTTATACTTTGACAACTCAAGACATCAAATAGGGGTTGGGATTGGAATTTTGCATATATCCACAATAGGAGATCCCACTAAATTCCTTTTTGAAATTGACAAAAATTGTTCTAATAACAAAGTTGAATATGAAGCTTTAATATTGGGACTAGAAATATTAATTGAAAAAGGAATTAAAACTATCAAAATCATGGGAGATTCCCAATTGGTTATCAAACAAGTGTCCAAAGAATTTAAATTTGTAAGAAAAAACTTAATTAAGTATTTATCATTTGCCCTAAGGGTACTTGATAAATTTGATGATGTTACCATCTGATACATACCTAGGGAAGAGAATTTGAAGCTAACGAACTTACCTAATTAGCTTCGAGATGCAAAATTAACATTTCAATGTTAAAAAAGCTGATTAAGTTAAAGGGAAATTGTGCCCCTGTCAAGGAACAAGAAGTATATTTGCTTGGTCAATTAAATTCCTGAAATTGGAGAAGACCTATTGTCGAATTCTTGAAAGACCCAATGCAACTGTCAACAAAAAAACTAAAAATAGGACTTTGAACTATGTAATTTTAGGAGACTCTTTGTTTAGAAAGTCTGTCGATGGAAATTTATTAACTTGCCTAAGTGAATCAGAAGGCCTTAGCCGAGTTCACAAAAAGATATGCAGGGCTCATCTAGCTGGAGAAAAAATGAAGTGGGTTTTGTATAGACAGAGAGTATATTGGCCATCAATGGTTAAAGACTGTTTTGAATTCATAAAGTCGTGTAAGGAATGTCAAAAGCATGGTCATATTCAACACGTACCAGCTATAGATCTACATTTGATTGTGAAACCATGACCTTTTCGAGGATGGGCTCTCAACTTAATCGGGCAAATTAATCCCCCTTAATCAAAGGGACATAAATATATTTTAGTGGTTATAGATTATTTTACAAAGTGGGTCGAAGCAATACCACTTAAAGAAGTAACCTAAACCAAGATCATTGACTCCATCGAGGAACATATTGTACATAGGTTTAGGATCCCCTAAACATTAACAACTTACTAAGGAATAATGTTTATTGGTCAAAGGGTGTTAGAATATGGTGAAAATAGACAAATAAAAATGATTACTTCTACATCCTATTATGCTCAAGCATATGGTCAGGTTGAAGCTGTTAATAAGTCGATAATTACTTTGATGAAAAGGAATATTGATCAACATCTAAGAAATTGGCGTAATTTGTTAAGCCAAATGTTATGGGCATATTAGAATTCACCCAAGGATGCAATAGGTACCACACCCTTCAAACTTGTTTACGAGCACGATGCAGTCTTGCCTATTGAAATTAATCTACAAAGAATTCAAGACGACTTGCCTGTCAAAGATTACTAGAACGCGTTGTTTAATGAATTAAATGAGTTAAAGGAAGAAAGGCTCAACTTGCTAAAGAGATTAATTCGACAAAAAGAATTAATTGCTGAAAATTATAGTCATTGAGTTAAGTCAAAATCGTTCAATATGGGTGATTTGGTTTGGAAAGTTATTTTACGAATTGATAAGAAGTCCAGAACACTTAGCAAGTGGTCACCAAACAAGAAGGGTCCTTCTAAAATTAAAAAGATTTTTTTAAGGAAATGCCCATGCACTACTCAACATTAACAATGGCTTAAGAATTGCATCGATAAATAGGAAATATCTAAAGTAGTATAAGCTAGTAACATATGCGATAAAGATCCGTCAATAGGTGTGCTTACAAAAGTTTCAAAAGCCATGCAGGGCTCAAAATGATGCCTTTAAAAGCCAAAGGAATCCATATACAACTTTGAAAGAAAAGCAATGAGAAAACTATGTTAAAAAGGCCCTTGACAACTAATTTCAGGTCTTCTTTCTATCGAGCTAGATTCTCCTTTGAAGATTGAGCCTCATCCAAAGGTTTTTGAGCCTCTTCAATAATTGTTGCATTTTCCTGGCGCTAGGATTGTTTCTTGGAAAGCTTGCCTCTGCCTTAATAATGTCAACTCAAAGCTTACCAATAGCCTTGTCAAGTTTCTCCTTTTTCTCTTTCAAATCCCTTAATCTCTATTCAATGGCAGAAATTTCAGAAGCTATGTCCTACACCTTGGCTTCTATTGCTGGTAGTTTGGACGAGGCTATAGTCTTCACCTTCATAGAACCCTCGAGCTCCTTATCAAAGGGCTCAAGCTATTGAGCGACTTGGGCAAAGGAAGCTTCAGCAGCACCAACCTATGGTACTTGTTCCAAGAGGTCTTCCATGAATTAACAAAGAGACTGATACAAGGGTTCCATAAAGGAGGGTAGCATGGCTTTACTCAATACAAAGATGTTCTCAACCAAGGACTATTTAGCTTCACCATCAATAGCCAAAGAGTCAAAAAGGTATTGTTGAGAAGAATGGAAATGGAGCCTAAGAGATTAATGGGCAGCTTGATTAGGGGTGGTTTTCTGCCCTAAGGTAATCATGATCCCTTCCTCTCTTGCTTCTTCTTCTTCTTTGACTTCTTCTTCATGGTCCTTAGCATCACTCTAAAACCAAGGATTAAAAAGAAAAATTAAACAAAAAAGAAGGAGAAATTAAAGAATAAAGGATTGAAAAAGCACCTTGGTACCACAAGACACACGAGTAGACTCTCTATCATCATACGTATTCGGAAGGTTCACATAAGGAGAGTTGCTCGAGATCTTTCCTGTGCCAGACTAAAAAAAAATCGAGGGTGATGATGATTGAACAAGTAAAGATAATTAATGGAGAAAAGAAGAAAGGATTAGATGATACCTTCGCAAAAGGAACCTTCTTTGAGAATCAACTCGATGAAAAGGCATTTCTTGGCAGGACCTTTTTGAGAAGGCTATTTTTCTTTTCCCTTTTTAGTGGCGGGAGCTTTTCTTTTCCAACCCTTAGTAGGGGCTTGGTCGACATCTTTTGGATCATCCTAATTCTCCACAGTCTTGACGGGGCAACATCAAAAATTTCAATTGCTTCAATAGCTACGAGAGAGAGAGAGAGAGAGAGAGAGAGAGAGAGAGAGAGAGAGATAGATAGAAAGAATATGTATGTGTGTGTGTGTGTGTTTTGGGTGACAAAGTTCAAAAATGAAGCAAAATATAAGAGGATAACCTACCTAGTGGTGGAACTTTGAGAACCCTTAATTAAGATTGAATGAGGTGTTCCGTCATTTTTGACAAATAAAGACTAATGAAGGTCACAGCTTTAGACAAAGATGTAAATAAAGGGTCCTTAGGGGGATCCAAATAGCAGTTGGCAATGCCAAATGGAGCATTTGGTAATGGAGGAAATAAAAATGGAGTCATGTAGGATTGATGTCGAGCAAAACAGTTAAAAGACTTAGCTTTTTGAAATGTGTGCCAATACATGTTGCTCCTTCTTTTGTTTAAAAATATCCATGGCATCCTAAACCAACCTCAAGACCACTTGTGGATCATATTTAACTTTAAAACATTGTTTGAATTGAAGGATTTCTTGAACATATATACCTTTAGTCTTCGATAAAGGCATTCCTTTCTACAAAGAAGCATTAGGAAAGTTAGTAATCAAAATATCTTTGCAAATTGAAATCTTTTAGCATTGGAACTTATAATATTTGATCCACCACTCAATGAAAGATGTGGTAGGAAAAAAGTTATTCTCAAAGTCGAGAGGAGAGTACAGATTTCATTTCTCCTTGCTCTTATTCAAAAAATAATCAAGATCAAATTATGACCTAACTGATGAACCACACATTTGGACTTTCGGATCGCGTGAATACGGCGCAAGTAGGAAAAACTTGGTAGCATAAAAAGTTGGACCAAATTTCATCAAGTTCTTGCTAAACAGAAGGATTTGAGTCAATTCTTGTGCAAGTGAACCATGAGGGGCCTACGGTTAGACTATTATAAGGAGAAAGATTCAGGCCTCTTGTGTCAGAAAAAGAAAGTTGATGAAGATGTTTAAAGCAAAGTCGTCAATTACTAGAGTAGTCTTTGGAACATCTTGGTGTAAGTATCAAAGTCAAGGCTCATCTTTTCCTTGTGAAATATCTACCGGCACAGAGGAATAGAGAAAGGGCTCAAAGATAGCATTGGCCCATAGTTGTAAGAACCATTTAGGTCCCCCAGCATTGATTAATTCATTGTTCTAGAGTTTGATCACAACTAATCCTATTTCTTCATAAAGTTGAGTAATGATCAGTTTTGAAAGACAAAGTTGGTGGCCTTCATATAACATAGCTGCTAGAAGGTAATAACGCTGTTGCATTTAAAGACTTCGAGAACCAAAACCTACAGTGTTTAACCAGTAAGAAAGGAAAGGCCACATGCTCATTATCAGATACAGGTGTTGGTGAGCCACCTATGTTGTTTCGAATAAAGGTTGAATATGAATGTTTAGAATCATCGAAATTGTATGCTTTTGCATGTTCATGTTCAAGTTCAACATCTAAGTGAATAGTTTTTGCTATAAGTTGAAGCCCTATAATGGCAGCAAGTTCAAAGAAGGTGGGTCTAATCTTACCATAAGGTAATTATAGAGTATTAGTGGTTTTGCTCCAAAAATAGAAACTTGGTCTAAGCATGGAAGGGTTACAAGGAATTTGGTGGAAAAAGAGTTTCATAAAGTCGAATCCCTATATCTTTCCAAAATTGACTTTTAGCCAATTCAAGTCTGTTAAGCCAAAGAATAAACTTGGGGGTATTTTTTGGCCAGTTTCTAAAGGGGCATTTAGAAAGAACAAATTGTTTTATGAAGATTTCTTTCTGACTAGCCAAGATGGATTGAGCAGAAGCATTAGGGAAAGAAGGTTTAAGTCTTTTGAACTTCAAAAGTGTAAAAAGAGGACCAAGAAATGCACGAATCATTGAACCTAGTAAAAAAAGGAGGATTACCTGACTTTGCAACAATTCGGTAGTCTCGGGGTCCAAAGCCATACGGCAGTTCCATCAATAGTGGGCTCTGAAGGAGAAGCAATGACTTAGGGTTAAGGATTATTGGCCATCTTTAAACAAGAATGAAAGAAATGTGGAAGAATATGAGTAATAGGGAGAGATTGAAATATGAAAATGGAAACATAGAGAGACAAATGCAACCTTGATGAAAACAAGATGATGAAATATGAAGAACATAAGCAATTAAGGATAAAATGCGAAAGAAGAAGATGAAGATTTGTTAAGAATGCATTTATAAAGAAAAGAAATGAAGAGAGAGAGAGGGGGAAGAGTAATTTAAATTGAAAAGACGGTTACAAGACAGAGAAAACAAGGGGTCATGACACATGGATAGTAATGATAATTATTTCTTGGGAAGGTGTAAAGAAGATGAAAAATGATAAACATTAGAGAACGGTAATTGTCAGAAAGATTGATTGAACAACTAAGATTTGAAGCTTCTCATCAAAACCCAAATCTTGGGGGCCATCATGTTTGGACAAAATCGAGTGATATTTCGACAATGTTCAAAAGGATCGAAGTTAAGCTTGGTCAAAAATGGAAGAAAAGGGATCAATGTCATCGAGTGACCAATGACAAGGAGGATGCCTTTCAGTCTATGCAATGCCCCAGGTACATTTCAGAGGTGCATGGTGAGTATCTTTCCTGATTTTCTAGAGACTTGCATGGAAGTATTCATGGATGATTTTACTATTTACTATTTATGGTGCTTCATTTGATGCATGCTTGGATAGCCTTGCTAGGGTGTTACATAGATGTGTTAAGGCTCACCTTGTTTTGAATTTTGAAAAATGTCTTTTTATGGTTAGGCAAGGTGTAGTCTTAGGACATGTTATTTCTAGTAAGGGATTACTATTGATAGGTCCAAGATTGATGTGATTGCTTCTTTACCTTACCCCACATGCGTGCGGGAAGTGCGTTCTTTTCTTGGACATGCAGGGTTTTATAGGTGATTTATCCAAGACTTCAGTAAGATTGCCCTTCCGCTGTCCAACCTGCAACAGAAAGATGTAGACTTTTAGTTTGATGATGAGTGTAGGAGAGCTTTTGACTAGTTGAAGTGGCATCTAATTTCTGCCCCCATTTTTCAGCTGCCAAACTGGGAGTACCCATTCGAGCTCATGCATGACACATTAAACCTTGCAGTTGGTGTTGTCCTTTCCTAGAGGGTTGGAAAGATTCCCCATGTCATAGCATATGCTTCGCAGACCGTAGATTCTGCACAGGCTAACTATACCACTATTGAAAAAGAGCTTTTGGCTATCATTTTTGCTTTAGATAATTTTTGTGCTTATTTGTTCGGAACTAAAGTGATTGTTTTTTCTGATCGTGTAGCATTGAAGTTCCTATTGAAGAAGCCAGATGCGAAGCCTAGACTCATCAGGTGGATGTTGCTGTTGTAGGAGTTTGACATAAAGATCAAGGACAAGAGTGGAGCTGAGAACTTGGTAGCAGACCACTTAAGTTGGATTCCACAAACTTTGGAGTGTCTTCCCATCCATGAAACCTTTCCAGATGAGCAGCTTTTAGAGCTGCGAGGTAAAGACCCATGGTATGCTGACTTGGTTAAGTATCTAGTTGCTTCTGAATTACCTGCTTACTTTAAAAAGCATCAGATAGACAATCTTTGGAGTAAGGCTAAATATTATGTCTAGGATGATCCTTATTTGTGATGCATGTGTAATGATCAGATTATTAGATGCTTTTTTTTTTTATCTTCTGGTGCAATATGGATCTGAAAATAGCCAGAAAAACCATCAAGGAAATAGTAATGTGACTAACTTGCCAACCTATCCAGCATTTGATCAATGAAAGGTAGTGGAAAGTGATCCTTCCTGGCAGCCTGGTTCAACTTTCTGTAATCAATGCAGACTCTTCAGCTATTCTTCACTATTGTGGGAACTAGCTCATCCTTGGAGTTCTTCACCATTGTTATTCTAGTCTTCTTTAGAACCACCTGCACCGAGCTCACCCACTTGCTGTTTAAGATTGGATAAATGATTCCAGCAGCTAGAAGCTTGCTGACTTCTTTTTTCACCACATCCAATATCAGCGGGTTGAGTCTTCTTTGGGCTACCTCACTGGTTTCACACCCTCCTCTAACTGTATTCTATGCATGCATGTAGAGGGGCTAATTCTAGGAATATCTATGAATGTCCAGCTTATAGCCTTCATGTTCTGCCTCAGGATGTTCAGCAACTTCTCCTCTTGCTCTAGTAGCAAATCCTTGGCTATGATGACTGGTAGCTTCTCATTTGGTGCCAAGAATATATACTTCAAATTTTGTGGCAGAGGCTTCAGCTCTAATATTGGTGGTTCTTGAATAAAGGGTGCAAATCTTGGAATTTACTCTGCTAGTTTAATTTCAGCACCTGCAACATGTGAATAATCTTGCGCAAGAGTATTATCATATCCCACAACAAAATTAATAATATCAACAAAATCAGAATGAATGTTAGAAATTATAGAACTAGCAGAAACTAGATTCACAAAATCTGCACTAACAGAATCAAAATGTGTAGTAATAGAAAGTGCATAATCAGAAACTGCACAAACAGCACCAGAATTTACTAATTCAGAACCTGTAGGACCATGATCAGAACTGACAGAATCTAAAATAATAGTAGTAGACACAGAAAATTCAAAATTTACAAAATTTACAATAAAATTTGTAGAATTTTCATTAGCAATAGCAGAAATAGCAAAAATAGCAGAAATTACACAATCAATAGCAGGTTTAACAATTTCAAAACTTGCAAAAATTACATCAAAACCTGTAGAACTTACATAACTAGAAACTGTAGAACTTACACAACCAAAAATTGCATAATTTAGTAAAATAAAATCTGCGATTGCAAAAATTAAGTCAGTAAATTATAAAAAAGAATTCGCAAAATGTAATGCATCAGAATTAACATTTTCAGACCCTAAACCATGTACGCATGCATCAATTTCAGCACAAATAGCTTGCACATTATGAATTCCATCACAATTAGAGCATTGAAATTCATCTCTAATGCCTACAATTTCAGGAAATTTAGCCAACAAATTCTCATGTACATCATCAACCAATGAATCAATGATATCTAAATGAAACATAGAATGCTCTTTTGGTGGATTACTCATGGCATCAAGTAAATTAAAATGCACCTTGTTATCTCCAAATTCCATGGACAATGTACCAGAATGCACATCAATCTTAGTTTTAGTAGTTTTCAAAAATAGCCTACCTAAGATTAATGCTGGTTGATTAGCATGCAAATTATCCTCCATATTTAGCACATAGAAATCAGCAAAAAAAAAAAGCTCATTTACTCTTATCAACACGTCTTCTAAAACTCCCTCAGGGTGTGTTGTGCTTTAGTTGGCAAGTTGGATCACCACTCCTATTGGCTTGAGCTGTCCAATGTGCAAGGATTGATAAACAGACTTAAGCATCACATTTGATTGAGGCTCCAAGGTCTAACATAGCTTAATTGAATTGCTTACTTCCTATGATGCATGGAATGCTGAAAGTGCCTGGATCCTTACATTTCGGAGGGATGCTTGGCTAAATGATGGCAAAAACATTTCTGCCCATGCTCACCTTCTTATTTCCCTACAGCCTCCTTCAATGAGTGCACAAGTCCCCTATAGCCTCCTTCAATGAGTGCACAAGTCTTTTAGGAACGTGGGATATTGACTTCCACTTTCCTAAAAGTCTCCTTGATCTCTTTGCCCAATTCTGCCTCTGCTATCCTCTTGTTTTGTGTCACTCTATTGGGGAAGGGCAGTAGAACACTTGGTTCAGATTGCTTGCTGCTGCTGGTGGATGTGTTTGCATCAATTTTTACTGGTCCTGCATCATCTAATTTTTCTGCAGAATCTTCAGAACCTGATTTTTTAGCAACATCTGCTTGGTTTGGTACTTGCAGCTCCTTACCACTTCTCAAGATGATGGCACTCACATTCTTTGGGTTGCTCACGGTTTGGGAGGGAAGTTTGCCAGAACCTTGAGATTTCAGCTCATTTACTATTGTAGTCAACTGACCAATCTGGGTTTGCAAATTCTAGATATTGGCTTCTGTTCTCTATTGAAACTGAACACTGCTAGTTGCCATTTGCTTCAGTAATTCTGCTAGGCATGGTTATGAGCTGCTAGACTGTGGCTTATTTTGTTGCACTTGCTGTTGATGCTAAATGATGTTTGGTGTTGCAAAATGATGTCTAAACTGTTGGTTATTCTACTGTTGAAACTGATTGGAATTATTGCCATATCTCAGGTTCGAGTTGTCTCTTCATCTAGGATTGTATGTGTTAGAAAATGGATCATAGTTCCTTTGCTGCTGCTAGTGTGGTCTTTCAAGAAAAATTCCTACAATAGTCTCATTATTTTCTTGCAGTTGTGGACATTGATTTGTTGGATGTCTTGGTATAGAACAGATTCCACAAATGCTAGTTGCTGGTGGAATGACTTGCCGGGGTTGCTGCTGACCAAGAGTCAATTGCCTCACCAAGGTTGTCAACTTTTCAATCTAATTCTCCATCCTGTATTGGTTTGCATCTAAAGTCTACACTTCATTTACTCCTTTGGTTAGCACTATAGCTCGGTTACCAAACTGTTGTGTATTAGCAACCATATTAGCAATCATGATCCCTCTAAAATTTCATCCATTTTCTCTACCTCATATTCAACTCCTTTTGGTTAAAGAGATATTTCAAACTCTTATAATCAGAAAATACCTCAAACCTTACACTGTACAGATAATGCCTCCATATCTTCAAGGCAAACACGACGGCTGATAACTCCAAATCATGGGCTGGGTAATTCACTTCATGAGGCTTCAACTGCCTAGAGGCATAAGCCTCCACATTTTTATTTTGCATCAAGACACAATACAAGGCATTGAGGATAAAGAAGAGGAATTTGTGGATGGTGTTAGGTCCGAAAGTGATTAAGAAAGCCCTAAACTTTTGGATTAATTGAGGTTACAATACATGTAATTATGTTTTTGTTCTTCTCATACTAAGTTATACACATGTAATTTTGTTAATATTCTTTGCAGAGTAAGTTACATACATGCCCAACATGTTTTACACTTTGCATATTGACTTATATATGTTTTGTTTTTATTCCTTGCATATTGACTTATATATATACATGTTGTGTTTGATTCAAATATGGCAAGCAAAGGCACTGATCATGGCAAAGGTTGACCAATGAAGGACGGTCAGCCTTCCTGATCCATCACACCACCTTCAATATTGGCAGCACTCGATCCAGTTCCCGTACTGTGGCCTCCACCTTTATCATGATCTTCACCCCACAATGATCGGTGCATAAGGAATCTTCATTTCCTAGCAATCCTAACACGCAATTTTTTATCAAAAGAAGTATTGGATTAGAGGCTGGTCGTCACTTATCTGATGGTATGGGCAGCTTGTACATAACTTCTTAAATCTCTCCCAATATTTATGGAAAATCTCACCATTAATTTGCCTTATGCCACAAATTTCTTTCCTGATGGAAGTAGCTCTTAAGGTAGGAAAGAAATTCTCCAAGGACATCCTCTTTATGTCTTGCCAGCATGTGATTGAACCAAGATATAGGTAATATAACCAATCATTGGCAGATCTATCCAATGAGAAAGGAAATGCCCTCAGCTTGATATGGTCTTCATCTACTCCATGTGCCTTCATGGTTGAGTATACCACATGGAATTACTTCAAGCATTTGTGAGGATCCTCTCCAACTAGGCCATGGAACTTGGGTAGCAAGTGCGTTAATCCATACTTTAGCTCAAAGTCTGCATCTAAGTCAGGATATTGGATGGCTACTGCTTGGTAATTGACATCAGACACTGCAAGCTCCATCTACGTACTGTTTGCCACGTTTCTTACAAAAGCACGATTGTTAGCAAAGTTAGGACTAGAATCAGGAATAGGTGAATCAAAAACAAAATTATCAGTAGAACTAGTGTCAAACAATCTCCTCCTAGATTTTCTAATTTGCCTAAGGGTCCTCTCTATTTCAAGATCAAACTTAACCAAATTAGGATCCGAGTTTGACCTAGTCATGCACTAAAAAAAAAGCAAACAGAACAATATCATCTATCATGTCACTTCCTAACACAAAACACTAGAAAATGCAAACAAACACTCAAAACTAATCAAAGAAAAATTAAAAATACTATCAAATGAATTTTAAAAATTATGGGACCACCATAGCTCAATTATTTGACCCTCAAGGAGTCCAAAATCGCAAAGAAAAATCTTAAAAAATTAAAAAAGTGGTCTAAATGAACGAATTTGGCCAAAAAGTGGCATGTGTCACCACATAGCAGTGACTTGAACTCAGAAGACCCTTTTCCTTTAGCCTACCAAAAATCAGCTCAATCAAACAACAAAAATCTTTAGCAAAAATACTCGATATATCCCGAAATGACTGAAAAACAACAAAAAAAAAAAAAAAAACAGCAAAACCTCTATCTAAATGGCCGAATTTGGCAAAAATAGGGGCGAATTCAATCCCATAAAGGGATTGAGTTTTTCTCAGAAGGTTGTTTTCCAATAGGATCAAGTCCCCTGAAATGAAACTGAAAGAGTTAGTGGTTAAAAACTGTAAACTAAACTACCAATGCTTTAACTATCAACTAATACTAACAACTTTAGCAAAGACACACCAAAACAGAATTAGCAACGATACTCACACATATTCATATGACCAAATAACGTCAATCATCCCCGGAAACGGCGCCAAAATTTGACTCGAGTGCTGAGCTTTGTCAAATTGTTGATAAATCGAATTACACTAATTCGTAGCAAAGGGTGCAACCCAGTCATTTCCTAATGATGACAATGTTATATGATCAGGAATTTTGGGGGGGGGGGGGTAGGAATTAAAAACAAAAGAAACAAAATTTGAAACACGAAATTAAAATAAAATAGGAAGCATCCAATCTAAGAATCAAAGGAAATGACAACAGACATTCAATCATCGAATTCTAAAATTAATTCAGCAAACCAATTCAGTGATTAACAATAAATTTGAATGAAATCTCAATTCAAACTTAGCACTCACATAAAAACTTTCATGCATTTGATCAACACAAAATTGGTTAATATTCAAAGACCTCTAGAACCTAATTGAGTTGTGTTAATTTCAGGCATCAATGCAGTTAATCGTAGAACTCAAACTTGAAATTCTAATTCACACTCTTTCAACAATCTAATCACATATATCAACCGAATAATATGCAACAAATCAAGTTTTCAATTCACAATTCAAAACCAAAAACTTCAATTTAGAACAAGATTAAAAATGTGAGAAAGAGTAGATAAAACCGAAATTTGTATGCTAAATTCAATCACGCCAATTCTCAAGAGTGTTGGTGCTTCCTTGATCCTTGAATTAGATAGAAGTTTACTCCTCTGTGGATGGAGGAAAACAAAGTTTCGGAAGTGTAAAGGTAGGGGGCATGAGAGAAAGAAGAGGAGAGAAAAACCAAAAAACTCGTTATTCCCAAAATCTATCTAATGAGTTACAAGTTCTGGCCTCCTACTAAACTCAGCCAATTACAGAATCAAAATGCCTAAACTAATTCCATAACAGTCATTGCATTAATCCCCTGTCTCTAAGATGAATCTGGACTTATTTGCGAATTCTTGAATTATATACAGAAAGTTACACTAAAAAAATGTAATGAAGTTCCTTAATTCTATCAGTAATGTTCTTCTCCTGTTTTGGCTATGAAAATAGTTCCGTTTAGATATGTGATCTGAAGGAGAATTGTAGCCTTGGATGTCAGCTTCAAAACTCCACTAGAATGGACTTAATTGGGCTTCTGTGCACTGAGATATGGCCTCTAAAATGCATGTTGCTTAGGATCCACAATTGTAGTCAAGACTCTACTTCCAGGCCCAATTTCATCTCCAATACTTCCAAGTTTGCCTCTAACCACTTCATAAGAGTTGTAGGCCTATCTCTCAGCTCTTCTACAAACTAAAGATCATGATCAAATGAGCTCTACAACTCAAGATATGACCCAAAAACCAAAGTAGTATTAGAATTAGCCTAATGCTGGAAGAATTAAATCAAGTCCAAACAAAATCCAAACAACATAAAGTGATAAGCTTAAGAGCATACAAGGCACCAAGAGTTTACCAACAATCAAGGCATTCAACTCTCCATCTCTCAAAAGTGCAAGCCAAGCAATATCCTTCAAAGTGCACATAGATCAAGTATAAAAGACCTCATAAGATGGTGTATGAAGCTCTTCACTCTCAAGTATATGGGCAAAAGTGTTTCACTCATGTCACCTCAATAGACAATGTATTACCAAAAGTTTGTTAATATTCTACTTCTCCACTACTTACAATCATATGCAAACATAAATCAAGAGGACTTTATTCAAGGTTACAATTGAGCCAAGGTAAGGGTAGGGAAAGATGATAATATGACAAGATACAACCTAAGAGAATAGAAATAACATTGGTCATTAGATAAATCAAGCCATAACACACTTATACTCTTTGAACATTCTTTTCCCTTTATCAAACTTCTCCATTTTATTTTCTTTTATTTTCTTTTCTTTTCTTTTTCTCTTTCCATTTTTTTTCTTTTTTTTTCACTTTCCTAGTATCTTTTCAAACCCCCACACTTGATCCGAAACACAATAATAATGATGAAACCAATGCACTCCATATTCCCTATGGTTGAATATAACATAGTTTTTCACTTTTAAGCTTGCAATGTGCTAGAATTTAAAGGATGGTCAAGAAAGCTCAAAGGGGCTAAACAAGGGGGAAATGCATGGTAGGCTTAAATGGCTAAATGGCTTAAAATGAAAGAAATACCTCTATCATGTTCATGAATGCATATGAAAAATGTAGCTTCAAAGAAGAATCAAAACAAGTTCTAGAATGACAAAATCTGAGGGAAAACACACAAGGAAGAGAATGGCATTAAATACAACCATCCAAAATAAAGCTCAAAAGCTCACAAGGGTAGAGTCCAACATATTTAATCATAGCAAATTAAAATCAACCACTAAACCCACATATATCAAGAGGGGAAAGAAAAATGAAATCATGTTAGAACCCTATCTTCCCTAATGACTAATACCTTAACTCAACAACTTTCAATTCAACGATGCAAAACAAAAGCAAAACAATTTGATTTTTCTTTTTCTTTTTTTTTTTTGGAACAAAATAAGGTGAAAGTAACCATGAAAACAAATCTATAATACCAAGACTAACTATGAAAAACAACCTATGACTAAACCATCCCCCAACATTTCAACTTTACATTGTCCTCAACGTAATGTACAATGGAAATGCAAGGCAAGTAAAATGAGGTAAGGGAAGGAAAAGAGGTACTCCGTAAGCAAGTGTAAGTGGTTGCTAGTAAATGGACCTCCTTAATGGTTTCCAAGGGTGCATCCTCATGAAATGGCTTCAAGCGATGGCCATTCACTGTGAAGGCTTTATCTGTCCCAAGCTCCAAAATCTACACAGCACCATATAGAAAAATCTTAGTCACTATAAAAGGAACAAGCCACCTAAAACGAAGCTTACCAGAAAAGAGCTTGAGGCGAGAATTGTAAAGGAGTACTTTCTGGCCAATGGAGAACTCCTTCTACAGCAACATCTTATCATGGATGAGTTTTGTCTTTTCTTTGTACATACGGGACTTCTCATATGCCTCTAATTGGATTTCCTCTAACTCCCGAAGCTGGAACTTTTTGTGGGATCCAACCTAGCTCAAATCAAGGTTGCAGTTCTTGACTGCCTAATATGCCCTGTGCTCAATCTCCACCGAAAAGTGGCACGCTTTACCAAAGACAATCCTATAGGGAGACATGCCCAATGTAACACCCTAATAGTTCCATTCTATGCTTAAGCCATATTGTGGAATTACTAGTTGTTACTTTTACTTGCGAAACTAATATTACCTTTTTGAAATTGCTTTACTTGAAAATAGGGGTAAATTTTTTTTGAACAATAATCAAATAAACCTTTTGAAAATCGAGAGCGATAAGCACATTGTGAATGTGTAATACAAATATCGCTATCTCATACATACATCACATTTAACATAAATAGAAGCAATAAGAATAACCACAGTCTTGGATAAAGATAACATTCATTCTATAACTATTCATAATAATATAATAATAGTCATACCAAAGTCATACATAAGATAATAACGGGTTCGATATCTAATGTCAGCCCTACACAAGAAACCTACCAAATACATGATCAAAGGAAATACATCAGAAAACCATACTGTCCAAGCATGCCATACATCAGAATGATAACCCTATAAGTACAACCAAAAAGGGCTATCCTTATGCTGAGCTCCACATGCAATCGTCACATCATGCATCAGGCAAAAGGAAACCATTCCCATATCCACTGGGAAAAACCTCACCACGTCCTCCTCCTCAAGCACGTCCTCATCCATGGGGCACAGCGTGGGTACAAATGAACCTACATCCGGGAACCAGAAGTGAAGCTGGGCCAGCAAATGAGACAAAAGAATCGGAAGATAGACGATTTATCGATGGCTACGATGAACTCGAATGGTGAGATCCCCCAGAATGAGTTGGATAGAAGGCCTTAGAGGGATCTGAATCCAATGAAACAGTCGAAGTCAAACGAGTATCCAAGTCAGTCTCATCATCGTCAGTGGGGTATCTTGGTGGCTGAAAGTAGGGGCAGATGTTATCCATAGTAACCTCGCCGAATAGCTAATGTGGTCGAAAAAATAGGCTCATCACGGGAGTCTGAAACTGGCGGTCATGGAAGATGTAGACCCTCATTGCTGCATTCGCAGACAGCATGGAGGCGTTTAGCACCAGGTCAAAGCGCCAATGAACCCACGTCCGTGAACCGGAAGTGAAGCTGGGCCAGCAGATGAGGCAAAAGAATCGGAAGATAGACGATTTATCGATGGCTACGACGAACCCGAATAGTGAGATCACCCAGAATGAGTTGGATAGAAGGGCTCAAAGGGATCAGTCTCCACGTGGTAGCTCGGATAAGACGACTCCGAGGGATCGGAATCCAATGAAACAGTCAAAGTTAAACGAGTATCCAAGTCAGTCTCATCATCGTCAGTGGGGTATCTCGGTGGCTGAAAGTAGGGGCAGATGTTATCCATAGTAACCTCGCCGAATGGCTAATGTGGTCAAAAAAATAGGCTCATCACGGGAGTCTGAAACTGGCGGTCATGGAAGATGTAGACCCTCATTGTTGCGTTCGCAGATAGCACGGAGGCGTTTAGCACTGGGTCAAAGCGCCAACACTACACCGGGAACTCAACATAGATTACCACCATGCCTGATATTGACATCCTCTGAAGATGACACGGAAACATAGGAGTGAGAAATACTAAATTTCTCAGTAAGATAGCAACTAGACAAACACTGCATCATCATCGTCGTCCCAGCCACTTCAGGTTTAATTATAAAAATAGTGGACAGATATAAGTTCAATTGTAATGGTTTTAAAAACTTAAACCCCGAAGTGGGCTGCTTTTAAATTTAACGTTATAACTACATCATCATAACTAACATACATACTGAAACATAGAATGAATATTCATAATGCAAATGGACAACATAAATACATGCAAAGACATGCATCATCATAGACTTAACCATGGTTATACTTTGACTTTACTTTTGTTTTTGGCACATGCTTAGCATTCTTTCCTTTCCTTTGAAATAGACTGCTTTTGGACATGAGCTTATTCCGTAACCATCGTCATGTAGTACTAACCAAATCAGACTAAGTCGATATTAGTTACCTCTAAGTTCGAGGGTCCTCCATGTCACCCTTGCCTCCCTCATAGAGGTTCCTTGTGGATCACCATCTTTCACTTCCCAGAAGTGATCGAGGGGTCATATCCCATGGTTTCTTTTCTTATCATTATACTTTACGTGCATAGTACTTCTTTGACTAGATACATGCAATGATATGACTAAGTCCATAATTTTGACGCAAATCCGGCAGGATAATGGCTAGACCGGAGCTTCCTAAAATGCCAATCATAAACTTTCAACTAACAGTTCATCATATCATAATAATCAATTAATCATGAGACAAAGCTCAATCAAAATCATCATTCATCATGTCAAATGGCGTCATACTTCATACCCTAAAGGGGGGCTCATAGTTGCATTATTCTTTGTGAAGAATATTATGAGTTATCATATGATTTCTTATAGTTATCCATGAGAGAATCACATAGTTAAGATATATATGTAGGGTCTTTTGGTTACTTAGTTCTCATATGAAATTATTCTTTACTTGAGTTCATGTCTTATGGAAGAGTTGTTTAATTTAATTAAGTTAAGTGATTGTTTCCTTTCCTTGAGATAGTGTACTTAGTGATTCCTAGGTTCGTAGTATGCTCAGATGCCCTAATCACACTTCTGTTCTCAAGGAGTTCGAGATCCCTCTAATCCTAGTGTCATGATAATGCATAACCACATCATGAATCCAACATCACCATGTTCATTAAACACCAAGGGTGACTTTTAACTTAACCAAGTTACAAATTTTCAAGGTTTTATCTTAAAGATTGGATCTTTATGAAATAATGATACAAGTTACTAACTTTTTAACTAAAAAGTCTTGTTCTTTATGAAAGTTGACTCATTTAATTATTCGAAGACCATCAAGGTCTCAACTTTATGACTTAAAGTTGTCTCTACATTAAAAAGGTTCCTACTTTATCAACTAGTGATATAAGACATTAACTTTAAGGTTAAAAAGTCTTTATCATTATAAAAGTTAACATCTTTTAGCATTGTTTTGGTTCAAGATCTAAACTTTATGAATTAAATGTTACAAAACAACACTTTTATGACTTAAACGTCTCATTCTTGATTAAAGTTTGAAACTTTATAAAAGGTCTTTTCTTTAAGGTTTGATTTCTAAGACATAAAGTGACAAGATATCATTTTTCTAACTCAAAAAGGCTTATTATACCAAAAGCTTAGACTTTCACATGTATTCTTGCCTTCAAAATAAAACAAAGTAAAGCTTTATGGAAGCTTAAAAGTTGCGCCACTTTTAAGGAATCAAGAAGCAAACTTTTTAAAGTTTTAAGCTTTTAGGATGTTCGTAGTCTTATCCAATCATGAAAACATAAAAAGATGAAGCTTTTCTAACCATCAACTCATCATAAGAAAAGGAACAACTTTAAACAAGATACCATTAAGAACACTCTATAATAAGAACACTCTATAATAAGAACATATTTTCCAAAAGTAGAAACATCAAGAACACTTGAAGAACATCAAAATTATATTTTGAAATATCAAGAACACTTGAAGAACAACAAGAACATATTTTTGCCAAAAATGGAAACTCTTGCTCCTGAAGAGCATGAAGGATTTTCTCAAGTTTTCACTTAGAAATCTTGGTCATGAAAGAACCAAGCTCCAAGCTTTCTTGAGCAAACAAAATGAAAAAGAAGAAGATCACTACCTCCTTATCAAAATGGCACTACAACAAGGAAGGAGAAGAAGAAGATGATGGCTCTTCTTGGTGATGATGGTGGCAGTTTGGCTTCGTGGAAGGAGAAGCTCTTGAGATCTTGTGAAAATGGAGGTTGTAGTGTTTTGATCTTGTCACCAAAAACCCAAAGATGAGACCTTTGAAGGGCTAAGTGAAGAAGGTTTGGTTATGGAGGTGAAGAATGGAAAAAGAGGATGAAGAAGAAGAAGAGACTTTTAGAGAAAAGTGAAAGGATAAGAGTTTTAGAGAGAGAATAGGAAGATACAAAATGAAAATGTGAGTGTGTGTGTTGTGTTGTTGTGGCCGTAAGTCTCATGTAGGTGGAGAAGAAGATATTTTCTTAATTTTGTGTTAATTAAGGTTTAGAAGGGCAAACTGGATGATGGGGGAACAAAGCATGTACAATCTCTTACAACCTTGTCTTATGCTTTATGCTTTAATGACATCATTTTTTACTTTATTATCTAATTGACTAAATTTGAATTTAATCATGTGAGTAAGTGCTCATACAACTTAATTAAGATGATTAAGCAAGGATTAGTGATTAACACACAAGAACATGATTGACAAAAATTAATCTTGCGATTAAACTTAATTAACCTTAATTAAACTCGATTAAGCTAATTAAGGGCGATTAGTGCTTAATTAAGCTATAAAGGCTCTGACTTGCTTAATTAGAGATTATCTAATCTCAATTAAGCATTCTCTTGACTTTTCTCATCCGAGTTAACTCATAAACTTTTCGTTAACCCCTTAATTAAGCCTTAAACTCATAATTTCTCATTAAGTGCCTAATTACTCAGGGGTACTAAGGTAATTTAACATAATAAGAAATTGAGGATGTTACACCCAAAGGAGTCTTATAGGCAATGCAGTAAGCCTATAGTGCATCCTCAAGCTTCTTGCTCTAATCCTTTCTATTCGGCTACACTGTTTTCTCCATAATCTGCTTCAACTTCCTATTTGATACCTTAGCCTGTCCGTTAGTCCGCGAATAGTATGGAGTTGAGACCTTGTATGTGACACCATATTTGTTCAGCAGGGTTGCCATGTTCCTATTATAGAAATGGCTCCCCTAATCACTGATGATTGCCTTGGGCACTCCGAACTTGCAGAAAATGTGATCTGATAAAATCTGCAACATGAGAATTATCAGTTCAGGTAGCCTTAACCTCCACCCACTTGGAGACATAATCAATAGCCAGCAAAATATAAATAAAATCAAATGAGATGGGAAAAGGACCTATAAAGTCAATACCCCAAACATCAAATATCTCACAAAATAATAAAGGCTACTTAGGCATCTCATTCCTACATGAAAATACTACCTGTCTTCTGGCATTGTTCACAATTCTTACAATATGTGTAAGCATCACAGAACAATGTGGGCCAGTAAAAACTAGAATCTAAAACCTTTCTAGCAGTGCGCTGTAGGCCAAAGTGGCCACCGCAAGCAAGTGTGTGACAAAACTGCAAAATGGAAGGAATCTCAAGGTCATGCACACAGTGCTTAATGAACTAGTCACTACACATGCGCCATAAATAAGGATCATCCTAGACATAATACTTAGCCTTACTCCTCAGTTTATCTGTCTGGTGCTTTTTAAAGTAAGCAAGCAACTCAGAAGCAACCAAATAATTCACCAAGTCAGCATACCATGGGTCCTCACCTCGCAGCTCTAAAAGTTGTACATTTGGAAAAGTCTCATGGATAGGAAGGGACTTTAAAGACTGTGGAATCTGGCTCAGATGGTCCGCCACTAGGTTCTGAGCTCCACTTTTGTCCTTGATCTCTATGTCAAACTCCTACAACAACAACATCCACCTGATAAGTCCAAGTTTCGCATCTAGCTTCTTCAATAGGAACTTCAATGCTGCATGATCAGAAAAAATAGTTACTTTAGTGCCTAGCATATAAGCACGAAATTTATCTAAAACAAAAATGATATCCAAAAGCTGTTTTTCAATAATGATATAGTTAGCCTGTGCAGCACCCAGTGTTCAAGAAGCATATGCTATGACATAGGGAATCTTCCTAACCCTATGGGAAAGGACAACACCAACTACAAGGTTTGATGCGTCACACATTAGCTCGATGGGTACTCCCAATTTGGCGGCTAAAGAACGGGAGTAGAAATCAGGTGCCATTTCAACTGGTCAAAAGCTCTCTTATACTCATCATTAAATTGGAAGTCTATATCCTTCCACAGCAGCTTGGAAACCGGAAACTCAATCTTGCTAAAGTCTTGGATGAATTGCCTGTAAAAAACTGCATGTCCAAGAAAATAATGCACTTCCCACACGCATGTGCAGTAAGGTAAAGTAATAACATTAATCTTAGACCAATCAACAATAATACCCTCACTAGAAATAACATGTCCTAAGACTACACCTTGCCTAACCATAAATTAACATTTTTCAAAATTCAAAACAAGGTGAGACTCAATACATCTATGCAATACCTTAGCAAGGCTATCCAAGCATGCATCAAATGAAATGCCATAAACAGTAAAATCATTCATAAAGACTTCCATACAATTATCTAGAAAATCATAAAAGATACTAAACATGCACCTCTGAAATGTACCTGGGGCATTGCATAAGCCAAAAGGCATCCTCCGGTATGCAAATGTGCCAATGGACAAGTGAAAGTTGTCTTCTCTTGATCTTCAGTTGCAATGTGGATCTAAAAATAGCCAGAAAATCTGTCAAGGAAATAGTAGTGTGACTGACTTGCCAACCTCTCCAGCATCTGATCAATGAAAGGCAGTAGGAAGTGATCCTTCCTAGTGGCCTGATTTAGCTTCCTGTAGTCTATACAGACTCTCCAGTTATTTTGAACTCTTGTCAGTAATAACTCATCCTAGGAGTTCTTCACTACTGTTATGCCAGTCTTCTTAGGAATCCCTTGCACCAGGCTCACCCACTTGCTGTCTAAAATTGGATAAATGATGCCAGTAGCTAGAAGCTTACTAACTTCTTTATTTACCACGTCCAAAATCAGAGGGTTCAGCCTCTTTTAAGGTTGCCTTACTGGTTTTACTCCGTTCTCCAATTGTATTCTATGCATGCATGTAGAAAGGCTAATTCTAGGAATATCTCCAAGTATCCAGCCTATAGCCTTCATGTTCGACCTCATGATGTTCAACAGCTTCTCTTCTTGGATGGGTGGCTCTATCATGGATGGTGCTAATCTTCATATCGCCTTTGCCAGTTTTTCTTCAGCACCTATAATTTGTGAAAAATTCTGCGCAACAACATCGTCATTTCCTATGGAAAAATTAGTAAAAGAATCATTTGCAGAATTCACAGAATAACCAGACTTCATTGAACCAGAATTTAAAACTACATATTTTAAAACTAGCAAAATTATGTTAGAATGTGTAGAATCTGCACAAATAGAATCACAATGTATAGGAACAGAAAGTGCAGAACCAGAAACAGCACAAACAGCATCAAAATTTACAAATTCAGAATGAACAAGAATAGTACTAAAATCTATAGAATTCTCAAAAAATATAGGATTTTCAGCAAGTGCAGAATTTTCAAAATGCGCAGAAATAGCAGAAATTACACAATCAACAGCAAGTTTAACAAATTCAGAACATGTAGAAATTAAATTAGAACCTTTAGAAAATTTAGAAACTGCACAATCTAAAATTTCAAAATTTAAATTATCAGAAACAGAAATTGCAAAATCAATTTTTACTGCAGCAGAATTTGCATAGAATGTTAAATTAGAAATTTCAAAACTTACACAACCAGAAACTGCAGATTTAGCAAAATAGAATCAACACATGTAGAAATTAAATTTGCAGTAGAATCAATAACAGAACCAGAAATTAAATCAGCAGATTGTAAAGCAGAATTTTTGAAATCAAAATTCGCAGAATTTAATGCATCAAAATTAACATTTTCAGACCCTAAACCATGTAGGCATCCATCAATTTCAGCACAAATAGCACAGACATTATGAATTCCATCACAATCAGAACATTGAAATTCATCTCTAATGCCCACAATTTCAGGGAAATCAGCCAACAAATTTTCATTCACATTATCAACCAATGAATCAATGATACCTAAATGAAAAATAGAATGTTCTTCTAGTGGATATCTCATGGCATCAAATAAATTAAAATGCACTTTACTATCTCCAAACTCTATGGATAAAGTACTAGAATGCACATCAATCTTAGTCTTAGCCGTTTTCAAAAATGGTCTACCTAAGATTAATGTTGATTGATTAGCATGCATATCATCCTCCATATTTAACACATAAAAATCAACATGAAAAATAAGCTCATTTACCTTTACTAACACATCTTCTAAAACTCCCTCAGGATGACTTGTACTTCGATTGTCAAGTTGGATTACCACTCACGTTGGCTTGAGCTCTCCAATGTGCAATGATTGATAAACTAACTTAGGCATCACATTGATTGAAGCTCTAAGGTCCAACATGGCTTGACTAAATTGCTTGCTTCCTATGAAGCATGGAATGGTGAAAGTTCCCGGATCCTTGCATTTTAGAGGAATGCTTGGCTGAATGATGGCAGAAACATTTCTGCCCTTGCTCACCTTCTCATTTCCCTTCAGCCTCCTTCTATGAGTACACAAGTCCTTAAGGAACTTGGCATACTTGGGAATTTGTTTGATTGCTTCTGGGAGTGGAATACTGACTCCCACTTTCCTAAAACTCTCGATGATCTCCTTATCCAAATGTCTTGGTTGGTTCTGCATCATTTCTCAGATTTTTCTGCTACCTCTAGTTGTTCTGCAGAATCTGCTTGGTTGTTCTTCTCTGCAACATCTGGAACCTTAAGCTCCTTGTCACTTCTCAAAGTGATGGCACTCACATTCTTTGAATTAGTCACGGTTTGGGAGGGGAGGCTACCAGATACATGTGATTTTAGCTCACTAACAGTTGTAGCTAACTGACCAATCTGTGCTTGTAGATTTTGGATACTAGCTTCTATTCTCTAGTGGAACTGAATACTGCTAGTTGCCATTTGATTCACCAATTCTGCCAAGCTTGGTTCTGAGCTGCTGCTTTGTGGTGGGTCTGATTTAGCTTACAGCGGATACTGTTGTCTCATGTTTGGTCTTGCAGCATTGTGCCTAAACTGATATTGAGGTTGCTGCAGCTGCTAAAATTGATTGGAACTATTACCATACCTCAAGTTTGGGTTGTCTCTCCAGCCAAGGCTATATGTGTTAGAAATTGGATCATAATTTCTCTGCTGCTACTGGTGAGGTATGCTAGGAAGTATTCCAGCCACAATTTCATTATTCTCTTGCAGTTGTAGACATTGATCAATTGGATGACCTAGTATATAGCAAATTCCACAAATACTTGCTACTGGCGGTATGGTTTGCTGAGGCTGCTGTGTCTGGCCAAGTGCCAACTGCCTGATCAAGGATGTTAATTCTTTAATTTGGTTTTCCATTCTCTACTGGTTAGCATCTGAGGTCTGCACTTCATTAACTCCTCTGGTTGGAACTATGGCTCTTGTATCAAATTGTTGTGCATTAGCAACCATGTTTACAATCAAATCACGGGCTGCGATTGGAGTCTTATCTACTAGTGCACCTCCAGAAGCAGCATCAATCATACTTCTATTCATTGGTAATAGCCCTTTATAGAAGTACTAAATCAATAACTGGTCACTGATCTGGTGGTGTGGGTAGCTTGCACAAAGCTTCTTAAACTTCTCCTAATATTCATGCAAAGTCTCACCACTTATCTGCCTTATTCCACAAATTTCTTTCCTTATAGATGCAGCTCTTGAGGCAGGAAAGAATTTTTCTAGGAATCCTCTTTATATCTTGCCAGCATGTGATTGAACCAAGATGCAAGTAGTATAGCCAGTCTTTCGCAACTCCATCAAGTGAGAAAGGGAAAGCCCTCATCTTAATGTGATCTTCCTCTACTCCATGTGGCTTCATGATTGAGCATACCACATGGAATTCCTTCAAGTGCTTGTGAGGGTCTTCTCCAGCTAAGCCATGGAACTTGGGAAACAAGTGTATCAATCCTAATTTGAGCTCAAAGTCTGCATCTAAATCTAGATATTGAATGGCTAGAGCCTGATAATTGACATCAGGTGTTGCAAGTTCCTTCAAGGTTCTGTTAGCCATGTTTTCTGCAAAAGCAAAATTGTCAACAAAGTTAGGACTAAAATAAAAAATAAGTGAATCAAAAACAGAATTATCAACAGAACTAGTGTTAAACAATCTCCTCCTAGATGTTCTAATTTGTCTAAGGGTCCTCTCTCTTTCAGGATCAAATTCAGCCAAATTAGGATTCAAGTCTCACCTAGTCATGTGCTTAAAAGACAACAAATAGAGCAATATCACCTATCATGTTACTACCTAACACAAAACACTAGAAAATGCTAACAAACACTCAAAATTAGTCAAAAGAAAATTAAAAACACTACCAAATGATTTTCAAAAATTATAGGACCACCACTACTCAAATATTTGACCCGCAAAGAATCCAAAAATGCAAAACAAAATTTTAAAAAATTAAAAAAAGTGGTCTAAATGAAGGAATTTGGCTTCTAGATGAAAAGGTTTCAGCAAAGTGAAAATCTTGATTAGAAGGTCATTTTCCTTCAACTGACCAAATATTAGATCAATTGGAGCACAAAATCTTTTACAAAAATACCAGCAATATCCCGAAAAAATTGAAAAACCTCAAAAACTCTATCTAAACATTGTAATTTGGCAAAAACAAAGGGGACTCAATTCTTTAAAGAATTGAATCTTTCTCAGAATGGTTTTTCCTATAGGATTAGGTCCCCTAAAATCAAACTAAAAAAGGTTAGTGTCAAAAACCATAAAATTCTACTGCTAACATGATGACAATTAACTAAAACTTCTAAACTAAGAAAAGACACACAATAACAAAGTTAGCAGTGATATTAACACATATCCACATAATCAAGTGTCGAGTTCGGTCAAATTGTAAAAATCGAATTACACAAGTTTGCAACGAAGGGTGCAAACCAGGTCATTTCCTAATGATGATAATGCTATATGTTCAAAAATTTGGGGGGGTTGTTTATGATTCAAAGACAATACGAAACGAACAGAAACTAAAATAGAAATGAATAGAAATTGAAATAGAATATAAAGCATCCAATCCAAGAATCAAAAGATAACAATTATCACTCAATCATCGGATTCTAGACATATATCGACATTTCAATTCGATGGCGAATCATAAATTTGAATGAAACTTCAATCCAAATTCAACATTCATACAAAGATCTTCATGCATTTGATTAACACATGTTCAACTACTATTCAAAAACATCTAAAAGCTAATTGGATTATGTTAATTTTAATCACCAATGCATTAACCTTAGAACTTAGACCTCAAGTCTAATTCATATTCTTTCAATAATTGAATCAAACAATTAACCAATTAGTAAGAAACAATTGAATTGTAGATCAAAATTTTAGAATGAAAACCTTCAATTCCAAAATCGAATCAATGAAAGGAGAAAGGATAGAGGAAACCGAATGAAATTATTCAACTCTTGTTAGCCAATCTTTATGAGTGATTATGCTCCTTGAATTCTTAGATTAGATAGAGGCTTACTTCTCCATAGATGGAACAACACAAAAACTCATAATTGAAAGAAAGGGGTATGAGAAAGAAGAGAGAAAGAGAAAAATCGAAAACTTGTTATTCCAAAATCTATTCAATGTTACAATGTTCTGACTTAACTCTTAACTCGGCCAACTACATAATCAAAATGCCTCAACTAATTTCATAACAATTATTACATTAATCCCCTGTCTCCAAGATGAATCTGGACACCTTACTTGCTAACTTCCAAATTATAGACAGAAAATTACACTAAAAACATGTAATCAAGTTCCTTAATTCCATCAGTAATGTTCTTCTACTGTTTTGGCTATGAAAACAATTCTGTTTGGATTTGTGGTATGAAGGAGAATTGTAACATTGGATGGTAGCTTCAATACGCCACTGTAACAGGCTCAATCAAGTTTTTGTGGACCGAGATATGGCCTAAATACTACTGCTTGCTCAGAACCCACGAGTGCACTTCTTTAGCTCACTTCTAAGCCAAATTGCAGCTCCTTATCATCATAATTGGCCACTGACCTCGTCATAAGAATTGTAGCCCATCTCTCAGCTTTCCTACAAACTAAAGATCATGATCAAATGAGCTCTACAACTCAAGACATGGCCCAAAAATCAAAACAGTGTCAGAATAAGCCTAATACTGGAAATTTGAAATTAACCCCAACCAAAACCCAATCAACACAAAATGATCTAAATTAATCTAGTTAGGCCCAAAAGATGATTAATGAACTAAATATAAGAGAAAACAAGTATATACAAATCCAATTAATCAGTTAATGGGTCTAATTTCTAGGAATCTTTTTGTCTATAAATAGGGGAATTAGACTATAGTTTAGGACGGACTTTTATGGACTTGAAACACCTCAAAACTCTACTAACATATTCACTCTGACATTGAAGAGTATGTAAGAACTCAAGTAAATGTCCTCTTTATCTTTATTTCCTTTAACCATTTGATCTTATTTATGTATTTGATGTTAGTAATTTCTTACTTGTGAATAATTTATTTATTACTGTCACTTTGTCATTTTCATTTTACTTTATTTAAATTATGTTTATCTCTCATAATTTGACACTTTCAAATTTTGACAATCCATTAGAGGAGCCACTTCAATTCCTCGAATTGAGATTGGTGAAGCAAATTGAGAATTGTTGATTTATTTGTTTTATTGATGAAAAATCAAGTAAACACTTAGATACAAGAATCTACTTATTAGGGTTGCTAGCCCCAGTATTCTAATAGTTCTCACATGACTCCATCTTACCTCCCTTTTTGCTACCTTTATGACCTCTAACACCCTTACCTAACCCCTTCTACTATTGCTCTTCATTCCTCAACTCAACAGAGCATTCATCCTGACTATTAAGGCTATTACTGTCACTACTATTCCCTTCTTTCATCTCTATCTCCCCTGATTTCTCTGTCGTGCTTTCTTCAAGAAGCTTGTTAGGTTCAACCTCTTTCCACTTCTTTGGTGGTGCCTCTTCAATTATCCTCTCCTCACTTCCTTTTATCTTCTTTTGACCCTTTTGTTGATCTCAGAAATTTCAAGAACAAATTGCTCTTGGCTCTCTTTTTTCTCTATGTGATATTCGTTGGCTCTAGTTGTAAACATTTGAACATCATGGTCACCGATGCCGCCCTAGGTTGTGCACTTTCCATAACCAGAACCAAATGAGGTGCCTTCCTCTAAGGGTAGCTAGCACCTCTTGAGATCCTCTACAATCTTATGTTGAAGAAAATGACCCCACAACCTCCATAGCCAAGCACGCACATTTCCTCCACCAAACACTGGAATCACCTTCTTTTTCCTTTACTACTCATCCATCATTCATGGCATTATTTGCATCATATCCACCATTGTTGTTATGCTTGCATTAGTTCGGTCATGCAAAGATGCCTTTTTCCTCTTTTCGTCTTTGTTGTTTCTTCTTGCTCTCCATGCTGCAAACTCTACACATGATCTCGGAATCGAGAGCTATAATACCAGTGTTAGAATTGGATCAAAAAGAAATAGAAAACAGTAAGAAAACCTGAAGAAATATGTTAATTCACTAAGGATCTTAACCAATGTGATCAAAGATCCAAAAATACTCAATCTCTAACTGACTCAATAATCCCCTTTTCTTGTTTATATTCAATTAACTCTTCCAACTAATAGATAGGAAATGGGCCTTAATTAGGAATAATAGTTAGTTAGTTAGTAAGAAAAAGGTATAAAAAGGGGGTGATATACCTACCAAAAGCTTCGTCAATGATATAACAGTTTCAGTAATATCTCTCCTTTGGGGTCAACCTCTGTGCATGTTTCAGTGGTCATAATTGAAAAAAGAAAACACAATCTAGTTCTCGTTCCTGGTGCTCCGATGAAGGTCAATTCTCTAATTGTCTTGACCTATGGACATCAAGAAAGTTGAATTGACTTGCCTTGCTTTGCATTTTTCATTAGGGCTTTTACAGGGCTTGACCTCTGATTTATGGAAGTAAGAGGTTGAAGTGAACTCCTCAGAAATGCAGCTAGAGGGGAGATAGCTATCAAGCAAGCTATTAGCCTTGGATGTGTTTGCATGAAGAAACTCCATGGTAAAATGAACTCCTAATAGCTCCTATCCAAGTATAAGAAGATCCCAGCATGAAAAAGTAACTTCCTTTGAAGCATTTTTCTATAAAAAATTTTCCCAGTATACTTCTATTTCAGCATCGGGTTCTGTAAACACCAAGGAGATGAGGAAGTGAATTAACCAAAACCAAATAGTGAAGTAATAAGAACGTGACAAGAACAATCATAGAATTTCCCTTTTTGTATTGATTGATCCTTCTTAATTACAATAGCAATGCTTTCTTCACTCTCTAATTCCTCTCTAGCTTCTCTCTAAAACTAAGAAGAAAAAACCCCCAAATGGATAGTAGCACCCCCTATTTATAGGCAATGCTAAGTGGTATAATGGTCTTTTTCTTCTCTTATCATTATAATAGATAATAAATGTTAAGCTATCATCTTGTAATTGGTTCTTAATCTTCAGATCACGAGCCCATAAATGTCAAGCCCCAAACCCATTCTGTTAGCTCATCAGTAAGGGTTGTATGTTGTTTTGTGCTCTTCTCGGTCGCCTCCTTTTTCTCTTGGCTTTGGCACCTGCCTTTTCAAGCTCTGGCACCTTCTTCGTTCATTTCTGGCACCCTGGGGAGCTTTCCCAATGTTATGGCGCTTTGCTTCCTATCTTTGGCGCATGAGGGACTTTCTTCTTCACAGTTCTGGCGCCCTAGGGGCCCTCCTCCCAAGTTCTGGCACCCTGGAAGGAGCTTCCCCATGGCTCTAGTGCCATGTTTCTTGCTTTTTGGCACCTTGGGGCTCTATACCTTCCCTCTGGCGCCTTGGGGCTCCCCACCCTGCCTCTAGCGCCATGCTTCTCTTCTCTGGTGCCTTGGATGGCTCTTCAACAACTTCAATCAAGAGATAAACTGAACTAAAACAAAAGATATAGGACTCCAGCATTGTGTCTCACCTTGGTTTTGTTGCTACAGCCAAGACAATGGCAACATTTTCCTCTCAAAGCTGATCAAAAGAGTATAAAAGGATTGTGTCAAAAACTTGCATTCACCACAAATTTATTCCTTCCTCAGCCATAAGGTTGACAAGCCGTTGAATTACATGCTTTCATGTTGCGAATCCCATACATCATAAGCCCTCCAATCATATCAACTCTTTCATACACCGTTACTGTATGACCCATTTTATTTACTTGATCAGCAACTGCCGAGCCAGCTTGTCCACTTCCAACGATGGCACTTCTTTTCCTGTATTAGTAATGATATTAATTAAGGACACTGTTTATCTAACTGATAAAAGCGCAAAGGAGGGGAAAGAATTAACAATGATGTATGCTCCAGTTTAATGTTATTAATCACTATTAACAGAGTTGAATAGTCTGATAACAGAAAAACTACTACACATCGATTGGAAAGGTTATACATATTTGGTTAAAAAGAACACCAAAAACAACAAAAATAAAGCTGGAGACATTAAAAAGAAATTATAACTTACCTACTTCGCCTAACTAGAGGTCATGGCACCATCCGAACCTTCTCAAAAGCCTTGTCTATAATAGCACATTCAATGCCATTAAAGAATTCGGATTCTCAATAGACACAAGAACCTTGACAGGCAACATAAAAATGAAAACTTCGAACTAGCAATCCACACCTGATGACAGGAGTACCAGAGTCTATGCAACAGGCTGCCTATGTTTTCAAAAGTGGATCAGACTTTGTTTGTAACACCCTAATAAATCCATACTACGCTTAAGTTATATTACGGCATTTTATTAGTTGTTACTTATGCTCATGGAAAAACTAAACTTCACTTTGAAATTAAGTTACGCGGAAAATATGGTAAGATTTTTTTTTTTTCGAAATACATTGTCGCTTTGCAGCGTTTTGAAAAGTAAAGCCTTGAGCGAGAAGAAAGATATAAACGAGTGTGGCGTACGAGAGCCTGAATCATAAGTGGAACAAAAACAATACAAGATACATAATACATAGAAATTCTTAAATACCTATACCACATAAATATAATTCATAATATCCATCATTACATAAAAGAACGCATAATTAAGTCATCATTACCTATAGAATACAATTTAACACAATAAGCTTTAAAGCAAAAGAGATATATGAGGAAGCAGGAATCTCAGAAATCTACGCGCCTTGGCTCCATACTAAATCCTAAGATCAGTCTCCAACAATGCACTCTCTGATCTACTGATGTCGCGGTCCAGAGCTCCTCCTAGCTCCTCGCCCTCGGGGGACATGACACGTGCGTATGATGAGGGGATGCCAATGAATCACCTCAATTCAACGAACGCGGCGACTTGGGCTAGCCTGATTCGGGTCATAGCTGGCTGCTGAGGACTGCTCCTCAGAAGGATCCTCCTCCGAAGTATCCGAATGAAACTCAGGGTATGACAGCGAGGCGACTGCAGCCTTAGGAGTGGCCGTGGAGCTCAGCTCAATCACAGGAATCACCGGCTGAGGCAGGGGCTTGGCAACAGGCAGCTCCGGAGACATCGGCTCCATCTCAATATCCGGCAACGGCTCGAGCGAAAAATCCCAAGGACCCAACAGCTATCCAAGGTACGTGGCAGGAATGTCAGCTGGGGCAGGCGGAACATCGGGCCTCACATCCTTATGTATACGGCCAGGGTAAAAGTAGGTGCACACCACCGTGGCAGTCGTCACCTCGATGGCCTAAGCGTCCTCGTCGAAAGTCCACTCATGATGGGGCGGATCCATACTTCCCTCCACAGGGTACGCCATCGAGATCTGGTGACGATATAGAGGAATAACTATTGTGAGAAATAAGATTTCTCAGTAGGATTCGAACTTGACACGGAAGTGTCATTGTCATCATCCCAGTCACTTCGGTTTTATAAATGAAAACAGTGAGCATGCATAAGGTGCAATTCTTAGATTTTCAAAAATATAGATATCCGAAACAGATTCAATTTTAACATACCCTCTGATCATTTATATCATAACAAGCATAGAGACAAATATAATTACATAAAACATGCATGGCTATGCTATAAGCTTCTCTTAGCTTCTTCCCTTCAAGGGTTTGGACTGAAGTCCTTTTTCTTTTCTTAACTTGACTTTAACTTAAGTCTTTTTCTTTTCACCCACTAAACATAAGTGGTAATGAGCTCATACCATGGCCGTCGCCACCATAAATTTTCGATACTTACACTAGTTGGGTCATGCCATGTCTCATGTAAGCGCTATCCCCTATACTCACACTAGCTGGGTCAATACCATGCCTCATGTGAGTCGTGGGTGAGGAGAGCTTACTTTGGGTCACCTTCCCTTTTGAAGGATCACACCCTTAGTTCAATCTCTTTTTATTAAGACTTATGATGCAAAATTATTCTAAATCCACAATTTTTGTGGAATTTCTACAGCATAACGACTAAACCGAAGCTTCTCAAAATTTTGTCAAACAAAGAATTCCAATATCACATATCATTAAGCATCATATCATCAACATATCATATTCATATCATCATCATTCATTATTATATCATCATCATATCATTATCATCCTTACCATCATCATATCATATCATCATCATATCATTGTCATCATATTGACACATAGAGGCATACATATCACACAAAGTCTTATAAGCTTAGCTTAGTATTTTGGTACAAGCTTTTAATTGAAATTGCCTCTTGTATAAATTCTTTTATTAGGCATATGGCCAATTTCATATATTATTCTTTTTGAATCTTTTAAGTGACTTATGAAGGTTTCCAATATCTTAATATGAGGGTCTTAATATCTTTAAGCTTATTTTTCATTAACCATTAAACTTAACCATAACTAGTTTTACTTTTACAATGGGGCAGTAACTTCAAAAATTCACCATAATTTCATCCTTTACTCTTTTGATTTGAATTTTGGTATGATTATACTTCTCTGAATCTATTTTTAAACAAAACAAACCCCACTCAAAATTTCATTTTGTAACTTGAGATATGCATGTTTTAATCTGACTATTCAGCTTTTAAGTTTATTTTCGATACAATGACTTTTAAACTTTACTGGGAGTTCCTCACAAGGAATCTGACAAAACGGTTTTAACGGAATGTTCCTCTATGTCTTAGCTTTCTAACAAACTTGATCCCACTTAAAAATATTCTGTATAACTTGAGTTATTAAGATTTTATTACATATTACCCAAATAGAAACACATCTGGGGACAGCACATTTTGAAAATTCATATCTCTCTCGTTTTAAGGCCAAAGCTTATATATTTTATATGTATAAAAAGCTCTATAAGTCTATTTTCATTTAAAATTAGTTTCATTACATTTGGGGTTATATTGAAAGAGTTATTAGTCGTACCATGCACACTGCCAAAATTTTCAGCTTCAACAATTTTGATTTCAATTAGTTTTCTTATAAAAACATTAAGTCTTTTGCTCAACTAATCACTTTTCTCATCCAAACCACTCTTAATCTTTGAGATCATGATAAAAATCAATATTTTGAGCTCTAAAAAGTTGGGTTCAACATAAAACAAAATGCACAACCAAAGTCATTTTCCAAGAGAAGAGCAAAATTACAAACAACTTCTTATAATGAAAGCATGACCATGAGGCCTTTAGAATAAAAGCTTGAAAAACATAGAAGAAAGAGGGGTTAGAGTCACTACAAAATAGGTTTCTTGAAAGCTTAAAGAATGAAAATAGTTGGAGATGGCCTCCTTTCTCTTGAGCTTGCAAATGAGGTTAAAATGAGTGTTTGTTTTGCTCTACCAAAGACTAAAGAATGTGATTTTTGATAAGTTAGTGAGGTGGCGATAGAAGATGAGGGTGATGGTGGTGGAAAAGTGACAAGAACAAGAAGGGAAATAGGAAGAACAAGGAGAGGTTGAGAGGAAAATGAGTGGCTACTTGGTGTCTTTGGGAAAAAATGGAAATCACAAATGAGAGAGTGAGGGAGGGGGGCTGTTTTGCGCAAGAAATGGGGGTGAAGGGCTGATTGCTTTGCTTCTCTAACAAGCAAGAGGAAGTAAGTGATTTAACTTCTTTTTCAAGCAAGAAAGCTAGGAACCTTGGGATAAAATAGTGGGTTGTGTTTTCCTTGAGTCTTGATGCATGCTATGGACTATTTTGTGCTTTCTCAAGTGGACAAAAGCAAAAACCCCTTTTAAGATTGGCTTGATTGAATAAAATCACTCCATGTAGCATAATCCTAATAAAGGAAAATACTTCTCTTGTCTTCACTAAAGAGATACTACTACCATAAACCCTTGGTCTAAGAGTGCAAGATTAAAAAAGCAAGTGGATGGTTGAATTTTGCTCTTGTCTTGGCCAAAATCTTGTGCAACAATTAGGAGAAATTTTTAAATTTTCAAAGCTATTAGAATTACCCAAGTTGTTAATTAATTTGATTAGTTTAATTACTCTTCAACCGATTTTAGTTAATTACACTTTTATGACGTTTTTCCTCTAAAAGAATTAATCTTATAAATTATGTAATTAGGGTGTAAGAATTAATCTATCTCAAGTGATTAAGGTAAAACAATTGCCTTAAAATTAATCTATCTCAATTGATTAAGATAAGACAATTGTCTTATACTTAATTAATAAGATTAGATTAACTTAATTATATTTCTAAGTTACGAATTAATGAGGTTCAAATAATTAGGTTTTAATTAAAACGTTTAGTATGTTATAATTCAATTACTGACTTGACTCAATTTACCAAGCTTTTTCTCATTGAGATCAACTGATTAGTCCCCAGTTAATCATCAATATCTCTAATTAGCCAGGATCACTAAGCTAATTAGCTTAGATAAAATTGGGAATGTTACATTGCCTATCCCATAACTTCCTTCCAAACACTCATGTAAACATTAGGATCCCTACACTGAACACCCTCAAATTCATATGCAACATAACCACTGTTTAATTTCATCAGTGACTTGACTTGGCCTCTTCGGTGATTCAGACCACACATACTCAAAGAAATCGGCAGTAAAAACAAGCAAAAAGCACTCCAGGTACTTAGATCTTCAATATATATTCATAATTAAGCAATAAGAAAACAAACTACACCAGTACAGGACGACAACAAAGAAGTTCGTCAAACATGTACTATGTGCAGCAGAGTATTCACTAATTTAAAATTCAAATCTCTTTGAACATTAATGAGACCCACAGTGAAGATGAAGGTAAAAAACCTTTCTAAGGAAATACTGTATTAGTAAAGGAACATCTGGCAGTATTGCCATTTTCAGACAATGGATGATAGTCCTGAAATTAAAACTTCTAGGAAACCTACCCTGTAATTAACGAAGTTAATCACTCCATCTGTCATCTCACCTCAATTCAATATAATAAGACAAGGAGGATCACGCTTTCAAAAATCACCAATCTAAAGAGTTTAAACTTCAAAAATAATTTGTTTTGTATAAAAACAAAAAATAAAATGTACAAGCACAATAAACAAAATATTTTAAAATAAACAACTTGCAATTACCTGAAGAGGAAAGGCAAGAAGCCCCCGAATTGTTAGGCGTAGCATGTATCTACTGCAGTATTAGTTTGATGTCAGTGTTTCCGAATCAAGATTGAAAGAAGCCAAGGGAAGCAGCTTGTAAATAGATTCATTGTTGCAGCCATTTTCCTCTATTGAATCACAACTTAGCAATATTAGATTATTAATGACAGAAAATAGTAAAAATCAGATTAAGAAAATTTTCAGGCTCTAGTTTGGTTCTCGCTCCTCTTCCTTCAGAACATTTTTCCTTCCATATTTTTTAGAATAACGAGTGGCATGGCTTACAAAATTACAACTCTTCCAGTACCACTATAGCCTTGCACACAATACTTCTTACACCATTCACGGTAGTCCGTTGATGTAATGCCATCAGTTCCACATGACAGCTTGCTGCAACATCACAACATTTCTAACCCAATGATAAGGAAACATAAACACCAATTTCACCTTCACGTCGCAAAGGCACATCATGCACCTTTAGAATGTAACCAGCAATTCGAGATACGCCAAACTATCTTTTGGCTTTTGTCTTGATCAGAGAGTCACAATAACAACAACCGTGTCTTAGCAAAAATGAAAAAGAAAAAGGAAAACTCCACAATATCAATCTCCTTTTACAATATTTTACAATATTCATCTCAAGAGCAAAACTTACAAAATTCACATCAAGTATAAATGAAGTTAGATGCTTTCAACTGGCAAGTGTTGAGAAAAACATCTTCCCCCTTATGAAGCTTCCGTGCAATTCCATGGTGTTCTATCATAGAATAAGATATACCTGAACAAGAACGCCGCGTTGACTCACTCACTTTCTATTCTGCTGTCCATTGTCAATACATCTCTCTGGTTTGGAGCACCATAAAAAAGATCATTTCTATCATTCATTGCAACATTCAGGTACACCCCATCGTGCATTCTAGGACAGAACGCATGGATACCCCAAAAAGAGAAAAGCAGTAGCACATACAAAGGGGTTTCCCCATTGTTAAACCTCCGCTATCACCACGAGAATCTTTGCAGAATCAAATCATCAGTTCATTCTGGTTGTTCCACTCACCAAATTTCAATTGCAAATTAATAAGGAACCAAAAGAAAGTGCAGTCTCTTTAATTGATTAGAAAACAAAAAATTGAAAATTACATGACCATCTCCTACAGTTACAATTCTAACATCAGAAGTAAACCAATTGGGAGAAATCACGCACAATATCTAACGGAATTTATTATTTATGGGATAATAAAGTGAAAGTAAAAGCTCAAAAATCATAGCATCGACCGTTGCGCTCCCAATCACCGTACCTGGTGGGCTCGGGCCCTTTGGGCCCACCGACCTCACCAGTTTCTTTGTTCACATGCTCGCCGTCTTCATCATCATCATCATCATCTTCTTCTTCTTCTTGGTTTCGTTTGCTTTCGTCTTGGAGAGACTCTCGCGGTGTATGTTCTTGTTCGTTAACGGGCTTTTCGCGGTGCTGCTGAGTCGAGTACGAGCACAGGAGCCGCGCCACTGAGTTGGAAACAGCGCGAGTCAGCGGCTCGGATCTGGTGAGGTGAGGTGCAGAGTTGGGCAGGGTGGAGAGCAAGCGAGAGAGAGGGGTGGTCATTGTTCTATTTGTTGATGATGATGTTGAGAAGCGAAGGGCGAGAAATAAGGACACT